>CM022944.1:103480177-103950124 GCA_012931725.1 Litsea cubeba | reverse complement strand
GGTAGGGTAGGCATCTTGAGGACTGTTGCATCCTTGGATGCAAAATCATTTGGACTATTACATGCTGGATTGTTTGATGGGACCACTTCAAAGTTTTTAGCTTTTATATTGAATTTTGTTTTTTCAATTTGAATAAAATTTAGAATAAAAATCGCAACATTGTCAATTGTCAATTCTTGAATAATATGATTAATCTCAAAACTTGACTGTTGATTCCAAAATAGATTGGAAACTATTCTGCATTGGGGTGCCTGCATCCACGATGGAGTCACTCCAATGAGTCTCTCACCAAAACATGGGCCCTATGTATGGAATTGGTTCATGGCTGTCTAATAATTCATCTATGTTTTGTTTTTTTCTTTGTCGAGTAGGAGCATTCTTTCCTTTATTTCCTTTTTGTTAGCTATTTAGTTTTCTTGTCATTGTTGTTTCGTTGTGGAATGCAACAACATAAAGTAATTGGGGCTTGCCATCAAGTTATAGTGAGATGGATCTTATTAAATTCAAACAACACTAGCTTTTATTAAGATTTGAGTGAACAATAGATTGATAACATCTGTTCTTGTGCACATAGCTATTCTTTTTATATGAGTTTTTCTCTTGTGTTGATGTGTGGGAAATGGTTCTTTTTCCTAATTCTTCTGGGCTGGGTGTGCGAAAAGTGTTTTTTCACTGTGTTATGGATGAGAGAGAGATTTTCAGTGTTCAGGTTATTTTTCTTTTGTGTTGATGTGAGAAATGAGTTTCATGGTTAGGATCATTAGATGCAAGAGAGATTTTCATTAGTCGGGTTCTTTTTCATATTCTTGTCTCTTTTTGGTTTTTGTGGGAAATGGGTTTATATTTTGGTTGAGAGAGAGGTAGTTTGTAACTGGGTTCTACCAATGGATGTTGTCAGAAAAGGAATACTTGTTTTATATGTGTCCGTTTGATTCCGGAAGATGAAAATGTACGTGATTTCAATTTTCTGGTTTCCTAAAGCACAAAAAGATTACAGCCCAAAAAGAGGTAGGCTTTCATATAAATAATTATAGAAAGTATACCACTTCTGATGGTTCAAATCACTGATTAAGTTTGCTTGTTTCTTAATTTTTAATTTTGAATGTGTAAATTGATGTGGCTAATGGTGATTTCTTTGGATGTGTAACCATCTATGGCATATTCAATAGTTTGCAAACAAAGAATGGGAAATTGAATGGCGAGCTTCCATTTGGGGTATTTTATATAGGTATTTATTGGGGTTTTATTATTGGATTTGAGGATGGGTGAAGATGTTTTTTCCTTCTTATGAGACCATTTAAGTTATATTAATCTCACTATATATATATGATGAGATTCACAGTGAAATTTGAGTTAATTTCTATACAAAAATAAAGGCATTATGAGTAAAATTCAAGAAGAAAACTGGAGTTTTGAACAGATGCTTCTGAGCTCAACTTTGAGCTTTAGTGATCAAGCACTATAGATCATTAAGTTGTTGAACTTGACTCATTTGGTACTAACAGAGCCTGAGTTAAACGAATATGAGCTTAGCTTATGTATATTTTTATCAAGCAATCTTGGAGCACTCTTTTCTGAACATGCTTTTTCACTTTGGCTTAGTCATATAAAATAGAAATTTTCTGATTCACTGGATTCATCTTAAGAAGCAAAGAAAAGCTTACGTCCTGCCTTTATGCTACTAGCCACTAATCATGCTCTATATCTTCACGCTGTCTAAATCTGACAGAACAAATGTTTTTCCCCCTTTCCTTTCTTCTCTCCAAAGTTTAATGTTTTATACAGCAAAGGCATCAAGTTTTGCCAAATTTTAGAAGATTTCTAATTTCAAAGTTGAGAAGGCTTGTTGCGCAAGATAAAATTGAAAAGGTGATTGGATTTTCTCCATCTCTGAAATATTAAAACCATTTGAATTCAGTAGTAGTACCTTATTATTGTGAGAAATAGTAGGAAGCCTAGAATTCTTGCGAGTTATTCAATTCAATCTTCTTATGTGGTACTTGTTTTCTAGTCATGTAGTTGTGTAGCTTGAATATTTCATTGCCTTTTGCAGTTTGTTCTTGTCTTATTGTCTTTTTGCAGTTTGTTCTTGTCTTATTGTTGTACTAATATGCATGATCTACAGGTCCAGAATCTCTATCAGTATTAAGTTCCCACATTTGCAACAAAAACATGTACTCCGAAAAAAAAAAGATCCAAGCACACATTTGTTATGCACTAATTGTAAGTGCCGATTTCATCAGTTTCATCTAATAAGATCCAAGCACACATTTGTTATGCACTAATTGTAATGCATGTTCTTTTCCAGACCACTTTTGTTGCATCCCAGCTTCGTGGGTTCGGTACACGGGTAGGAGTAAAGAGCTGGCACCAAAGCAAGCTGCTCTCCAAACGCCATCTGACAAGCCGGAAAAATACAATGCGGCCTGATGTGCGTTCCATCTCCTCCAGCAAAAATAGCCTCACCAAGCCAATAAGTGAGGTAAACAGCGAGATCTCTCCGCAGTGCAATGTCAGGACATATGGCGTTTGTACTGGCACAGAATCTCTCAACTCTTCTTGCATGGCCAAGATCTTCTTTGAACTTGGATCCTGAGCTCCGGCTTCTTGGGTCACGCCATCAGAAGACTCCCTGCTATCAAAAAAGTTGGGGAATGAAGAGCTAGAACTCTTCCAACTGCTGGATCTAACTTTCAAACCCTCCTTCTCCTTCAAAAAATCATAGAAGGCGACAAGCTGAAAGTACAGAAGCCTGAACTCCTCAGACTGCCCCTCGAGGACGCTGTCAATCGGCATAAACTCCTCATAGAGTTTGCCGAGGATGGGCAATCCAGTAATGGCGCTCAGCTCCTTCAAAGAGAAACCAATCTCACCATTCGTCACAACGAAGGTATTGGTTTGTGGGAGGAATGACTCCAGCATAGCCATGAAGGCCTCGTCGGAAAAGATCACGGTCTCCCTAAAAGCGCGGACCGCATCAAAAATCCCGGCTTCCTTCAAAACGGCGCCACCAATCAACAGGACGCGATCAGTCCACGACTTCCACTCGGAGTCAGCATTGAAACGGCCGCGAAGTCGAAAAGGCTTGATCCAATTGCTGCCGTCACCGCTAAAAATACCAAGGCCCACCGGTCTCAAATCGACCGACGGATAATCAGAACCCTGGTAACCGCTGGATGGCATCAAAAGGTCCATGTCAACAGGCGACCTCTCCGTATATCCAAGAGAACCGCCAACAAAAACCCCGGTCTTGATTACATTTGTCCTTCTCACCCAGCTTGGAGGATCTTCCCTTTTAGAGCACGTGGGGGCAAGGCTCAGAATCGAGACGGTGCGATCAAACGTCGACCGGGTAACAACAGTCTTCTTCTCACCATCTGTTGTGAAAGAGAACTGAAAACATCTCCTCTGGTATATCATGTCATCAGGGACTGCATCACCAAAGAAGAAGGTAGGCTTGGGCAAAATGCTCTGATCTTCCATCACCCATGGACGACTGCTTACCATTATCTTATAGAATTCCTCTCCCTTGAGAGTGATCAGTCGCTGCCTCATCTCATCTCTGTTGAGGGAGTCGCATTCTTCTAGATTTCTCTCAACATACTGGACCTTCTCAAAGGCCTGCTGAACAGCCGGATTAGAAGATCTAGAAGATCGACAAGGTACGCTTGTAGCAGGCTCTTTACCCTTGTTCGTTCTGGAGGAACCACCTGCAAAGGATGGAAAAGAAAAAGATCAAACATCAAAATAACAGAATCTCGCTAAAAATCTGGCGAAATTTTGACATGATGACGGGGCAATTCTGAAGAAAAGGAACTATCCCGATAGAAATAGAAAGCTTGAAGATGGGCTCAACATCGCTGCGAGCTCCGAAACTCCAAACTTTCGAAACCTCAAAGTCTCAGCAAAATCAGGAAGGGCTCAACATCGCTGCGAGCTCCGAATTCCCAAATTTGCGAAAACTTTCAGGTATGCTATCACATCATGCTACAAATTTAATTTACAAATTGAATGCATGCATGAACATCTAGGTTTGCCAAAAAAAGGGGCATTATCATGATGAGCAAAAAAAAAAGAAACTTTCTCAAAAAAAAAGGAGGGAAAGAAACCAAAAAAAAAAAGAAAAGAAAGAAAAAAAGAGGGGATGGCCCACAGGCCACGTGGCCGTACGGCCAGATCCGTACGGATCTGTCCGTACGGCCCACAAACAAAAAAAAAACATGAAAAAAAAAAAGAAAGAAGAAAAGAAAAAAAAACGTGTGAAAAAAAAAAGGAAAACACGTGGAAAAAAAAAAAGAAAAGAAAAAGAAAGAAACAAAAAAAGAGAGAAAGAACTTTTTATTTTTCCTACAATGGAGTTTTCTTGAAAAAGGGAACTTACTTGAAGCCATTGATGGAGAAGAAGAAGAAAAGTCTTGAAGATCTTGAAGAAGAAGAACTCTTGGTCTTGAAGCCCTCTTGAGATTATTGCAAAAGAAAGTAATAAGAGCAAGAGATCCAACCTCCTCCTTGCTTTTATAGAAGAGAGCAAACCAAAGAAGGAAAGAAGAAAGAGGTAAGTGTTACTAATTAGTAACCTTACCAAAAGAAAGAGATTAGAAAGATTCTTTCCCAAAAGAAAGATATCTTGAGGGATTCTCTCCCAAAAAGAAATCAATGAGAGATTTTCTCCCAAAAGATAGGATCAATGAAGGATTCTTTCCCAAAAGAAAGATATCTTGAGATATCCTATCCCAAAATAAAGGGAATATGAGAGATTCTCTCCAAGTAAAGATATTCTTAGATATTCTCTATCCAAATGAGATATTTTTGGATATTCTTTACAAAAATGACACCATATGAGATCTAAGCCATTTCAAAAGCTTAAGGTCCCATGGGTTAGCCCATATGAGCCAGGTTTGACCACCTAGGCGCACTTAAAAAAAAAATTTTGGGCTTTTAGTCAAAGAGAAATCCCTCTTACCAAGAGCATACAAAAATGGTTCCATACCTCTTTTGAGTTGATTGGACCATACAAAGAAAATTCCAAGCCCCATGAGCTTCCAAAAATCAAACCATCCAGCCTCATCTACCAAATTGAGCCAAATTCTTGAAATTGACATTCCACAAAAATCAAACCAAATCCTAGTCCCCTAACTTGCCACATACAGCTTGTTGGGTCACAAGACCAAAACCAAAAACCAAAACCTGATCCCCTAACTTGCCACATACAGCCTGTTAGGTCACAAGATCAAAACCAAAATTGATCCCCCAACATTCCGCATACAGCTTGTTGGGTCACACGATCAAAACCAAACCCGACCCCCTAACCTGCCACATACAGCCTGTTAGGTCACAAGGTCAAAACCCAAATCCACATCCCTGATGTCATCTTCAAAACTTTGCCTCGAGATGGTACGTGATCCTTTTCACTACCATAAAATTTCCCTGGAAGCTCAAAAGGCAACAAATACCAAAAGAAAGACTGCTCAAAGACTCTTGGTCAAGTCACAGGCTCTCCTTCAAAAATCTCTTCGAGGCACATCGACTACAAATGATAAGCAACTCGTCGCTGTACCTCGAGGGGGCATTTGTTGACACCAAAAATGTCACTTTGCCTCTTCAAGATCGAAAGAGCTACATGAAGTCGCAACCTGCCATAAATAGGCAATGCTACTTTCAAAAAATCAAATCTTGTCAGAATCAAACAAAAACTGCAAGATTCTTCAAGACAGCTAAAAGAGGAGTACACAAGAAGTTTCAGGCCATTTCAAAATCATTTGGCCTAACTTCACTTCTCCGGCATCCGAACAGGAGCTCCCGGCGGCGAAAGCATCGGAGACACCAAATCTTCGATCAGAGCCGATGGATGGCCTCCAAATACATCCAAAAGGCTCCACGTCAAGTTTTGAGTCAAACCGGCAACGTTGGACCATACATCAACCCTCGAACAGCTAAATCAAGCCTCTCGGCGGCGAGAACCACCGAGACCATCACTCATCAGATAGAGCACATGGACGGCTTCAAAATGCTTATAAAGGGCTACACGTCAAATTTCAGGTCATTTCGACAACATTTGACCATAGTTTGACGCTCGGAAGCCAAATCAGGCCTCTCGGCGGCAAAGCTCTCCGGGACCATGGTTTCCAAGACAGAACCTATGGATCATCTTAAAATGACTCCAATAGGTTCCCTGTCAAATTTCTAGTCAATCGGACATCGGTTGACCGCACATCAAACCGCGACATCTTCATCGCGACAAAAGCAAGTCTACCGGTGATAGGACCCCAAACGGCTTCAAAACTCAAACAAAAGCCTATGGTTGGTCTTATTTATTGCTCAGGAGGCTTCACACCAAATTTCAGGTCATTCCGACATCGTTTGACCCAGTTTCAGCTTCTGACGGAAAATCGGCAACTCTGCGCGACAAAGTCTTCGGCTTTCTCAGGAAATTGGAAACTTTGCAAAATAAAATGCAAGGATTCTCATCAGGTTTCCTATAGGGAAATCAGGCCAATAAATGGTCAAAATGTCAAGGAAAAATACAGAAGAAAAAAGAATAAAAAAACAGCAAAAACGGACACAAAACGGGACAAAAAGGGGGAAAACCCCCAGGGTCGCAGGCCCCTGCGACCCTGGAGCCCGGGGTCGCCGGGAAGGCCCCGGAAACCCCGATTTTCGCCGTTTTTTCGCGATTCGAAGCGCCCAGCCTCTGGTATTTTCCAAAATTCATACTTTTGAGACACCAAATCCTCTGACATCTGTCCAAAACACGGGTCAATCATCAAGAGTATCGAAAACAATATTGATCGCCACCCGGTCAACCAAAAAAAAGTGTGCTTTCTACCCGACCGATCGAGAAATCGGCAGGACAAATGGCACCGACCTGCTGTTGGCAACAAACACCTGAAATTACATGGTCATCCGATGTCGATCTACATGAAGATCCATTGATGATCATCGCCAGAAGAATCCAAAAAGACACGGCACGGCCCGCGACTCTTCAGATGCTCGGCGACCACTTAATGCGATTAATTGACTAGCTTTATTACAGTCATTAATCCATTTCTTTGGACGGACCAATCAGAAGCAAGCATCCGAGAGTTACAAGTCAAGAGATTCATGGCATTTAACCTATGAAACACCTCCCATCATGGCGATTAAAGGCGATTAAGTGCCCTCAATCTCCTCCGGCCAATCAGAAGCCAAGAAAAAGGAGTTACAAAATAAAGAATTCAATTTTGTAACTCCTCCCTTTATGTAGCTTTATGACAATCAAGGCTCATAAACCCTCCTAAATGGCTACCTAAAAGTCTATAAATAGGAGAGCTCTCCAAGAAGAAAGGACAGCAGACACACAGACAATAGACTGCAGAAAATCCGGAAACTCAGACAGAAAGAGGCATCAGAAATCTAAGAGAGAAAACTCTGCGAAAATCCTACACCGACCACCGCTACAAGGTGACAAAAGTCCCTTGGGGGGTACCCCCCCCCCCCAAGGTCCTTGCCTTCTCCTTCTGCCGCCAATGGCTTAGACATGGCTTTTCAAGCCCGTCTACTCGGCTTTTCATTGGACATAGGACCTTCTTTTGGTCTTTGTTCTCTAAAAACCTGAGGTTATAGCCAAGCCAAGCGAATCAATAGCATCCTCTGTTCTCATCTGCATGGATGATGGCGAAGCCCACATATGGCTTGCGACCGTCAATCTGAACGGGTCCCCCACAATCTTCTGAGAAGTTAGATCCTCTTTTTCTTGCTTTTCATTGTAGTTTGTATTTTCTAAAAAGAGACAAAAATCACAACTCTTGTCTTTCATTATTGATAAGGATTGTAAATCGGCTATAAACGCCAAAAAACGGCTATAAACGCCAAAATCGGCTATAAATGCCAAAAAAATCGCCTTTCACGGCAAACCAAGAAAATGTCTCTTTTCTTAAATATATGTGCAATGGAAAACTTGAAAGAAGTTGATTTCCTTTTTACTTGCGAAGGTTGATCTCCGGATCACCACTTGCAATTCCAAGTAAAATAGAAAATCTGGCACACCCACACAAAAAAAAAAAAAGAAATGTTGATGCACGCCCTTGCCCCCCGGTTACGAAAGGGTCGGACCCGACAGACTCCCACGTCCGCCGACCTTGGTAGAACCGAGCAGGAGCGCGGTCCATCAGGAACCACTCTATTCCTAATCAACTTTTTGCTAAATCGAATCGATGCATTTTGAATATCCACAAAGTTAACATAATTGATTCCTAAATAAAATACATATGTTACTTACAAAATTTAGACAGTTTGTAAAATAGAAAAGAAAATACCATGATATCATGGGATAATCCCATGATAGCATGGCTTTTCTGCAATACATTTGGATAAAATATTAGTCCAACAACAAAACATTAAAAATGATGCTCATATAGCCTTCGCATTTATGGTCATGTGTCAATTTTGCACGCGTTATCAGTATTGATTCCTAAATAAAATAGATATGTTACTTACAAAATTTAGACAATTTGTAAAATAGTAAAGGAAATGCCATGATATCATAGGATAATCCCATGATAGATTATAGCATGGCTTTTCTGCAATACATTTGGGCAAAATGTTAGTCCAACAACAAAACATTAAAAATGATGCCCCTGTAGACCTATTTTGCATGTATGCCATTATATTTCCCCCCTTAAAATATGGAATTCATTACAACAGCTGAGGGGGGCTAATTTCTGCAACAGTCATACCTTAGAAATGGTAGTCATGTTTTTTTAAAATTTTTCATAAGCTTCAATTTGAAATGGGTCCAAGAAAAATGAATTGTGCTTGTACATTTGCAGAAAGTCAACGCCATATGTGAAAGTGCAACTAGGTTCAATCAATAAGTCCTAGAGGGGGGGGGGGGGGGGGGGGGGGGTGAATAGGACAAAAGGAGTTCCAATGCCAATTTTAAACTTATTAGCCCAATTTTAATCTCAACTTGGAATAATAATCACACATAACAAAATAACTTGTTTGAATTATAAGTTCAATGTGTGTGCGCTTAAATAATCAGAGACACTCTAATTTGAAATAAGATAGTAAGCACAAGAGATAAAATGGCACAAGAGATTTATAGTGGTTCAGTCACACAGACCTACATCCACTATCAAGGGTCACACAGTCCCTTGGTTCCACTATAAAGAATCAAACTACACAAGTACTGATTCTAACTCAATTTTGTTATTGAGGTTCGATCACACAGATCTAATCCCCACACATAATTTTTAGAGTGGTTGACACACACAGATTCAATCCACTATCACAAAGATATAAATTTGAATGGAGGGCGAACACTTGCCTTCGATGAAAATCGAAAGTGTTCGAGGAAGCTTTTGACCGTGATCGAAGCTTTATACCTCTTGCAGCGAGCTTGGTGTTGATGATGAAACTCCATTGAGATGCACAACCAAGTTGTAGAGGTTTGATTTTTAGGGCAGAAATGAGAGATAGCTTTAGAGATTAGGATACCCTAGATTTGGCTTCTCAAAGCACACTCCTTAGAGCTAAGTAAGCCCTTGGATTTTTCAAGATAGAATCTAAGTGTGTTTGGAAGAAGCTTTGAGAGCTTAGGAAAGGTTTACAAGAATTTAGAATAATGGCTCTTCAAAAATTGGACTCCAATAATGTTGAAAATGAGCTTCAGGTATTTATAGAAAAAATCCAATGGATAGTTCCAACGGTCACTTAAGACATGGTAGGGTGTACTATTCCAACGTTTGAGATTTGATAAAAACCATGACATAAGCAATGCTTTGGTGAGGCCTTATAAGAAACATGAGTATGAATATGAGGAACTTTTGTCGGAAAAAATATTAAAGAAATCAAAAGCACACCGGTTTTGAAATCTTCACATTTCTTTATTAATTTATAAAATATTGTTTATTGTTAAGTTTCTATACATACTCATGCTTACTAAGCCTCAATGTGATCTGGTGTTACGATCATGTTGGATGCCTTAGGACAGGTGGACTTAAGAGGTGAACTGCTAACCACATGAGGTAGGCTGGCCGAAATCTGGGGTCATTTTTGAGTTTTAAACAAGCCCAAAAAAATCTTCTAAAAACCTATCAAAATAACAATTTAGCCTAGGGTTTTTAGGGTCACTAAGGTGTATGGTTTCGGTCTCAATTACATGATCTTGGTTGGCACATCTTGATGTTGATCTTTGACGAAACCTGGCCTTTCCAAAAAGCTTTGACAGACCTTTTGAATTGAATCTTCTTTGAAGTACTTAAGAGACAATATCTTCGGAACTCTTTGGCACGGAATTGACAATAAAAACAGTGCACATGAAAATGTGGCACTAACAATATGGAGACCGATAAAACCCCTCATATCATGTGAACTGTGGTTGAAGAGAATTTCTCGGATACATGGTTTCATGGGACGGTACCATGATACTGAAAGAAACTGCGATTCAGATCTGGACATCACTAAGGAAAGACGTCCATGGCTGATTTGTAACATAACAGATTTTAAAAAATCTGATATGGGCAGCATAAATCAGCCATAGAGATCGCATAATAACTCCATGAATTCATGACCAACAAGTGTATAATTAAAGGAGATTCAAGAAGACTATTACCTTGATGATTTGTAGACTTCAAATCTCTGAAATAAAAGATCCAAAGGGCTGAACTCAGACTTGCAATCAACAAACAACTTGCTAGAATTTTCTGCAGTAGAATTGCCTTTGATCTTCTTCTATTTCACTTCCAAATCTGATTGGTTAAGATGGTGGGATCTTAATCTAGATTTCTAGATGGATTTTGAGAACCTTTTTCTATGGAAAAAAACTCAGACCTAATGCTCACTTCTAGCAGAAAGAACAAGAGGGCTGGACGTGTGGGATTTTTGTAGCATAGGGATGGACGTCCAAAGGGGAAAGCCTTCTCCTTTTTTATAGAACTTTGGGATTCCTTTCCTTAAAGGTTATCTCTTCTAATTCTTATAGATGTCCTAAAAGGAAAGTATAATCTAAAGATTTATTTCCTTTTAGAAACACTCCAATTAGAAAAGGAAACTAGTGTCTACACAAACACTTGAAGAGATGCAATTTAAGATGAAAAACAAAGCCCCTAAATTAGGCGGATATTAAATTGAAATCTAACTCACACAAATACTATATGAATGCAAAGATGTATGCTCATGGTGTGTGTGTGTGTGTGTGGAAACTTCAATCAAGTTTATAACAAAGTAAGCTTAACCAATTTATGCTTAAAGCATTTAAAAGTTTAAGGCACATAAAAAGATTTGATTGAAGTGAAATGCTAATCACATGTATAAATACTAACTTGTTGATGATATGAAAATCAAAGGCTCACAAGTTGTATGAAACTATTTAATTCTACATGTGATGCATGTGCATCGCTGTTTTAAAAAACAAACTAATTTAACTATAGTTCTAATGAGATTGAAAAACAACAAATAAAGATTCAACCAAGTAAATGAATCATGCTATAAAAGAAATCAAAGATTTTGGCAAAGCATGATTTATGAAACTTTAAAACAAACTTGGTTTGAATCAAGGTGAAGAATCCAATCCAACTTAAATCAAAGATTAAATGAAGTAATGGATTCAACACATCATAGTTATCATGCTAAAATTCATTTACTAATATAACTTAAACAAAGCATATAACATATGATTAAGAAAAGTAAAGCTTAATTACTTAGATATTTAACTTCATGAATCCAAGTTTTAGCTTTACAAATGACCCATTGATCTCTCTTAGTTCATTCCCCTTTTACTTGTCTCCAAACACATCAAAAATGGCTTAAGAGTTCCACCCTTTGGCAAAGGAATGAGCCACTATTACACCCAAAAAGTGCCCAACGGCTAGTCCCCGGTCGACCGGGTACACAACGGTAAAAAATATGACTGTTTGAAAACTGCTTTTAGTGGGGGCCAAAAACCGCCGGTAAAAGTCCTGTTTTCCCAAAAATGTGTTTTTCAAAGAGATTTTCTTGGGGGGGACTTTGGGCCATGGAATCAAGCTTGGAAACATGTTTTAAATCATTCTAAGGGTTTTAAAAACATAAAACGCCAAAGATGATTTAAAACTTTTAAACCCATTGGCTTGCTTAATTTATAAAACTTCTTTTTCAAAAATAAATGCATCCATGATTTAAATCGAAAACATGCATGAACTATAAGTTTTAAAAGTCTTAAGAACTACGCATGTGAAAATCAATATTTCAAGATTTTCTAAATCAATGCTCATGTGAAAATTCAAATGATGATTAAAATGATAATGCGTCCATCAAATTGCAAAGCACAAAATCCCTAATAGTTTGTACAATACATAATGAGAAGGTACAAAAATTCGGTGATTTTGATTTTGTTTCTGCAAGAATGGTTAAAGTGATGATGGAGAAATTTGATAAATTAAATATTGGAAGAATTATAATCAAATGTTTGAAATAGCCATATTGCTTGATCCCCCCCTCTAAGATAGCGTGTTTGGAATAGGTTTTTAAGATATTATATGAAACAATGGAATATAGAAATAATCGTATGATTGAATCTCGTAGTCTATTTAAAAAGATTTATGAGGAGTATCGTGTGAGATTTGGTGCTAAAGAAAGTGATCAGATAGTAGATAAAAATGATGCAACTATTAGGCAATTTAAAAGAAAGGCTGGTGATGATGAACATGGAAAGGCTCGTTCTCTTTTTTTAAAGTATCGAAATGAAATCACCAATAAGGCAGTTGTCGAATAAAAAACAGAATTAAATCATTATTTTGATGACAAGTATGCAGAAGAAGATGACACGATAGATATATTGTAATGGTGGAAATTAAATTCAACTAAGTATCCTATTTTATCTCATATGGCTCGTGATATTTTAGCTATTCCAGTTTCTACCGTTGCTTCAGAGTCAGCATTTAGCAACGGAGGGAGGGTACTCGACCCACATAGGACTTCTTTGAAATCAAATACGGTAGAAGCATTAGTTTGTTCCCAAGATTGGTTTAGTCATGACCCAACTAGTGATGATGATTTAGACAATGATGGGAATGCACTAACTGATGTTTTAGACATATTAAAAGAAAATTAGTTTCTGTTGATTTTTTTTTATATTACTTGACCTATATAGGATACTCATTTTCATTCATTTTATTGATTTTCTGATATTCTACTTTCACCAGCCAAAAAAGAAAAAAATTGACCGATCCTACATTACTTTAACTTGACTCATATATGATACTCATTCTCATTCATTTCTATTGATTTTCTACTTTCACTGGCAAAAAAAAAAAAAAAAAGGTTTTAACCGTTCCTACATTACTTGACCCATATATCCTATAGGATACTCATTCATTTCTATTGATTTTCTACTGTCATCAGTAAAAAAAAAAAAAAAAGTTTTTAACTCCGCCATGTTGCTAGTTGCATTGCATTGCCGGTCCCAAGCCTGGAAAAAAGGAGTGTGGTTTAAAGTCCGGTTCACATCGGGTGTCTGGTGACAATATGAATAATTAGAGAATGTTTTGCTTATGTCCAGGATCGGGCTAAGCCCAGGCCCGGCCCTGTCCCAGCCCGGGCCCGTACTGGACGAGATTTGATGTAGACCCGTTCAATTTAGGGATGGGATTGGACAACACCTGGCAGGCCCGTTCTATTTTCGGGACGGGATTGGACAACCCAAGCCCTGTCTCGTCCCGTCCCATTGACAGGCCTACGTATGACCACTGATTAAAAACTCAAAACCTTCTCTAGATTGACTAGTTATGTCAATAAGCCCTGCAAAGATACATGACAAGTGACTATGTCGAGCCAAGCATGGGTTAACACCGGCAGATCCACCTGATTCAACAACGTCTACAAATGTATCTTTTGTAACACCCTTCGTCCATCGCTTCAAAATGTAAAGCTCGGGTAAAAGTAGTATAGAACCTCTCCTTAAGATAGACAAAACAAGACAACAAGGGATGCCTTCAAATTCAAACTTGTTGCAAAAACAACATGCATGCATCTCGTCTTTTTCCCATAAAACCTCTCTATTAATTTCCTTTTCATTGAAATAATTTTTCACAACGAACTTACTGGTGACATCATCCTTGTACACAATATTTTTGCCAAGTCACATGGTGGTGAATAACTCATCTTGAAACTTATAAAATAAGTTTCTTGTGTATACTTCGGCCATTTGCTTTTCCATTGGTAAACATGTCTTCATTTTAGGGCTCCCATTGCTATTCTCAAAATCCTCTTTCTTTTCAAGATACCTTAAATGTTCAACCCCGGTGTAAAAACACAATATGAAATCAAGTAAAGAATTCTTCTACTCTACGTACTACTTCACAAATGCATTCATGTTTTCACTTCTTTGAGTGGCCGACATCCACCAAAGAGATTTTTCTTTAAATATATAGGAACCCACATATGATGAATCTTAAATATATCCGCCAACCAATCATTCTCCATAAGCTTATTGTTTGTTATGATCTAATGCCAAAAACTCTCAAATTGATCAAAAGTGTCAAAGTTATGAACACATTTTTTGATCTTATTTATTAAACCCTCATTGTGAATATGAATCCCTCCTAAATTCGTGGGCAACTTATCCAAAATGTGCCATAGGCAATACCAGTGATCAGTGTTCGGCATGACATTCTTTACGGTTTTTGTCATTGTCAGATCTTGATCTGTTATAATTCCCTTTGGTGGACTAAATGACATGGCTTCAAGCCATGTGTTAAACAACCACTCAAATGACTTCGTTTTTTCATTTGGTAGAAACCCACAGCCAAATAAAGTTGTTTGCCCATGGTGATTGCAACCTACAAATGTGTCAAATATAAGTTCGTAATAGTTTGTCTTATAGGTTGTATCAAATGTCACCACATCACCAAAAACTTTGTAAGCAGAACGAAATGCTCTGTTTGCCTAAAACACATGTGTTATCTTTTTATCTGCATCTCGCTCAATGGTATATGTGAAACCATTTTCCATTTCTTTGATCATCCACTTCCAAGTCCATAGCAGATCCATGACCAATGGAGGAGTGCCCTAGGAGTTGATGATTTTCACTCTCTTTACTTTATATTGTAAAAGCTTGTAAGCTTATGAACTAGCTCAAAATGCAGAGTGAGCCTAGTCAGTGATCCCCTTGATTTTGCTATAAAGGGTTTTCTGAGCTGCTGTTTGAACCTTGAACAAGGAAAAGATCTAGAACCTATCCCAACTCTGGACAATTTTGATACTGGTTTTAGGTAGGCGATTTCTATGGCACGAAACAATCAGCAGTTTGGGCAAAGTAATATCTTTTCCTTTCTTAAAAGGAAAGACTGATATAACCATGTGCATAGATACATTACTGAAATTTGTGTGCGCGCGTGCAGGGGAGAAAGATGGGTTTGGGGGAGGAGTACAAGTTATGCATTGAAAAATGCTACCCTATATTTGGTGCACAAGAATGCATAGATTTGGGACGCGAATTTTCATATTGAAAAATGCTACCCTATCTTCAATGCACAAATTCCTCCATCAGTGATGCTTTTGCTATCAAAGGTTTTTTATTTCATTTCTTTTTCATTGTTTCTTCTGCTATCTAGGATAGTTGATATCTTGTTTAGTTTGATTCAAGAGAGGGAAATAGCCATTAAATTTTATGTTATGGAAATGGAATAATCAAAACCATCTGAAGCTTTTACGTTTTTATAAGCTGGACCGTACTTGCAATTCAATCTTCAACCGAAACCAAATTCAAAGGACAGTGTGGATCATCTGATCATACAAACAAGTGCAATTCCACATTTAGGAAATCATTAAGACACAAATTCATTCACCCATTTAAGCTGCATATGACATTGGATGGTGTCAGCTATGCCGATTTAAACAAAGATTAATTCACAAATTCATATACACCCGGAATGATATGTAAACTAAAATACCAACACATGATAATCAATACACAACATATAAGCACGAAACTGTGATGTATTTTTCATAAATACATATTCCGTAAATCTTTGCTCTCAATATGTGCTCACATGAGTCGGTTTTGTGCCTCTAATGCATCTTTAATTCCTTCAGTTGTTGATGTCAAGTTTCCATTGAAGTTTTTAAGGCTTGAGTTAGGTTGATGTTCCCTTGAGACTTGATCTTTCCAAAAGAATGCATCACATTCATTGTCTTCCTACAATCAAATGAGATATTTTTAGCAACACGAAATTTTTTTTAATCACAAACTGAAATTTTCAGTAATCACAACAAATATGAAAGTTTATTTTTTAGCTCAATTACATTCCAATATGGACATCTCCAACACTTCCGGTTTGGATTGGTCTCCGTATGACTTGTAAATAACTTCATATCTCCACTCCCACGCAGGCATTTTGGAGCCCATGCACATAAATTTTGCATGGACCCTTGAAATGAAACAATACGGTGTGAAATTAACCCAGTATGTGGGTTGGAGCCGTTTTATGGTTCCGGTGTGATGATAGGATGAAGACATCATGGCCTCTCTATTCTTCCAAAACAAAGACATCATGGCATAAACAAAACACAGCAGCCATACAAACACATTTACAACCTACAATATTAATAGAAATTGAAAAAAAAAATCCATACCTGAGATGGTTGCAGAAACAGTGAATTTCAACAGCAGAGCAGCCCGAGGAGTTTGAAAATCAACTTTCAGATAGGCATATTGTCAAACACCTTACTCAATGTAACAAGCTAACAACAGTAACACACTTTCTGCAGACATCATGGTCTCTCTATTCTTCCAAAACAAATACATCATGGCATAAAAAAAACATAACAACCATACAAACACATTTACAACCTACATTAATAGAAATGAAAAAAAAAATCCATACCTGAGATGGTTGCAGACCTGGTTGCAGAAACAGTGAATCTCAACAGCAGAGCAGCCCGAGGAAGATGAAATAAGAAGAAGAAAATAAGAGAGAGGCGCCTGGCAGTGTCGAAGAGCTTCACGTTTTTGATGTAGTGAGTCCTGTAGCCCGATTTTCTGGAGAATATCGCCCCTTCCTTCTGGCAGCCAGATCTAATAGAGAAGATGAGGGATTGGAGAGGAGAGAGAAACGTGAGAGACTGGAGAAGATGGGTGCCCCTTCCTTCTGGCAGCCAGATCTAATAGAGAAGATGAGGGATTGGAAAGGAGAGAGAAACTTGAGAGACTGGAGAAGATGAGTGAACCATCCTACGTTTGCCTCTTCTCCGTTTTGAATAGCAGGGCACCAATCGTTTAAGAGAAAAGCAGGGCCCGTTTTATTTACAAGGTTTTGAAATGAGACTTTATGCGGGATCTCTCTAAAAAAAGAAAGGGCAATGAGGCTACTTTTTCTCTCTCTATGTCAAGTTTTGTTGACTTTTTGCATCCATCGTTGGATTTGCTCAGAAGATGGAGGGCTGAGATGTGGCGCTCTCATATATATATATATATATGGTGAGAGTGTCTCTCACCAGAGCAGCTCCCTTATATAAATATATATCTTATATAAATATATATAAAAGGAGAAATATTCATATGCATTCATCCCTCACCATTTGATGAGGGAAAATCATGTGGCATGATGGGACTATATAACCATAATGTGCAATGGGAGACCTAGGTTGTACCGACCTGGGGTGGTCGGCCCAGGATTGAAATCCCCATAAACTTTGAAGGGGGCCTTAGAGCAGGGGAAGACCAGCGTGCGTGTCCTCTAATAGCTACAAATGATGCGTCACATCTATGAAAGAAAAACTCCATTTTCCTCCATCATGTCTCGGGGCCTTTAACACTATACATGCATCCTGTCATTCCTGAAAGAGGCTCTCTCATTCACATCGCACCTAGTGATATATAAAATGTGGCAAAACAATGGAGTTCCCTTTTCCCCCAGCTGGAAGCAATGGAAAATGACTAGAAACATGCATGACGACCTTTTCTATATAATCACCACCATAACCTCGTTACCGTAGCTTTCAGCTCCCTCTATCATCATGTCATATCATCCAAAGAAAAGCTCACTTGTCTGAATTTCAGGTTGGTGGCCCTACATTGGAGATAAGACATGGACAGTTCTTCCTTCTCCCTCCAAGAACTGATTATAGCTGTTAAATCTTAGAACTGCAAGTATGCATGCATTCAACCATCCATCACAGCTACGAAAATGAGTGGGGCTCACACTGGAACAACTTCGGTCGCTGCATCCCTCCTTCTCTCTCTAGGCCGAACTCCTTTCCCCACCCCCCTAATAGGGGAACGATCCCAATATTCTTAAATTCATAATATTTGCTTGTCCTGCCCTATATTTTGTAACGATTGAAGCATGGACATGGAGTGGTGGTGCAATTGGAAATATAGTTTTAGTTTTGAATGCTGTAATTATTTGGTAATGGAGTTTATCATTGGCGTTATAATTTGCATCCGAAAATTTTCATGTTGTAATTGAAGAGAATTGTGAATGCTGTAGTTGGAAGTGGGTGGGTTACTTTAAATGTTGTAATGGAAGTGGAGTTTGCGTTTTATGTGTTAAGCCTCTAATCTAATGTCGTGATTTTCATGTTGTAATAGATAGAGGTTTGAATGCTGAAGTTGGAAGTTGAGTTTGTATTTTCGTTGTTGGGATTGGATGGAATATTTTGAATGTAATTAAGTGTTGTATTTTTTATGCTATTATGAAATGGACTTATTGCTGAAAACTGAAAAATGTATGCGATGTTGCTGGAATGCGTGGAATGTAGTTAAGAGTGTTTGTGTACGTGAATGTATCATGGTCAATTTTGTGTGTTAGGTGCCCATGGTTGGGAGAAAGGGTCCTCAGGTTGAGAAAATCTCTCTTGAACAGCATCCCAAGTTAGATAATGAACACATATAAGAAACATACAACCAAATGGGTCCTTTATTCAGCAGATCATGCTCTTACATGTGGCCCTTTTGTATTCATATTGAAAGATCCTTTTTTAAGCGCAGTGGGTGTACTTTGCGGATATCATATTAATGCAAACTCTTTTAACGGTTCTAAATGAAGACAAAGCAACAAGAAGACCGAAAGGAGAAAAGGGCTTTCAGAGCTCTGAGAATATACTTCCTTCAAAAGATAGATTACAATGAGAGGGATTACATATTTATACAAATTCAGAAAATAGAATTAGTTGGAGACAACCCCAAGAGCAGTTACAATTATATACACTGATCCATGTAGTTCTGAGATGGGTCTAACTGTTGGTGACTTCTGTGTCATTAGGCCCCCTCAAGCTCAGGGGACGGTCAGTAACCAAGAGATTGGACCAAAGAAATTGAAGACGTGGAGGATGTAATCCATTGGTAAAAATATCAGCAAGTTGATAATGAGTAGAGACGAAGGAGACATCCAAATCCTTGCGGAGTACTCTCTCTCGAACAAAATGGTAATCGGCCTCCATGTGTTTGGTCCTAGCATGAAACATTGGATTAGAGGTGAGGGAGATGGCAGATATGTTGTCACACCAGCTAACAGGACGAGAGGAGAGAAAAATCCCAATGTCTTGGAATAGAATGCACAACCAAGAGAGTTCAGCTGCTATGTGTGCCAAAGCTCTGTACTCAGATTCAATGGAAGAGCGAGCGACTGTATGTTGTTTCTTCGCACACCAAGAAACAGGAGTAGCGCCTGTGTGGGGAAAATCCCAAGAGAATCCTGGACAAGGTGCTCCATCCCGGGCCCCCGCATCAGCAAGTCCATCCCGGCAAGTGTGGTCTCGTGCTCCACGCTTCCTATGCTCAACTCCCCTCACCTCGGCAGGATCCACTCCGGCCAAAGCATCCCACTTCGGCTGCCCAGCTCGGCTACAGTACCAGGCCCTTCCACTTCGGCAACAGTGCCATGGCCCTACATCTCCGCCAGGTCTCACCCGGCACGACACTCCATCCCGGCCAAGTGCCTCATATCGATGAAAGTAGTGAGCACTGACAGCTGTCCTCCCATGGACGCTCAAGCACGCTATGGCCCGTGCGACAAGACAAGGGGATAGCCCGTATCTCCTGACAGATCGCCGTCCACAGCTCCCAAGGCGCCAGGATATGGCCTAACGGGACAAGACAGGCTACGACGGGACCAGACAGGCTACGATGAGACCGCGCCTCCCTAGTACCTGACAAAATGGGCTACGACAAGACAGCCAACTACTCCTTTGCCTCCTCTTCCTCTACAAAAACGGAGCGATAGCTCCAGAGGAAGGAGGACGCCATTACCACTCTGGTATGCCATCTTCTTCCCCAAAAATCTCCTCCCTCTGCTTAGTTCATATACTAACTTAGGCATCGGAGAGCCCTGCGCCGCCCAGGCCAGGGTCCTCTGACCTGCATTTCTCCTTCCTTTTCTCAGGCTCCAGGCACAGGCATCAGTGTCCCTAATCTCACTTGGGTAAGTCCTCTAAGGCACCCCCCATTATTGTGGGTCGTTATTTTTTGCACCTACAATTGGCGCCGTCTGTGGGAAAGCAATATCCCAGCCTTCCCAACCTTCTCCAAGTCTTTCCAAACACCATGCCTCGAAGAGCCAGAAAGGGAAAGGAACCTATGGCATTGTCGACACAGCTGCCGACGGTCCCCCGCCGAGAGAGGTCAGGAGCAAGATCTGGCCAAGCAGGCGACCAACAGCAGGATACTCGGTCGGGTTCATCCTCTAAGGATTCGACCTCGACTCTACCCCCCGAAAGACGCGCCCTGAAGAGCAGAAGCAACCGGGCCCAGGAGCAGTTCAACCTCCGCGACAGCGATCATATCGCTTCCAGCTCGGCAGATGCTTCCAGCGCGGCGGACGTCTCCAGCTCAGCGGATATCTCCAGCTCGCTAGCAGCCCCCAGCTCTGCAGGAATCTCTTCCAACTCGGGGGCAGCTAGACGGAACTTTTTGTCACTTAGCTTCCGACCTCATGCTGGTCCGTCCACGTGCTGGTTTCCACCTCACGTTGGTTTCGGCCTCATGATGGTCTCGACCGCATCTGACGACCTCATGCTGGTCCGTCCACGTGCTGGTTTCCACCTCACGCTGGTTTCGGCCTCATGATGGTCTTGACCGCATCTGACGACCTCATGCTGGTCCGTCCACGTGCTGGTTTCCACCTCACGCTGGTTTCGGCCTCATGATGGTCTCGACCGCATCTGACGACCTCATGCTGGTCCGTCCACGTGCTGGTTTCCACCTCACGCTGGTTTCGGCCTCATGATGGTTTCGACCGCATCTGACGACCTCATGCTGGTCCGTCCACGTGCTGGTCTCCACCTCACGCTGGTTTCGGCCTCATGATGGTCTCGACCGCATCTAACGACCTCATGTTGGTATCGCCCTCGTGCTAGCTACGCGCTTCACAGGTTTGGCCTCATGTTGGTCTCGGCCAGTGCCATCGAGACTGCCCTCGGGTTCGTACACCCAGGCTTCTCCACCTCGGCGAGTGCCAGAAAGACAAGTCACAAGGGTTAACAGCCCTGGAAAAGGCCTCGAGTTCGGACACTCGGCCAATTCCTAAACTCAGGGTCTTCACCCATCTCCAAGGGTTAACAGCCCTGGAAAAGGCCTCGAGTTCGGACACTCGGCCAATTCCTAAACTCAGGGTCTTCACCCATCTCCAAGGGTTAACAGCCCTGGAAAAGGCCTCGAGTTCGGACACTCGGCCAATTCCTAAACTCGGTTTTTACCCATCTCCAAAGGTTCATCCGCCTTGGAAAAGGCCTCGAGTTCATACACTCGGTCGTTTCCTAAAGTCCCGGGTCCATCGCCCTGGAAAAGGCCTCGAGTCCACACTCGGTCGTTTCCTAAAGGTCCGGGTCCATCGCCCTGGAAAAGGCCTCGAGTCCACACTCGGTCGTTTCCTAAAGGTCCGGGTCCATCGCCCTGGAAAAGGCCTCGAGTCCAGACTCGGTCGTTTCCTAAAGGTTCGGGTCCATCGCCCTGGAAAAGGCCTCGAGTCCACACTCGGTCGTTTCCTAAAGGTCCGGGTCCATCGCCCTGGAAAAGGCCTCGAGTCCAGACTCGGTCGTTTCCTAAAGGTTCGGGTCCATCGCCCTGGAAAAGGCCTCGAGTCCACACTCGGTCGTTTCCTAAAGCTCCGGGTCTACCGCCCTGGAAAAGGCCTCGAGTCCAAACTCGGTCATTTCCTAAAGCTCCGGGTCCTGGACCCTGGAGAAGGCCTCGAGTTCGGACACTCGGCCGGATTCCTAAAGTACGGGTTTTTACACCCCTCAAAGACCGTTGCCGAACTCATGCTCACAGCTCCGCAACCAGCGGGATTCTGGATCCACTGTCTCTGGATCCACTGTCGCAAGGCAGTTCGTCTCGGCCAAAGGCAGCTCGACAAGACTGCCAGCCTCCAGTACGGCAGGAAATCCTTCCTCCGGCTCGGCAGCAGTGCCAGTCTCCGGTTTCGGCCTCATGCCAGTTCGCAGCTCCACAGCAGCGCCAGCCTCCAGTACGGCAGGAAATCCTTCCTCCGGCTCGGCAGCAGTGCCAGTCTCCGGTTTCGGCCACATGCCAGTTCGCAGCTCCACAGCAGCGCCAGCCTCCAGTACGGCAGGAAATCCTTCCTCCGGCTCGGCAGCAGTGCGAGTCTCCGGTTTCGGCCTCATGCCAGTTCGCAGCTCCACAGTAGCGCCAGCCTCCAGTACGGCAGGAAATCCTTCCTCCGGCTCGGCAGCAGTGCCAGTCTCCGGTTTCGGCCTCATGCCAGTTCGCAGCTCCACAGCAGCGCCAGCCTCCAGTACGGCTCCTTCCTCCGGCTCGGCAGCAGTGCCAGTCTCCGGTTTAGCAGCAGCACCCAGTCTATAGCTCGCCTCCTTCTCAGCTTGCCTCCTCAGCAGCAGTAGCAAGATACTCCTAAATAAATGAGCCATCTCTCTTGGCTTTCAGCAACAATGCACCCTCCAGCTCCGGTCCATTGCCAGCCAGTCATCTCAAAACTATGAGCAGCTCCGAGGCACAAATGTTGTCTTCCATGATACTCACCTTCTAACCTCAAAAGAGCAGCCTATTGAGCTCAGAAGCTGGGGGGCTTTGTGTGGGGAAAATCCCAAGAGAATCCTGGACAAGGTGCTCCATCCCGGGCCCCCGCATCAGCAAGCCCATCCCGGCAAGTGTGGTCTCGTGCTCCACGCTTCCTATGCTCAACTCCCCTCACCTCGGCAGGATCCACTCCGGCCAAAGCATCCCACTTCGGCTGCCCAGCTCGGCGACAGTACCAGGCCCTTCCACTTCGGCAACAGTGCCATGGCCCTACATCTCCGCCAGGTCTCACCCGGCACGACACTCCATCCCGGCCAAGCGCCTCATATCGATGAAAGTAGTGAGCACTGACAGCTGTCCTCCCATGGACGCTCAAGCACGCTATGGCCCGTGCGACAAGACAAGGGGATAGCCCGTATCTCCTGACAGATCGCCGTCCACGGCTCCCAAGGCGCCAGGATATGGCCTAACGGGACAAGACAGGCTACGACGGGACCAGACAGGCTACGATGAGACCGCGCCTCCCTAGTACCTGACAAAATGGGCTACGACAAGACAGCCAACTACTCCTTTGCCTCCTCTTCCTCTACAAAAACGGAGCGACAGCTCCAGAGGAAGGAGGACGCCATTACCACTCTGGTATGCCATCTTCTTCCCCAAAAATCTCCTCCCTCTGCTTAGTTCATATACTAACTTAGGCATCGGAGAGCCCTGCGCCGCCCAGGCCAGGGTCCTCTGACCTGCATTTCTCCTTCCTTTTCTCAGGCTCCAGGCGCAGGCATCGGTGTCCCTAATCTCACTTGGGTAAGTCCTCTAAGGCACCCCCCATTATTGTGGGTCGTTATTTTTTGCACCTACAGCGCCAAAGAAAATGCAGAAACCAGTAGTGGATCTGCGATCAGTACAGTCGCCTGCCCAATCAGTATCAGGGAAGGCTCGAAGACAAAGAGGACTAGCTCTGATGTGCAGGCCATAGGACAGAGTACCTTTGACATAACGCAGTAGACGTTTCAGCGCAGCAAAATGGAGCTCCATGGGATTGTGCATGCATGTCCTGACAGACAAGGTTGATAGCAAAGGATAAATCTGGTCAAGTGAAGGTGAGACACTGCAGGGCACCAGGAATGCTGCGGTATATAGTTGGATCCGCCACTATAAGAACCTGCACTTTTGGCGACGAAAATTAGGTTACGTTTTCGTCGGTAAAAGTATTTACCGACGAAAATTTTTTCGTCGCCTAGACGTCGGTAAAAAGTCGTCAGCAAATCATTTTCTCGATGAAATTATTTTTCGTCGGCAACAATTATATTTTTACCGACGATTATTTGACTTTTGCCGACATTTTTTTTCCGTCGGCAAAAGAATTTAATTTTTTTTATTTTTCTTTTTTACTTTTGCCGACATTTTTGTTTCGTCGACAAAATAATTTCACTTTTTTTAATTTTTATTTTTCCTTTTCCCGACATTTTTTTTTGTCGGCAAAAATAATTTCATTTTTTTAATTTTTTTCTTTTGCCGACGTTTTTCTTTCCTCGGCAAAAGTAATTTAATTTTTTTTATTTTCCATTTTATTTTTTGCCGATGTTTTTTTTCGTCGGAAAAAATAATTTCATTTTTTTAATTTTATTTTTTCTTTTGCCGACGTTTTTATTTCATCGCCAAAAGTATTTTTATTTTTTTTATTTTTCTTTTTAATTTTTGTCGACGTTTTTTTTTCGTCGGCAAAAATAATTTCATTTTTTTAATTTTAATTTTTCCTTTTGCAAACATTTTTATTTCTTCGGCAAAAGTAATTTAATTTTTTTATTTTTGCCGACGTTTTTTTTCGTTGGCAAAAATAATTTTATTTTTTTAATTTTTATTTTTCTTTTGCCGACGTTCTTATTTCGTCGCCAAAAGTATTTTAATTTTTTTATTTTTCTTTTTAATTTTTGCCGACGTTTTTTTTCGTCGGCAAAAGTAATTTCATTTTTTTTTAATTTTTGTTTTTTCTTTTGCCGACGTTTTTATTTCGTCGGCAAAAGTATTTTCTATATTTTTAAAATATTTTTTATTTTTACCGACGAAATAAAACGTCCGTAAAGCTCTTTTTTTTTAATATTGAATTTATTTTTTTCATTATTATTTTCCAGTAAACCTGTTTATACACCTGTATCAAAAATAAACCTGTTCATCTACCTATATTCGACATAAAATATGCAATGAAACAAAAGTTACTAAATGAACAGACAACCATCTCCATTTTTCATTAAATCATTCATCTCATTAAACAAATATAACAATCAATAATGATACAGTCTTATATCAATGTCCAATATACATTGATATATATATAAATATATATATATACAAATAAACCGAAAAGAAGTCTAACATCCCAACAATTCTGCAACCGTCCCCAATGCGTTCATCAATCTGCAATGAGAAAAACAACATTAAAATCTTTATAATGAATTAAATTATAAATTAAAAATAAACATGTATATATATAACTTTTCCTAAGTTATTCTACGAACTTTTTTCCAGCCAAAATGTTGACAATCAGACGGCTTTTGCATCTCACTTGTTTACCAAAAGTCCGATTCACTAACCGTCAATTCCAACAAGTTACTTAGGCATTGAACAAGGTACATGTGCTTTCCCACGGCCGTTTTCCATTTCGGAACCCCGCCGGCCCTTTTCGAGCCTAAGTGTTGGAAAATCGTGTGTTTCGCACGTAATTCTCTCACAGGGAGTCCTATTTGCGAACCGTCAATTCCTACAAGTCACTCTACCCTCGAGCGAAGTGCTCGTGCCGATTTCGGAATTTTCCCGTGGCCATTTCCCGTTCCGGACCCCCGGCGGGCCGTTTTCGAGCTTAAATGTTGGAAATTCGTGTGTTTCGCACGTAATTCTCTAACCGGGAGTCCTATTTGCGAACCGTCAGTTCCTACAAGTCACTCTACCCTCAAGCGAAGAGCTCATGCCGATTTCGGAATTTTCCCGCGGCCGTTTCCAGTTCCATAACCCCGGCGGGCCGCTTTCAAGCCTAAGTGTTGGAAAATCATGTGTTTCGGTCGTAATTCTCTAACCGGGAGTCCTATTTGCGAACCGTCAGTTCCTACAAGTCACTCTACCCCGAGCGAAGTACTTGTGCCGGTTTCGGAATATTTCCGCGGCCGTTTCCCGTTCCGGACCCCCAGCGGGCCGTTTTTGAGCCTAAGTATTGGAAAATCGTGTGTTTCGCACGTAATTCTCTAACTGGGAGTCATATTTGCGAACCGTCAGTTCGTACAAGTCACTCTACCCTCGAGCGAAGTGTTCGTGCCGATTTCAGAATTCTCCCGTGGCCGTTTCCCGTTTCGGACCCCCGGCGGGCCGTTTTCGAGCCGAAGTGTTGGAAAATCGTGTGTTTCGGTCTTAATTCTCTAACCGGGAGTCTTATTTGCCAACCATCAGTTCCTACAAATCACTCTACCCTCGAGCGAAGTGCTCGTGCCGGTTTCGAAATTTTCTCGTTGCCATTTCCCGTTCTGGACCCCCGGTGGGCCGTTTTCGAGCCTAAGTGTTGGAAAATCGTGTTTTTCGCACGTAATTCTCTAACCGGGAGTCCTATTTGCGAACCGTCAGTTCCTACAAGTCACCCTACCCTCGAGCGAAGTGGTCGTGCCGGTTTCGGAACTTTCCCGCGGCCGTTTTCCGTTCCAGAACTCCGGCGGGCCGTTTTCGAGCCTAAGTGTTGGAAAATCGTGTGTTTCGGTCGTAACTCTCTAACCAGGAGCCCTATTTGCGAACCGTCAGTTCCTACAAGTCACTCTATCCTCTAACAAATAAATGAAATTGAAAATGAATATAAAAACATGTAGAAAAAAATAAATGTACCTGGTACAAGACCACTAACCATCACATCCATTTGTATAAATTATGTCCCTGCACAAGACATGGAATATGTTGTGAAATGTCTACATTCATTATTGATTCAAAGAATAATTGGCTTATTACCCAAATTGAACTGCTGCACTCCATTTGCATCAGCCACAACCTTAGAATTATCTTTCGATGCTCTTCCTCTGTTCTTTCCTTCGTTAGATTTCCCAGCCATTTTCACCCCTGACAATATTTAAAAAAATTTCTAATGTAAAAGGTTTCTCGAAATTTCGGCATAGTCTCCCCTGTACGTGTGACATTTAATTTTTTTTTACAACCTGCTAAGTACCTATACATGACAAAAAAAAAACACTTCATGTAAACAACCCAATGCCCCAACACACTACAAAGTCATTCACCACTACGTCATCAGTCATACACCATTCGACCATAGCACTTCAATACCACAACCCAATGCCCCAACACACTACATCTCGTTCTTTTTACCTGTGGGACCCCTACCACCATTGTGTGAAGATATAATGGCACAAAAATACTCAGTTTTCATGGCATTTTACACCCATGTTAAAAAGTTAACATATGTAAAATATCAAACAAATGTTCATGTATGTACATTTTACATAAGACAATAATTTACATATATGAATTGTTAAAAAACAAAAGTCCCATCATAGATAATCACATGCATACAAATGTACAAAGATTTCTCACCTCAACACCACCACTTGCTTTAATGGACGTCGACAACATTTGAATTCCTTTTGCTGTTGCTTGTGCGTTGGCAAGAATTGCCTCTGCCTCTCCTGAAAGATGGTAAGACAGTTAAAGAAGACAGATGGCAACCAGAATTTACAACTGCAAGTGTATTAAAGAATCAAGTTCCTAGTATTGATAAAGAATGAATTGGATTTCTCATATAGTTCTTTTATTTTTCTTTATTTCTTCTTGGTGAAAACAATGCAAGCCATGACCGGACATGCCTCTTCTTGCCATCTATATATGAGGGTAGAGTCAAAAGGGTGCGGAATCTTCTACACATCTTTTTTTTTAATAGTATCTTCTACACATATCTACGAACAGTAAGATGGCAAGATTTAAAAGGGATACACAAAACAACAATTGGAAGGGCCAACACTATAAAGAATTAAAGATAAAGAAAATATCTCAACACACCTTTTGTTCTATTCCGAACTTTTCTCCCCATCTGCAATATTGATGTGTGCTTGTCTCTCACCTATTTAAATATAAGAACCCCTTTCATTTCAGGCTTTTATAGAGTAAGAGATTAAAAGGACATGTAATTATTTTCTAAACCAATCTTTGTATGATCACAATCCTTAGGTTCAGGGAGATTAATCTTGCCAACTACCAATCCATCAGGTTGAAATGACAAAAGATGTGAATACACCCATTTTTAACATATTAATCCTTTCACAGCTGTAACGTTGGGAACCTTCAAAAGAAAGGTATAAATCTTTTTAAAACAAATTAGTAAAATAAAAACCTTCGGATTCTAGAACTTGAGCACATTTCCTTCGTTCTGCTTCTGCTTGCATCTCCATAGCTGCTCTCACTCCAGGAGGAGGAGATATATCCCTGGGACAGAGAGATGGATAATTAGGCACAAGCACCATCTTCTTGGAAAATGAAAAATGCATATGTTAAAAGCTCGAGTTGGTCATTACTCATTTTGAGCTTGAGCTAGAGCAATCTGAGTTGAACTCGGCTAGTTTACACTCTATACTACCAATGAAAAAATGAAAAGAAATAACACCCAAGTTATCTTTTCTTCAATATAGAATCACCAATGTAGAAATAGGCAAAACCCAATTAATAAAACAAGAACCCAACACAAAGTAAATTCACCCAACAACAGCAAATGCACAAATTAACCAGAGACAGATAGATTTCTACAAACATTAGCAGCAAAAGTCATAGATTTCCAATGTGTGAAATGGAGGCAGGTGTTCTCCAATCCAACAGATTAATCATTGAAATGTACTGATAAAGTTTAAGTATCTTAACAAAGCAAATGAAAGAACAAACAAAGGAATAATAGATTCTTGAAATGAAAAAAACCCAGATGGGTTTTGTCACTGTTGAACATATTAATGTGAGAATTGTTGAGATGGCAGATATCTACATGAGAAAAGTAAGGAAGAAAGAGAGAGAGAGAGAGAGAGAGAGAGAGAGAGAGAGAGAGAGATGATAGACTACCAGGGCACTAGCTGAGAGAGGTAGAAGGGTCTTTGTCGGCCAAGAAGAGGAGGAGGTTAATCTGGTTCAGATGAAAGATAACAAACATTCAACCCTTATATTACATCATTCATTCAACAACATTAACAAACAACAGCAAATAAATCAAATGACAAAAAATTACCAGCAGCTGTAGCAAGAATGGAAATGGCTGAGATTCATTTCCCGCAAAAAATAAAAAATAAAAACCCTGCCTTGTCCCAATCGAACCCAATTCTTCATCATCCCCAAACCCCAACCCCTTTTCCCACATCATCAAATCCCACATCTAAAACAACCCTAATCTCAGAGTCAGACCCAGACCGAACCCACACAATCCGTCAAAAACCAAGATTTCGAATCATCCCAATCTAGTTACCCCCCTGACCAAAACTGCTATCCAGTCACGCATCTCAAACCATTTCGCCGAGCCCAAAATCAAGCCCCCACAAAAATCCCCATCCGAACCCCAATCCGAATGAAAAAAAAAAAAAAAAACATACCTCAGTCTGAGAGAAAAAAAAAAACAAAAAGAAAGAAAGAAGACAGGGATTGAGAAGAAGAGAGGGAAGAGCAAACCTCCACCTATGGTCGACTCCCTGCCGCTCGTCTCTCCACTGTAATCGTCGAGATCTCCACCCTATCGGCTTCGCCTTCACCTTCGCGAATTCCAAATGAATCAACAGGCAGCGTCTGGGAGAGGTCTGGAGAGAGTGAGAGAGTGAGAGAGAGAAAAGAGAGAGCGAGATAGAGAAAGCAGAGAGAGAGAGAGAGAGAGAGAGAGGGGAAGAGCGATCTCTCTGCGCTCGATCTCGCGCTAGAGAGAGAAATAGGAGAGTGAGCGGAGAGAGCAAGACGGACAACAGAGAGAGTGAGAAGCAGAGAGCTAGAGAAAGAGAAAAGAAAATAGGGAAAAGAGGGCTCTTGGCGGGAGAGGGAAAAAAAACGTGAAAATTTAATGCCACTAATTTTCATCACAAAAGAAATAAAATTTTCATCCGCAAAAATTATTTTATTTTTATTATTTCAAAACATGAAGTCTACCAACCTTTAAACGTTGGTAATAAATATTTCGTTGCTAATTTTCGCCGATAAAAAAAATGTCGATAAAGGACTCTGATTTTTAATTTTCCTAAAAATAGAGTTAAACATTACCGATGTTTTACAAAAAAATGCCGCTAAACGTTTATTTTATCGACGTCATATAATTCGTCGATAATAGTCTCTGATAGTTTTACCGGCATAAAATAAAACATTTAAAAAGATTTTCCAACACTTAGACTCGAAAACGGCCCGCCGGGGGTCCTGAACGAGTAACGGGGTGAGCGGTGCGAGGACAGTGGGGTGCCTTGTGGTGCACAGTGAATGTGGAATGAGCTCAGACGCAGTGGGGAGGAGAAGAGAAGGTGGGTAGCAGCGGAGAGAGTGGTGGGAAGGAGAAGGAGAAGGAGAAAGGAGAGGATAAGGAAGAAAGAAAGGAGAGGATAAGGATAAGTTCATCATACGACTTCAACTTCGGAGATAGAAATATAATGGTAGAATTTAAGTTCATCATACGACTTCAAATTTGATGTTTATTTAAAATAAAAGAAGTAGGGCAAGTGCAAGCTTGACAGTCACGTGTGGACCAAAAGTCTGTCCGATGAGCAAATTCAGATTGAATTGTTTGAGAGTCGGTTTCTTTCCTTTCATATATTTCATTTAGAATTTAAAAACAGATGACATGGGAGGTACACCTAAAAACTGAGGGGATGATGCATCTTCTGGAGTTACCTGCTTATATTTCTTGGTTTTCGCTTGGTTACTATGTTCTTGGATTCATCATTAATCGATATGGCATTGCACATCTCAGCCCGGTACTCATCATAATGAGGATCCCATTTCTTCAAACAAGCGGCTGAAACTATTGGGCCAAAATTCATATTCCAACAACTACTAGCACCGGTTTTTTTCTTTTTCTTTCTAAGAGAAGAAGGCCATAAACCTAGATCTAGATCTCAATCACATTCACACCACATCCTTCAAGGCCTCACTCTATCATCCATGTCAGCAATAGTTTTACCGAAGTAAAATAAAAATCAAAAAGGATTTTCTAACACTTAGGATCGAAAAACGGCCCGCCGGGGGTCCAGAACAGGAAACAGCCACCGAAACATTTAGAAACCGGCGCGAGCACTTCCCTCGAGGATAAAGTAAATTGACGGAACTGACGGTTCGCAAATAGGACTCTCAGTTAGAGAATTAGAAGCAAAACATATGATTTTCCAACACTTAGGTTCGAAAACGGCCCGCAGGGCGTACAGAACGGGAAAAGGCTCCGAAAAAATTAAAAACTGACACGAGCACTCGCCCGAGGTGAAATTAACTTGCAGGAACTGACGGCTCGTAAATCGGACTCCCGGATAATGAATTAACCCTTAAAACGTTGGATTTTTAATACTTAGGTTCAGTTTGCCATCTCTACTTTTCTCTTCTTATTGGCTTAAAACTGATTGAATCCGATTTTAGCATGTTTGGATGAAGATTCTACTGTGTCAATTTCAAATGGCACTAAGACAAACATTTGTGACCCAAACCGTTGATCATGTTAGGGGGCTAAAAACGGCTATGATACCAAAAGTCAACCATTGGATCATTATAGATTATGATGTATTGATGAAAACGTACAGACCATTAGATCATCATTTATGGAATTTTGTACGCCCTATTTTCGCAATCCAAATTTTTAGTCCTCTTCAAATGGTCATTTATAGTTATAGGTCCCAACCCCAAATTTTGTTTCAATATGGATTATGAAATATATTTGAAATAAATATCAATCGTTGGATTAATGCATGGTTACTACAGTGCATTCACGAGTTAAGACATGCAGTCTGTTTTTTCTACATTTCCGAACAATCTGGATCTCTAATGCAAGATATGGACCATAGACCCCATTATATGGCAAGTAACATTTACTGGATCAAATTCCAACGATTGATCCTTCATTTATTGTGAGATATTGACAAAAAGGACCAAAGGGTTAATGGTTCAATTTTAATTTTTGTGGGCCACTTTTTCCCGATCTAAACCTAAAATCCTCTTTAGGAGGTCAACAATGATTATCTGGTCAAATCTTATTGCTTGATTCATCATGGATATAATTATTTTATTTTCGTCGGTAAAATGAATATAAAAATAAATAAAAATTAATAAACAGATTTACCGACGTTTAATTTCGTCGGTAAGATTAAAAAATAAAAATTTAAAAAGATATTTACCGACGTGTTTATTTTCGTTGGTAACATGATCGTAAAAATAAATAAAAATTAATAAACATATTTACCGACATTTAATTTCGTCGGTTAAGGTAAAAAATAAAAATTTAAAAAGATATTTACCGACATTTTTATTTTCGTCGGTACAATTAATATAAGAATAAGTAAAAATTAATAAACATATTTACCGACGTTTGTATTTTCGCATGTAAAATTAATATAAAAATAAATAAATATTCATAAACATATTTACCGACGTTTAATTTCGTCGGTAAAATTAAAAAAGAAAATTAAAAGCATATAAACCGACGTTTTATTTCGTCGGTAAAATTTAAAAAATAAATCATTTTTTTTTAATTTAAGAATGGCCTTTGCCGACGTTTTATTAAAAAACGTCGGTAAAGGGTGCACTTTTGGCCACGTTTTTTACGAAACATCGGTAAAAATCTTTACTTTTGCCGACGTTTTGAAAAACATCGGTAAATAGTGCACTTTTGGCCACGTTTTTTACGAAACGTCGGTAAAAGTCTTTACTTGTTAAAAGTCTTTACCAATGAATTTTAAAAAACGTGGCAAAAGTGCAACTTGTTGTAGTGTCCTACAGCAAAGGTGAGGAATTGGTTGAGGAAGAAACCTTGTAGGAACAGGGAGGCCCAACTGGCTTGCAATCAAGCATTGACGTCCTAGTGAGCAAATCCTTAGCATATTTAGTCTGAGAAACCAGTTGATGTGTAGCTCACTTCAATGCCAAGGAAGTGATGGAGCTTGCCAAGATCCTTCATCTCAAACAAAGTGTGCAATTGACCAATAAGACAGTTAATGTAAGAACCGTCACTCCCAATAATAATAAGGTCGTCAACATAGAGCAGGATGAGAGTGACTGTCTTCCGGTATAGACGGATGAAGAGGGAAGGATCATCATATGTAGTTTGTGTTGGAAATAGGGTGGGCCTCTAGGATAGGTTTCAAAAACTTTTGACCCACTTGATGCGGGGATCAATAATCCAGAAGGCTATAAAATCCAATCCAGGAAGTAAACCCTCCATCTCAGCCATCATGATCAGTAAATACAATCTATCTAGAAGATAGAAACAGCAACTAATAAGCATCCATAATAATCTACAATATGCAAGGAAGTGTATTATACCTTTGGAGCTCGGTTGTGCTCTAATGGAGAAGTTGTGTCTTTCTTTGATGATGAAACACTTTCACTAATCAAATAGGAATCTCCAAGACCTCTTGATCTTCCACGCTATGACCCGTATTAGATTCTCCTTTTTCTCAAGAAGATGGTGGGATCTCCAAGAGAAAACTACTAGGAACTCTAAGGAGGAACTAGAAAGAGAACTAGAAGAGGGAAGAGATGAAAAACTCGTGCAACACTTGCACCAGAGAGGGTTGGGCGTGAATCCCTATGTAAGGAGCTTGCATGGGACGTCCAGCCCTCCTCTCCTCTATTTATAACTTTTTCAAGTTGCCTCCTCTTTACTAATTACAATAGAAGTCTTACTTCCATTAATTAGTAACTTACCATTTCATAATTAGAAGTCTCACTTCAAATATGAATTAGTAACTTTCCAGTTCCTTTCTAATTAAAATAGAAGTCTCACTTCTACTAAAATTAGTAAGTCTACTATTACCACTATTAGAAGTCTCACTTCAAATAGAAATAGTAACTTTCCTTTTAGAGTACAACTAGAATTAGATACTTTCTAATAATTGGGCTAGCGTGGGGACCACTAGGGATTCCTTAGAAAGCTGGCTCCAACTGGGACTCGCGACCCCACATCTCATGTGTAATCCGGGCCCACAGTTAATTGCAAATAACTCTACTATATAAATGCAATTAAACTCCAGTCCTAGAAATATTACATAGAATGCCCTAAACTTCCACATTACCACAAGTAGACCCTTCTATCAATATCCATGGATTAATTGGACCTGTCTTCCAAACTAGATCCATATCTTATTATCCTTGAGCCCCAATTAATTATAATGATCATAGGTACCTTTCCAATTAACTCTTAATCGGAATGGGTGCGCACTTACCAATGATAAATCCATTAATTGGCACAAGGGGATATTAAAGATAGATTCCATCTTGACCATTGAATGTTCCCACAGCTCTACTACCGCGTACCCAAATTACCGAGGTGTTGACCTACAGTTGGCCTCACTCATCAGTGACTTAAAGCAAATGAATAGATAGAAACTTGAGTTCATTAATGTCTCAGGATTGAGAGCATATTGCTAGGGAATTATGAGAGCAGATCTTAAATTAAAGACAGTGTTTATAAGGTGCTTCTCATGGTCCTTCAATACATCCAATGTACCAGCACTATGATCCAGAATCTTCCACTCTGATGATCGAGACAAATCACACTATCTCATAGTGATCAAAGTGCTGCAACCTTGTCAGTATGAGATGTCCAGTCTCATCACTGGTTGTGAAGATATTTAAGTATAAGATTTGTCACACATGTCTCCCGTATGTGGATCTCATCCATACACATGTGTTACATCTAATATACTTGTGGACTCCGGTTCATCTCATGAACCATCATGTCATACGTATTGGTTATGTGCAAGTATCACCATTCATCTCATGAAAGGAAAGCATGAATATACTGATAAATAAAGAAATTAATCAATTTATTATATTATCTACTGGATTGAGTCCATAAAACTAACAGTTTGAAAGCCTAGGCCAATCAAAGAATTAGAAAAGCACTCATAACATGCCAAGGGGCCTGCTTAAGTCCATACAGGGATTTATGTAGCTTACAGATATGAGTGGGGAGAGATGAATTAACAAAACCTTGGGGCTGTGTCATATAGATATCTTCATGAAGAATACCATGTAGAAAGGCGTTGGTGGCATCGAGCTGATGAAGAAGCCATCGGAAATGGACAGCCAGAGTAAGAACAACCCTAATAGTAGCTTGTTTAACAATAGGACTGAATGTTTCTGTGTAGTTGACACCAAATTCTTGATGAAACCCCTTACTAATGAGCCTGGCTTTGTGTCTGGCAATTGATCCATCTTGATTATGTTTCAGCTTAAACACCCAGCGACAACCAACAATGTGTTTGTCTGGAGAAAAGGGAACAAGAGACCATGTTCCTTGACGTTGAAGTGCAGAGAATTCTTCAGCCATAGCCTGACGCCAGGCATGAGATTTGGATGCCTCTGCGTAGCTGGTAGGAGCAAACAAGTGGTAATAGTCATGTGGAGGAAGAAGAGGAGGCTGCTTGGTGGAGAGAAAGCCTTTTTCTTGAAGATGCCGGATTTTGAGCGAGTGACCATGGAGTGTGCATTAGAGGATGTAAAAAAAGGTGTAGGCAGGGGAGTGGAGAGTGTGGGAATAGACTGTATAGAAGAGCTAATAGGAGAATAAATGGAAAGTGGACTTGGAATAGTAGGTGGGGCCTACGTAGTGGATGAAAAAGAAGGGACTGGGATGAGTGGAGAAGATGTAGGTGAAGATGAAGGACGGGAAATAGGGAAGGAGACCAATGTATTGTTTGTTGGTGGCTCATGTGGAGAGGGTGGGAAGTAGACTGTAAAAAGGAAGGTGAGAATGAATGTGAAGGAAGCCAACGATACAGAACAGAGACAAGTTTTTGTAGGGTTCAAAGATGAACTGGGACAAATGATTACAAATGGAAAAGAAGATTCATCAAAAACTACATGGCAGGAGACAAAATGACCGGTAACATAATCAAGGCATATGTATCACTTCTGCGTAGTGCTGTAACCTAAGAAGACACGGCATTTAGACCTTGGCTCCAGCTTGTTGGAGGTGTAAAGTCTGAGCCCTGGATAACAGGCACAGCCAAACACTTTTAAGTCTGCATAGAGAGGCTGTGTATGAAAAAGCTTCTCCCAAGGAGAAATAAAATGCAGAGTCCGCAATGGCATCCTACTGATGAGGAATATGGCAGTTGAGAAAGCATCCGCCCAGTATTTGGGGGGCAAAGAGGCCAGAAACAGAATGGTAAGGCCAGTTTCTACTATATGCCAGTGTTTTCTCTCACCGCACCCATTTTGCTCAAGAGTGTAAGGGCATGAAACCCGATGAGAAATACCATTTGTGGCAATAAATCTACAAAATTGAGCATTCATGAACTCTCCTCCTCCATCAGTTCGGAGACATTTAATTGAAAAATCAAGCATCTTTTCAATTGGAAATTTGAAATGCAAAAAGATAGAAAAGACATCAAATTTGCACACAATAGGAAAGAACCAAGTGTATTTAGAGAAGTCATCACCAAAAACCAAGTAGTATCTAAAACCACTCACAGATACAATTGGGGAAGGCCCCCAGACATCACTGTGCACAAGCTCAAGTGGCCTAGATGAAACAGAAACTGAATGTAAAAAAGGAAGTTTACGGCTTTTTCCAAATTGACATTGTTCACAAAAAGACAAAGAAGAAGAGCCATTGATTGGTAAAGCTTTCATGATCTGTTGTAGAGAAGAAGCAGAGGGGTGTCCACGACGCTGATGCCAGACATTGACAAATGACCTTTCTCCGATGAGGACAGTGAGAGCAGTAGAAGGAGAAGAAGGTGAAGATGAAGTGAATGGATAAAAGCCATTCTTACTGCGACCCTGGAAAAGGATCCTCTTCAACCGACGATCCTGTATAATGAAGCTAGACGAATCAAATATAAAAACACAGTTGTTATCCTTAGAGAACTGATGCACAGATAAAAGATTGGAAGAAATATGAGGAACATGTACAACATTATTCATTTTAAAAGAACCAGAGGAGATATGAGCAGTGGAAGAGCCAATACTGGAGATAGACAAAGCTTGACCATTGCCAACTGTAATCTTGTCTTTACCCTTGTAATCTGAACGAAGAGACAAATTTTGCAGATCATTCGTGACATGTGTAGTGGCGCCGGAATCTGCAAACCACTGTTGTTCTCCCTCAGGTGAGAAAGATGCAGCCATTGCAACCATTTGTGAAGGAGGATGACGGCCTGATAAGAGAAGTCCATTCGGTGATAGTAGTCTAATGCAGAGTGCCAAGTTATGTTGCAGATTTGGCAACATGGTTTGGAGGAAGAAGATTGAGAACTATTCTGAATTGATGAAGAAGAGCCACGACCTTTGTTGCCTTTTCCCGAACGACCAGAACCTCTTCCACAACTGTAGGAACGGCCAAAACCTCTGGTAAATTAAATAGAGCCAGATCGAGCAGGAGGAGCATCTTTAGATGAGAGAAAAGCATCTGTAGAATAGTCAGTGACTGCAGCTTGAGAAGATTCCAAGCTGAGTTCTTCACAGAGAAAAAGAACATGAATTTCTTCTAGGTTGATTGGACAAGAACGAGTTCTTATGGAAGTCTTGAAAGGGCCATACTTTGCAGGCAGGCCATTCAGTGTATGAATGATCAGGTCTTCATCATCTACAGAGCAGAGCACTGTAGCAAGACTATTTGCAAGGTGTTTGATTCATTGTATGTAATCTGAGACTAATTGAGATCCTTTCTTAATAGTCTATAACCGAGTCTTGAGTTGAATGATGTGAGAACGAGAGAGAGAGAGAGAGAGAGAGAGAGGCAAACCTCTTCTCTAATGTAAGCCAGACTTCTCGAGTAGTTGCGAGACCAACTACAAGAGCAAGAACAGGTGCAGAGAAAGTCGCATTGATCCAGCACAGAACGTTTTGATCCCGTTGAATCCATGTGAGATATTGTAGATTGACTTCCTTGGAAGTATTTCCAGCTAAATCAAGCATAAATTCAGGAGGACAAGGATGAGATCCATCTACAAAGCCGATCATACCGTGTGCACGTAAGACCAGTAGGAATTGTGACTTCCATAGCAAGTAGTTCTGATTGTCCAGTTTGATGGAAATCAGACTGCCAATGTTGGAAAACAAGAAGGCAGAAGAAGATCTTACATCTAAAAAGCTAAAAGATGCCATTGAAGATGCTTGACGAACACTCAACAAAGAAGAACAAATCAATGGGCCAAAGAATAACCTTTAATCGCTGAGAGAAGGCGATACAGATCTTGAGAAAGGCCTCAAATCTGGAGGAATTTGTGCCGATCGAGCCAGACGAACACAGATCTGTGAATAGGTGATACAGATCTTGAGAAAGACCTCAAATCTTGAGGAAGTTGTTGTCGATTGAGTCGGACAAACACAGATCTATGAATCGAGATGTTGATTCAAGCTTCTGAATATCAAATCAGATCTTGCTTGGAGATGATTCCTTGAAGAAAAGATATCTTGTTGAAAAAGGAAGAACAACTTCTCCAACACGATCTTGATTGAGAGACAAAGCTTGTAGAGAAAGCTTTGCAGATGACTCCTTGATGCAGAGATACCTTGTTGAAGAAGGAAGAACAACTTCTCCAACACGATCTTGATTGAGAAACAAAGCTTATAGAGAAAAGCTTTGCAGATGTAGCTTGCAGAGGAAGCTAAGTGGAGATAAGGATCTTCTAACGCAAGTATGAAAGCTTCGATACCATGAAGACAAAGCAACAAGAAGACCAAAAGGAGAAAAGGGATTTCAGAGCTCTGAGATTATATTTCCTTCAAAAAATAGATTACAATGAGAGGGATTACATATTTATACACATTTAGAAAACAAATTAGTTGGAGACAACCCCAAGAGCAGTTACAGTTAGTTACACTGATCCAGGTAGTTATGAGATGGGTCTAACTGTTGGTGACTTCTGTGTCATTACTAAACACTGTAAAATTGGTGAATTCTACAGTTTTATGCTTAAAATTAGGGCTGCACAAAAAATCCGATATCACCGTAAAACCGAACCAAACCGACCGAACCAGGCGGTTCGGATCGGTTTATAGTAGATCGGCTCGGTTAACGGTTTGAAAATCATAAAAATCGCTTACATCGGTCGGTTATCGGAATGAGCCCACGGTTAACCGCTTAAACCGAACCGACCGTATACAATAACTTAAGTATTGTTTTTTTACTATTTTAGCCTTAGGGTTTCATTTTTGTACGCTTGCATTTAGTCCAAACTCTCTTTGTGGAGTAAAATTATTTTTTATATGGGTCACTGGAATGTTGGATTTTTATGTTTGTACTAAACATTGGAATAAATGCAAAGGACGAGGTATCATCATTTTGAAATTTTCAATGTTTAATTTTCAAAAAAATAAAATAAAAAATAACGGTTTAACTGACCGAACCGGACCGAACCGTTTAAGCCCTCTCCATTGGTCGGATCGGATCGGTTAATTAAAAAACCGACAGGTTCGGTTTGATTGTTGATTTTAGTGTTAGACCGATCCGAATCGCCCATGTGCAGCCCTACTTAAAATGGAGCCTAAAAGCCAAACTTTATAACTCAAAGCATGAGCAACACTAATGAATTATATATTCAGCAAAATCAAATTAGATTTGAAAGCTGTTATTTTCTGTATGCCCCATTGGGCTCCAAGTTAATAGCAACTAGATAATTTATAAAAAAAAAAAAAAGAAGGATCTTTGCAACAAATCCATTATATACATATCCGTTCCATTCCAATATATCTGTTGCATTTCTTTTTTTTTTTCCATCGGATGGGTTTGAATGTTGAAATGATGGAATGGTTTAGATGCTATTCACTTAAAATTCAGGTGCATCCCAACACTCAGATTGCATTCCCGTAGCATTCAACATCACACATAAATTCATTCCATTCCAATTCATTACTGGCCTTCTCCCATGTATTTGGGGTTAGCTTTGTGAGTTTGGCCCTTTTTTCTCATCCCTCAGGGCTGTGTCAACCCCTAGCATCAGTACTGAAAGGTACTCTTATAAAAGATAAGAAAATTGCAAGACCTTTTTTTGAAGTTTCAAAATTGGCTGCCAATTTGATGCAACCCTATTTTATTGGGACCAGCGAATGAGTTTTTTAATGGTAAAGAAAGAGTAAAAGGAAACTTAATATTTTCTTGGGATTTTTACGAAAAAATTAATTTTAAATCTTAATTTGGGTTTGGATTTGGGTATGCTTTCCCCTCCAACCTCACTCAAAGCCGCTGACTAAATAGAGAGAAAATCCCCATTTCGGCATTTCATCGAACACCTTGTACTCCAAATTCACACCCTCAAAAGTCATGAGAATACACTTTAATAAGGGGCGAGAAATGAGTGGAAATCAAACATGGGACCCACATGCCTAATGAACATTGCCAAGACTACCTGAACACAAAATATAATAGTTTTCAGTTTTCACAAACTTTCCATCACTAGATAGAGAAAGATAAAGCAACACGTAGTTTTTTACAATGGAAGTTGACGACGTCAACTGGGTTGATGATATCGTCAACTGTGGTAGTTTTGTTCCCAAAAAATGTACGAACAACTCTCTTGTCATTTTATGATTTTTCTTCATAAAAGCGTTGAAATAAGATTTAAAATTAATTTTTTCATAAAAAAAACCCTATTTTCTTGATCAAAGGCGTATTTTTCCTGCAGGGTCATTTATTTGCTGCCGCTCAACTAAACCACTTTCTTATTTATGCAAATAAAAGCTCAGCGGTTTGTTTGAGCTTGCACAATCAAGCTAACACTCTCTTTGAGCACGTATATTGTACTATCCTAATGAGTTGCTTTTTATAGCGATCTTCTTTTCACTATTTAATGTGGTAAATTCAGGAGTAAAGACTGATAATATTTGGAGTTACTGTCGCTGTACCTGCAGCCAGTAGCAAGCTGGCAATGAAGTTTTGGAATTCATGGCGAAGGTAGTGCTGTTCTAGTTTCTACTTTCCTTTTAAATGCCATTTGTTTGTCCGGACTAGTAGTCAGTGGACTACCATTTATGGGAAGTGGCAGGATCCTGCCTGAAGTTGCAGGACCTACTGATGCATCACAACCAATGAATTAATGAACTGTTAATTGCATCAACCTCACACTGTACAACCAATGGAGTCTGTAGATTTATAAACTGTGGAGTATTGGAATTATCTGTTTTTATCCCCCTCTTAGGCTTGTGGAGTTTTAAAATTACATGTTTTTTCATTATTCACATTTTCAAGTATTAGCCAATATGTGTCGTGTGCCTTACATCCCAATTTTGAGATTCCAGATTTGCAATACCTGTGTTTTCTGTATTGGGATGATTTAAGCCGATATTCACCTTTTGGGCTCAAATTGATACAAGCAGTACACCATGAATATTGGATTTTTGCCTGGCCAATATGGTGTCTGATACGGAGAGTGGAACCCATGGTGTATTGTTGTTTGCAGCCCCACTAGCTAAGTACTTCTTTACATCCTTCATAAACGGTTAGTACAAGGGTTTAAGATTGAGTCAGATGACCCTTCAGAGAGGATGGAATAACAAATCAAATCTCCTTAGTGAGTACGCCTGTCATGAATTCGATCTGTTGCTCGAAGCATTTGTTTATTCATGATTTTGCACATACTTTCTAAGAATCCACACTTAAAATTGATTTAGAGATGTGTTTTATGCTCCTCAGCCTAAGGAATCAGTGATTCTGTTTGATACAGGTGTGGTACACCTTTCATTGACCAGATCCATATTGTACATCTGGTTCATGTGGATGGACTAGACCAGAAATCTCCCAAGGAATCTTGGCTATCCAATCGGGCGTTTTCTGTTTTTTTGTTATTGAAAATCCGTGTGAAGGCTAACAATAAGATGGCTAAGGCTGAACTTTGATTTTTTTATTTTTTTTTTGGGCATTGCGCATTGGAGGGCTGCATCAGATAGAAGATCAAATCATTGAACTGTGGACTAGACCTGTATTGCATGTTGAACCATGCCAACCAGGCCTTCATGTTAAATTGATTAATCTCACGATTTCCAACCTACCTGAAAGTTTGTGGAGTGGCATGAGGAGTGGGTTTGCTCCTTACATCTTGTGCTCGAAACATGCCCCAGATTTGCCCAGTATATGGTTGTACTGGTTTAGTGGGTGCCACTCAGGGGATTAGTCCTGTTGGGGATACCAATGTCATAAAAAAAATTGGGGCATTTGGCGATAGGTCCCTGAACATTGCACTTTATAGCCTTAGATCCACAAAAAAAATTCATAGAGCCAAAGGTCCCTCCCACACTTTCTCATACCTGAAATGTCTAATTTACCCTTTCTTTAAATCATAACCCATGATTGGTGGGATATCCCATTAATAATGGCTAGCTAACATTTAATTGCCCACGATTAATGGAATCCCCAGATTTTCAAATAACTTCTAAAAATACAAAAATAAATTTTAAAAAATGAAATAATTTTGAAAAATGGAATAAGTTAAAAAAAAAGCAATATATAACCAAATAACGCAAATAAATTTAAAAAGATGCAAATAAGTTTCAAACTATCCAAATAAATTTCAGAAAATATAAATAAATTTCAAATAACGCAAATAATTTAAAAAGATGCAAATAAGTTTCAAAATATCCAAATAAATTTCAAAAGACTCAAATAAATCTCAAAAGATCCAAAGAAAATTTCAAAAAATATAAATAAATTTAAAATAATGAAAATAAATTTAAAAAAACGCATATAGATTTAAAAAAACATAAATAAATTTGCTAAAAAACTGAAATAAATTAAAAAAAAAACTCAGATAAATTTATCAAAAATACAAAAAATATGACAGAAAACAGATAAATTTGAACAACACTCGGATAAATTTGACAGAAAATAGATAAATTTGAACAAAACTCGGATAAATTATCAAAAACACAGATAAATATGACAGAAAACAGATAAATTTGAACAACACTCAGATAAATATGACAGAAAACAGATAAATTTAAACAACACTCAAATAAATATGACAGAAAACAGATAAATTTGACAAAAACTCATAAAGTTCAAGAAATACAAATAAATTTGCTAAAAACTCAAGTATTTTTTTACCAAAAACTCAGATAGATTTGTCTAGAACTTAGATAAATTTGATTCAGAACTCAGACAAATTGACGCAAAACTCAAGTAAATTTGCAAAAGATGAAAAACTCAGATAAACTTGACAGAAATTCAGATAAATTTGATAAAAACTCAGATAAATTTCATAAAAACTCAAATACTCAAATAAATTTCATAAAAAACTCATAGATTTGTCAAAAACAGCCCCGCTGCTGTTGCGCCACCACCTGACTCGAGGAAGAAGGAAGGCAGTCGGGCTGCAATCTTCGCCTCTGGGTTGGGCTATCGTAGCAGGTCAGGTCAAAACCGACCCGAACAAACCCAACCTGGCCTGGCCGAAGATCGTTCTTTCTTCTGGTTTCTGTAACCAGAAACGGATAGTAATAGCCACAGATCTGTAACCGAAAACGGACAGTAATAGCGACAGAACCCAGGAAGAAGAAGACAGCGATTTGGGTTTAGTTCTGCCACGATATCCTCTTCACCTCTGGCGACGAACGCAGTCCGGCTAATCTCCTCTGACCAATCAAGGTTGTGGCCCACTGCTGTGATCAGGCTATCAGATGCAAAACCGACGAACGCTGTCTTCTCTGGTTCGAACTGCACAGAGATCCGTGCGTCTTCTCCAGTCAAGCAGTCGTGGCCCACTCTGAATTTGTAGGGAACATCAGAAAGGGGATCGATCTTCCCCTGTTGCATAATCTGAGGTTTCGAGGCTCAGGTTCTGTGTTAACCAAAGAAGAAACCTGTAGATTGGGATCCGGCATGCTGCCGCCACTGAAGAAGACTACCGGATTTCGGGTGCGATAGCAGAGGATCTGGGACGACCTACCGCTGCCAGTTCTCGCTGTCTTCGGAGCAGCCGCCGCCGCCCGTCACCGGATTTATTCCGATCGTCACCGACCATCACCCTTCGCCGCCGCTGGCTCCGTGTTGTAGACCAGAGAGGAAGAAGATAGTAGCATTCTGTTATAGAACCCATGAAGAAGAAGACGACGATTTGGGTTTAGTTCAGGGTGACGGCTCCGATGATTGATCCCGGAATCTCTATGTTCGACGGTGATTCGACTGCGCAAGTAGCAGTGGTCTTCTTCGTGCAACGACCAGGATTCGAGCGTGACCCACCTGCTAGATCAAAACACCTCTGATCGTCGATCTGCAACAACAGTGCCGGAACCCTCCTTTCTTTTTGTTTACTGGGTGGTGAATCAAGAGATCCAGATGATCTCTTCTCCGGGATTAAACTCAATCTCGATCCTGATCCTAACCGATATTGATGCCAATTGAAGTCTAGAAGAAGAGGGATAATATGAAATTTGAAATTTGAAATTTCAAAAAATTTTGCCTAAAATGGTTAAAAGGGTAAAACAGTCTTGAAAAATACAAACATGTGGGTTCAGGGACCTATGGCTGCAAACAGTCTAGCTGAGTGGACCATAGGCCTTAAAAAGTTTTTCCTTAGACTGGAGGCTGAAAACATTGACTTATAGGGACCTTTCGCTAATTTTCTCAATTTCATAGTTTTTAGGATTTTTTTTGGGTTTTCTCCTTAAATGCCAAAGACCGTGGAATGATAAAAAAGGAAGGAAAGGTGAGAAAAGAGAAGGATTTAATTAAAACGAGCAATCAGAGGTGTTGGTTAGGTCTTGGCTATGCCTCCAATATATATTTGATTATATTTTGAATATTTAGAAAATATCCACCCCAATTTTATCTTATTTGCAAAAGAGCCCATAATATCCCCAAATTACAATAAGTGTTCACTATAGCTCTTCATGCTCTCCCTCAAGCTGGTGTATTAATATTTAATTTACTATACCCAACTTGGACAACGCATATGACAACTTTCCTTTGGGAACAATCTTAGTAAGAAAATCCACCAATCGCTCATCTATGTGTACATACTTTACTTTGTTACATTTGCCTTCAATCTTTCCTTGAATGAAGTGGCAACCTACCTCAACATATTTTGTGCACTCATGGTAGATTGGATTAATTGTAATTTGATGTGCCAAATGTAGGGATGTAAATAGGTCATCGATTCTCTGATTATGCGGAGGTTCTGACCTGCTTAAAAATGGGTATGGTTTCTTATTTAGGCCCCGATAAATTAATGGTTCCGGGTCCGGTTCCACCTTGGTTAGGACCCGTGGATCTGAGACTCGACATGTTACCTCACTTTTCAAAAATCTCTCTTAAAATCACGTTTTTTTAAATATAATTGTGACGTTCTGATATTATATATATTATATTATTTTATTAATTATTATTATATAATTGATTATATATTAATTAAATACGCGATTAGTCTAAGTGGGGACCACGTTAGGCTTAAGTTTGGTGAGTTAGGCTTGTTGGATAGGTGTCTTAACCTATAGTTAACCCGGGCCCAATTTAATGGTATAATTCTTTTCTAATCCAAACTCTTATCTTTTTAGAACCCAAACTCTATTATTTTTGGACTTTAAGTCAGATTACAATTCCTATTCCTATTCCCTATTTATACACCACACTCTTTTATTTTCACACACAATTCTCTCTCTTTCAACTTTTCTTTGGAATAGCACCTTGGGCTTTGGCAATAGGAATTCTAGACCGTCTCCATCAACTGCGGACCTCAGGCAAGTACTTAACCATAATTTGTATATTTAATACTTGTATTCGTTCTTGATTTGTGTGTTGATGCATGTAGAAACCCCTCTGATGCCATTTTCATACGATAATGTTAATATGTTATTTTAACTTATGATGTGTTCGGAATCTGTGATTTCATCGGTTTTTCCTATTTTAGTATCACTATTCCAGTGTTTTTCCCAAATTGTTATTGGCCACACGCCCACCCTCTTTGGATTTCAAAACCCCTTTTAATCATTCAAGATTTTGTAAATTGTGTGTTAATGTAGATAGGTGGGCCATTCGATGGTAAATCTGGTCCGTGGATCCGAAGGAGGACCCACGGGCGACCCAAGAGACTTTGGACCCATGAGGAGTGGGTCCCATCCGGCTGTCATCCAGACCCTTATATTTGTCGGGGCATGAGTCACTGATATGGTATTTTCTTTCACTTAATCATGATGTGGGGTCCGTGGGAAGACCTGATCACAGATCTAGGCCGCCCCGCTAGCCATGCAGGGCTGGGCGACCATGAAGTTGTTGTTAATCTTGGGGTGGGGCCCACTATTCAAGCACCTCAGACTCCATCGTTTCTGGGACAGGTTCTATATGGGTGGTTTAAAACATGGACATGAATTGGAAAAAAAAAAAGAGGTTGTGGTGGGTGTTTGACTGGCCACGGTTTGAAAAAGGGTGAAGACCCAGGTGACAGCACATAGTGTTTGGGTAGGTTATTTATTAACTTGCCCCATGACTTTTTGAGAAATAAAAAAAGGGCCTGGTAGTTTTAATGAACCCCAAATTAGACCCTTTGACTTACTATGAATGTGGAAAAAAAAAGTTTTGGATAAGGTCCATAGGTTTTCTAAAATTGTGGTTTCTTATTATTATTTGTAAATTAAATATTAAATAATATCTTTGGTTTTCAATGTGTTAAAATTATATTTTTGTACTTTATTAATTGGATCTTTGGACCGGGTAAATTCGTTTGGGCAAACGGTATTTTACTAACGTGGGGTTTAATGCTTCGTATGACCTCGGGGAAATCCTAGTGGATTCGAGCTCAGCCCATCTTTATTGGAAAACCCTTAATTGGGTCTATGCACCATTTATTGAGAAGGGATGTGTTGATCTTTTATCTATTTAGAGATTACTGTGGTTGTTGGGTACGAGACCTTATGTTTGACTTTAGGATTGGCTTGTGAATTATCCTTTGACCTTCGGGTTTGCATACATGATCGAGATTGATGTTGGTCTATTAGTTGCATACCCTACATTGATTAGATATGGACAATAATGTGGCTCGGCAATCAATTGAGATATTATAGAGGTTTAATTGAATGATTTGATTGGTATTCCATTATGGATTATTGTGCAGCCAGCCCTTCAGTTTGACATAGGTTTCTGTGTCAGAGATTTATAAATCACTAGGTTTATTTTATTATGATATATATATGTACATCGATTGGGTAATAATTGAACGACTGCAATTGTAATTGGACGGCTGATCATCGATGTATGCGGACACTGTAATATCCGAATTGATTGATTGACCAGTATTCCGGATTATTGATCGGTCTATGACCGCCGACGTGATTGAGATAGTTAGGGCTGACCACCCAAAGCAGTGGCATTGCTTCTGTGTGATTATTATATTGCTATATTGTGTAGATTGGATTTAGATTATACGTTCTTTTCGTCATTGTCACATTGTTATTCTCTTATGATCATTACCTGTCATTACTCACATTGATCTTGTGTTTAATTTATGAATTATGCTTTCGTGCTTGCTGTTTACTTTGTTTATTGGTGCATAGGTACCGATCCCTACCCTGCCAAGGAGACGAAGAAGGGTCAAACTTTTCAAGCGTTTGAGCCAATTAACAAACCCGAGTGGAGTGCCGATGATGGCTACTAAGCCGTCTAAGACTGCACGGGAGTTAGGGCTGCACAGAACCGGACCGCAGACCGGACCGGACCACAAAACCGGACCGGACCGGACCGGATTTGCGGTCTTAGTGGTCCAAATCCGGTCCGGTCCGGTCCAGGCCTTTTGTGGTCCGGTCTGGACCGGACCAGACCGCATTCATTAAAATAATAAATTTTTTTCTTCATATTGATGAGCCTATGAGGCATGAGCCCAGCACCCATTTGCAAAACCCATCATTCATTCATTTGACATTTGCCCACTTTTTAGATGTGAGGTGAAAATGAAAAAAAAAAATGGAAACCTGTCCAGACCACTTTAAGTGGTCCAACCGGACCGGTTTGGACCAGTCCGGTCCTTCATTTTAGGCTGGACCGGAAATCCGGTTGATCAGCCCTAACGGGAGTGACTTTTATCATAGAGACTATTTTAATAGCAAATTATTCATAATGAACCTAATTTTATTTAGTTGTTTTATTTAAGTTATTTTGGAAACTTTAACCTTAAATATTCAGCTAGTTATGTGTTGGTTTGATTTCAAATATTGATACCAATTGATTTAATGCTTCCGCAAATATTTTATTATGACTCATCGTGTTTCGAAATTTTTGTGGGTCCATATTTGGGAGCTTGTGTTGCATTAAACACAGAAAATTGAATATTTATTCTTATTTTTCACATTTTTCCCTGGTTGTATTTTGGGGACATGACAATAACTCTCTACCTAGACCCGAACCCGGATCCGGATCCGTCCCGTATATGGTTCTGGTTCTGGTTCAGGGGCCGAGATACCGGTTCCGAAACGGTTCCGGGTCCAGATCCGGTTCCACCTTCTCCTTAACGGTTCCAGATCCACCATGGACCTGGTCCAAAACCGACACGTTTACAACCCTAGCCAAATGTAATTCCATTGGACCTTTGTGTAATAAACCCAACTCATACAATAAAATCTTTAGCCACAACTCACATGCTCCAAATGCCATAGCACGGTACTCAGGTTATGAACTGATCATGCTACTACTGCTGTCAACATACAGGTCAACCCTACTGGTCAAGATAACCTAATGAGCCATCAGTCCATGGGTCAAAACAAATCTGTTTGTACATCCCTTCTTTTCTTTTTTTTCATTTCGATATATTGTAGTTTGTATTTAAATTTGGCCAATTGATTATCAATAGATGGATTATGGAATAACGGGTTTGGCAATCCAAGGCTACCTTACCTTGAAAAGAAAAGATGGAATAAAAAAACAGAAGGGTAAATAATTGATTGCTAGGTTGAACCACTCTAAGAGATTTAATATCCTCTGTCCATGGTCCTTTTCATGGGAGCAAATGAGCAACATTCTGGACAGCTGCCCATAAGCCCTCCCTGTACTGAATTTGGAGCATCTACAATTGTCATTCCTTGTTTGTCAAATATGTTGAAAGATGGGATGTTTTGAATCAGGTGCAAGACTTGTCTGCTAGAACGATTTATGAGAGCTTTTCGATGCTGTGCAACCTTGAAGCTGCATGTGCTATTACATGCATGAAGGTTGGATTTTGGTATCTGGAAAAGCATTGCATTCTTTCATTACTTTAGGATGCTTGGAGAATCTGTTTTCAAAATGGCAATGTCAGTCAATATTCTTTTTTCCAGGCATTGAAGCTTATGAGCACATTTTCAACAAATAAAAAAGGTTGCAGATTCACATGGACATGTAATTCTGCAGTTGTAAGTTTGCTTTATATTTTATTGCACATACCAAAATGTTAATTGAATGGCGCAAGAATGGCAGAATGGGTACTTTGGAATGGAAATGATCCAATATGGAATGATTATACTGAAGGTTCTCTATTGGTAAGTCTTTTGATGTGGATGAGATTTGATGGTGATGGGAAGTGGTGCTCCAATAGATCAAGTCATCTCCTTAAAATCAAAGCAGGTGGGACCCATGCTCTATTTTTATTTGAATTTTATCAAATGGAGGTAACGTTCATCATTTGGAACTTTTGTCATGGGCATTTTCCTCAACGGGCCATATGCATTTCTCGTCGTTGCATCTTCCTTTCTTTCCTTTTTCACCCTGTTTATGTATTTAGGCCTCTATCCATGACATGAATTTGCATGTAGTTTGTTTAGACCTGCATTTCTTCAGAACTCCTAGTCCTGACATGACATCCATGTAAGCAAATTTAGTGACATTGGCAGTGGAGTCACATCTTAAATGCACAATGGGGCACCCAAAATGTTGAGTTGGGATTTTGAGGCATTGGTGGTGCTGAAAGATTTGATACAGCCAGCCAGCTCTGTTGCAGTTTCCACTCAAGAGCAGTAGACAAAAGTGATGATTATAAGGATCATTGATGCAATCGTTGACCATTTGATGTGCATCCTTGACCTATGTTGAGTTTGCACATGTGGGCTCCACGATTTGGTGGTTCAGACCATTGACCTCATGGGTCCCACCATGGTTAACCCACGTCTGTACGTCCAGGACCTTTCAATTTTTGCACCCTTCTTTTGGTTAAATTTGGAGCAGTGACATATCCATTTTGACTGGCACTTTGTAGGTATTAAAAGGGTTATAAATTTTCATATAGGTGGAACTTTTTAACGCAGGGATCCATTGACCAGGTGGTTCTCACTAGATCAATGTTCTATTGATGATCTGATCTATCAAGCAGTGGGCCCCAAGTGTGCAAATTTGCAACGTATTGTGTTTCCCTTTCTGACTCCCAACCTTTTAGCTGTTAGAAGGGTATGGATTTTCAGATGGTAAAAATTGAGGTATGATTGGCCATGTTGCTCTCACTAGTTCAAAGTTCTTTGATACTCTGAATCATCAAAAAGTGGGCCGTCTCGCGACATACTGTGGAGGGCCTATGAACCATGATCATATAATTCCTTGTGATCAAAGGGAACGCCATTGATCTGTCAGACAGAAGCCTTGTTGGTTATATTCTGCCTCTGAACTAGGATCATATAATTCCTCCTGATTAAATGGAATTCTTGATTTCAGATGGAAACTTTGTTGGTTACATTCAGCCCCACCAATGTTGAAAAAGGTCGAATGTTTTCCTTATTTAGTTGAGGATTTAATACCCATCAAGCTTAGAAGCTGGTTTAGACTGGTGTCATTTTGAGCGAAGGGACGGACTTTGGAAGCTTTTAGACTTGCAATGTTATGAAACTAAGGGCTTTCTTCAAACTAAGGGCTATTTTAGAAGTTGAAATTTGGAAAATCATGTAAGCCAAAAGTGCCAATCCACTAGGATGAATTTTAATAAATTCACAAATCAAATAGGCCTATCAGAAATTCCCAACAACTAGAATTTTGGTCAGGAATTCTAGCAAAACAAATGCCCCCTAAATTGTGTAGGTAACAATATGCTAATGCTACAATGGATGTGTGGGTAGAAGGATATAAGAGTCATGCTATATGGACTAACTCATGGACAGAACCATGGACTAACTCCATGGTTTTCATCCAAATATTAGATAAGAACATCCAATATTTGAATGAGAACCATGGGGTTAGTCCATGGTCCATGTAGACTTTTTGAGGATATAATTTGTGGTGTGGTACGCTTGTGCTTCCTACTTCCAATAATGGTTTTAAATCAAGATTTGGGTATTGTATTCATTGAAGTAAAAATCTTTAAGTATGAGCAGATACATCGGTTTTCCACTGATATCATGATTGTTTTTGCCCTTTTTCGCATCCCTTTTTCTCTAAGGAAGCTAACTAGAAAAGATGTTGAAAATGATGAAACTTTAGGGGCTACATATAAATTGGTTGTGTTATTTTCATTGAGAATAACACAACTGTTTATAGATTACACCGAAGTTCATTAACTTAAATAAGGAATATGAATAAAATCTTAATACAAAAGGGAATCTAATACATAATAAATTGAATGCAATAAAGTCCTAATAAAAAAAATGTTGCCATATCATTATTATCATAGCATAGTTTTCCTTCCGAACATTAATATTCATTAATGCCCTCTTAGAGTCACATGTTCATTTGGCTCAACTGAGTTCCACCAAGGAGAAAATCTTGGGTTTTCCACAAACTCAGCTATCTGTTTGGGCCCACTCCCCTCAAACAAAAATCTTGAGTCTGCTACTGTTGATATCACTAAAAAAAAAAAAACAAAACCTTTAGAGACTACAGATTCATAAATTCTGTGATTTTTAGAATTAATATAATAAAGATAATAACTTAAATAAGGAAATCTCAAGAAAGATAATGTAATCACATCATAAAATAAATCTAATTCAATCCTTATTTATACTATATTTATCATAACATATAAAGTAAAAAAGCTTGCTTATCATCATTTTGATTTATTTTGGCTTAATAAAATAGTAAAAGAAATATATAAATGGCATTTCTCATGGTCATCGCCCAAACTTGTACATAGTAGGTGATCCAATCGGTGCTCAGCCGAATCTTAAAACCATGGGTCATATTGGGGCTGGCAAATGGGGTCAGGTTGACTTGTATTGTCTAGAGGTTGAAGATAAACTTGTATTCATCCCCCTTTATGAAGGGTTCAGGAAATCCAACCTGTAGATGTTTGGCACAATCCCAAACCATTTCAAGTGTTAAGGCTATGCTTGGGTTTAGTTGTGGGGGAAAAAAGGGCCAAGTTTATAAAATATTAAACCACCAAACTGTTTAAATCCATTTAGATATGCAAGTCGAGCCCAACCCAACCCATTTAAATGGGTTCTGCGGGTTATGCATTTCAATCCTAATCAGACCCATTTTACTGTGGGTCAGATTTATTTGACTTGTGATTGACTGGTATACAATGTGGGGGCAAGTTATGTGAGCCGAATACAAGTTGGGTCATGTGCTGCCACCCTAAAAGTTCTTCATCATCAGAGTCTTGTCCCAACAATATTAGGATATTCCTAAGTTCATATGCAAGGCTAATAAAAAGGGATTGCCTTATGGATACCATCTATATTTAGAATAGAAAACGAACTTAAAAATTATATTATTGTGAGAAGGAAAAGCATGTAGGGATTGCCAACACACTCGTGATTGAGTGGAGTTGGCACCTTAGTTTCACAAACATGTCTAGGGACCGTTCCTCTGGTCCTCATCTTGAATGTAAGCTTATCGTCTTGGATCAGATGCATATAAATGCTCAATAAATTAAGTATTATCTTTTGGTAGATCTCCAATCCAGGAAGTCCCACTAAACTGCCACAGTTTCAGTTGGTATTATGCAGTTCCTAAGTTAAGAAAAAAAGTGGCATACATCTGCATATTAAGTCCATAATAGAGTCATTCTTTACTGTATCTGTGGGCAAAGAGCCAATCACTATACTACAACGTGCATCTACATATAAAGGGGACCATGATTATGTTAAACGACAATTAGTCTAACGAAGAATACACTAATGTGGATTGCCCATGAGTATTTAATTAAGTCAAGCTGAAATTTCCAAAACCTGATTTGGAGGAGCCTTGAGACAAATCAAAAGATGTAGGCAGTACATGAGCTCACATCCCTATCCCAAATATGGGGCGATATTATTTTGAAATATCATGATACTATCAAAAGTGTCAATTTCCCCTAATATCGTGATATTTTTGAAGACCTTAAGGAATGAAAAATATCAGGAACATTTTTTGTTATTGTCAGAATTAAAGTGGTGAGATTTGATAGAAAAAGTAATATAAATCTATTACGAATTTACGAAAGTAAGTTGTATTTAGTTTCTACTCTTTTTTCTTTAATTATTTAAATTGATTTATTTTCTTCGACATCTTCCCATTAAGTTTATAGAGAACCCCAAAATTTGAAGATATATTGGCATTTTCTTGATATGATAAATTCTGGAGAATTGCATGTGTTTGTAACACTGGCAAAAAAAAAAAAAAAATTTAAATAAAGGTATTTGATTCATCATTGTAAAGAAATTTGTTAAGATGGCCTAAACGCAATTACTGTAGAACATTCTCTAATTGCTTCACAACTAAAAGGGAGTACTGTTACATCGATGCCTAGAGACAATGAATAAACGAATCAAGCATGATAATGTATGATGCATTTCATGACATAGCTGAAAAACACAAGGAATTAAATACTAAGCACTTTGTAAAAGTAGTGATTACATTAAGTAATGACGCCTTAATCTATTAAAAGACCCAATCCTATTGATTGCAAAGCAAACCCTAATCAGCTATTAGCCCACAGATTGAAAATGAAGCCCTGACACTCATCTAAAAAACAAGGAATAGAAGACAGGATTATGACATTGAAAGGGATGCTTTAGGAATAAAGAAACACAAAGGTGGCTCACCACATTAACTAGTGGAGAGACAACCATATATATTGTAAGAGAAGCTTTAAACAATGGATTTTGCACTGACTAATCCAACTTTAAACAGGTACACTTCATAGCATGGGAGTGTGTCAACATGTCATGGATTGTAGTTAAAATATACCAACAGATGGTTGTATGTCATCTTTTCAGATATGCTATCTTAGTATAAACCCACAAATCTCACTCTAGCTATAGTTGATCGTTGTGCCCCCAAGCTTTGGAGGAAAAGAACTAAGAAAATGGATTGCCAAACCAGATAAGATTCTTCTATTAGTAAGTTAATTCTTTTGTGAGGAGGTAAACACAGACACGCAACTAATGTTCTAGAAAGATGCAACTTCCCTTGGCTGCATATGAAGTAATTATGGGGCCTTTAAACTCCATTGGATATGGAATGTGAAGGAGATCTGGTGGACACCACATGGTTAGGGTTTTGTTTCATTCCACTTTTTTTTTTTTTTTTTTTTTTAATTTCTATTGTAAATACTCACACACCTATGCACAAAATCACCAAGTTCCTTACCAGATTGATCGCTAACCGTTTTTGTGGAAATGAAATGCCTTACTACTGAGCTATAAATGGATTGGCCGTTCGATTCTAATTTTTTTTTTTATAGCCGTTCGATTCATGAGGCTATAGATCTTGGATTAGGGGGATCAAACCAAGTGATTTCTTTCTCCTTTTGTTTTTCTTTTGGATGCACTTTTGGTTCATGCACTCTTGCTCTTTAAGGAGGATTTCCAGTTATCACTGTAAGCAAAAAAGATAAGAAGGGCATAAGTGGAAAAAACCTTTTTTAAATTTCCTAATAAAGATGTTATCACTTCAATAAGTAGTCTGAAAAATAGAAATAAATGGGAAGGTAGGGGTGTTCATGTGCCTGATCCGGCTAGGCTGAAACTTGTGCAATCCCATAGCCAGGCTTGGTCCATTTGGGCAAATCTATACACATCTTTGTGGTAAATATGCTAGCCAGCCAGGGCCAGACCATATAAGTATCAGGCCAAAAAACTTAGACCCAGGCCCAGTTCATAGGCCTAAAATCAGAGCCAAATATGGGGCTGTCTTTGTTGGGCTGGGACTGCAGGTTTAAAATAATTTCTGAATTAGATGAATTTTTTACATGTAGAAACATCAAAATGGAGATTTTCATTCAAAGAGCCTACCTATTGTAGAATGCGATTTATTTTTTATTTATCTTAGGTCCATTTGAAGATTTGGTCCGGATTCTGGTCCATGGTCATGAACCTGCTAGGTAGTCAGGTAGGGTCTAGACCAATCTGACAATGCAACCATGACTGATCCAACCCTTCTAGCCCAAAAATATGGGTCCTAGAGTCAACAGGTCAGTTAACCCCTAATTTAATGAAACTGGACCTGTTCTGTGAAACACCTGGAATGGTCGAAGTTTAGACCTAATAAGTCAGCTCCATATTCAGGATCCAAGTTTCCTATACCCAGTGAACCGGCATTAGGAATGAGATCATAAAAAGATTAGTATTTTAGGAGAATTCGGCTAAGCCCACCTAGTTGCATGCTGATCATGGACTTAAGGTGGGATTAGAGGTTCTTACCATGAGTTATGAGTGTATATAAAATTGATACAATTACAATCCAATGGTCATTGACAAGGTTAGATTTTTTTTTTCTCTCTTTAGGACATACTCACTCACCCACACTCACTCACATTTACACTTCCCTATTCAATAGATCGAGGGATTGATCCATTTTTAGATAGATGCCTCACCACTTGGACTATAAATGGATTCAAGGCGAGATTGGAATTTGCATATTGCACAAGCATTTCTTTCAAAGAGTTTAAAGGGAAGATCTGCGTGAGGGTATTTTGGAAAAAAAATCTAATTAACATATAATTGTTTTGAGAGATGTTATTAATCGTAAAAATATCATGCTCCACTAGGGCACCAAAATAATATTTTATTTTTAATATGACCATTATTTAAGCACCAAAAATTTAATGGGCTTAGAGGACAGTTTTAGAATTGTGAACAGTTAGAAATTGAATTTCTCCCTCTCTCTCTCTCTCTCATATGTGGCATCTGAAAATTCCTTTGTATTTTATTCCTCCAAACGCCTTCAATGGCTTCTCTCTCTCTCTGATTTTATATGGAAACGTTTCAAGGGTTGTTTTAATCTGACCCCACCAATCCAAAATCCAAACCCTAGAAAGTCGCCTCTTCAGATGTAACCGTCTATTCATTGCTTGATGACTTGATGTGATGGCTTCTCTCCTACGCTCGCTCGCTCTCTCTTTAAATCCACTCTTCCTCCCAAACCCTCCGTCCTTCAACTCCCTAAAAAGCCCAACCTCTTGAATTTGAAATTTTGGGTTTGGAGTTGCTCTCCATCTCTTGCACTTTCACTCTAGAAAGGTAGGATTTTTATTGTGACTGTGATTTTTTAGAACTTTTTTGAATTCTATTTTTAGAGTATGAATGGGAAAAGTAGTGTGTTGCTGCGATTATTTACCATTTGTAGTATTGGTTTAGAGAGAGAGAGGGAGAGATGTTTGTAATTTGATGATCAGCTCTTGAATCTGAAAATTGGGTGTGGCTTCTTGTCGATCTCTTGCACTTATCCATGTAGAAAGGTTGGATCTTTCTTTCTATTTTGATGGTTTGAGCTGTTTTCATTTTAGGATCTGAATGGGAGTGTCTTGTCGCGGTTTTTACTGTTCCCAGTAACGGTTTAGAGAGACAGAGAGATTGCCATTCGATGACTGGCTCTTGAATTTGAAATTTGGGTTGGGGTTCATGCCGATCTCTTGAACTTTTATACATAGAAAGACAGAAGCTTTTCAAGGACTTTGGTGATTCTCGACTGTTGTTGTTGGAATCTGAATTGGAAACAAGTGTCAAGTTTAGATTTTACCTTCTCTACTAACAATTTAGAGAGAGAGAGAGAGGAACTTTTGTGATAATTTTGAAATTTATTTGTCTTAAGAAGTAACAGTTTTGAGAGAGATACATATATTGTTGCAATTTGAGGACTTTCAAGTGCCTTAAATTTGAAAGCAACAAGTCTTAAGACAGGATTTTGATGCCTTTTTACTGTTGTTTGTTGGAGAACCTAAATGTTAGTATGAAAAGTAACAAATTGGGTTAGTATTTTTTTTTTTTTGTGCGCGAGCGTGTGTGATTTTGATGTTTTCTACTGTTGTAATACATGATTTTGGTGAATTTTTTTGGTGTTGTTAGGAACTGAATTGGGAAGTGGCATCAACTTGCAAATTCTACATTTCCAGTTATGTTTTAGAGAGGGGGGTTTTCTTGATTTAATGACTTTTAAGTTTCTTGACTTTGAAATCTTTGAATTGCAAGGGTGTTGTTTTGTGATCTTCAACTGTAGTGAATTGTGGCAATGAGTCTTTGGTGGTTGTTGACTGATGCAGTTAGAATCTGATTTTGGAAGGGTGAGAGGTGGTTTGAGATCATGGTTCAAGATGGAATTGCCCATCTCCCTGTTGGCCTTGGACCTCAGGATGCAGATTACTCCTACATCCCGCCTCTCAGTGATGATCTTGCACTTCTGATCTTGGCAAGGGTCCCACCATCAGTGCATCCGAAGCTTGGCCTGGTTAACAAGCGGTATCTCGCTCTTTCAAGGAGTAGGGAATTGTATAATATTCGCCAAGAGATTGGAATCAATGAGCCTGAGGTATTCATGCTGGTGAGCGGGGAGCTCCATTGGTGCTCCCTCAACCCCCGGCTGGGGATCTGCACAAGGCTCCCCGAGCTGCCTTCTGATGCCTGCTTTGCTTTTGGTGACAAGGAATCACTCTGCATTGGGTCCCAACTCTTAGTTTCAGGGAAGGAGATCCAAGGGCTAGTCATATGGCGATATGAATTGGCAGCCAATAAGTGGTTCAAGGGGCCCTCTATGATCAACCCCCGATGCCTGTTTGCATCTGCCAACTGCGGGGCAGTCGCCTGCATCGCAGGTGGGATTGGGATGCTGCCTTACGTGGGCGTCTTGAATTCAGCTGAGAAGTATGACCCATATAGAAGAGTGTGGGAGCCGCTGCCAGTGATGAACAGGAGGAGGAAGCTCTGCTCCGGGTGTTTTATGGACAACAGGTTTTATGTCATTGGAGGGGTAGATGAATTTAACAAAGACCTAACCTGTGGTGAATACTATGATGCGGAGAGGGATGTGTGGATTCTGGTTCCAGAAATGATGAAGGGCGCTCCGAGCTCAACTTCTCGATCGCCTCCACTTGTTGCAGTCGCAAACAATGAGCTCTATTCGCTTGATACGTCTTCTAACCGACTGAAAGTGTACTTGAAGGGGAGCAATTCGTGGGGGGAGTTAGGGGAGGTGCCTGTGAGAGCAGACCATAGCAGAGGTTGGGGTGTGGCATTCAAGTCCTTGGGTGATGAGCTTCTTCTGATAGGCCTCCCTAGGGATCCCTCCCTCGGCCAAAGGTTGATAATTTGCACTTGCTGGCATGATCCTCATGTTAATATGATGCATTGGCGATTTCTTGGAAGTAATGGTAACAATTCGAGTCCCTTTGTTTTTAATTGTTCTGTAATGGCTGATAGAAGTTGACACCTTTTATGAAGAAGCTTATTGCAATGTCAGCCATGGTTTCTAGAATAAAATGTAAATAATGATGCGGGTTTGAATTAGTAATCTATTCTCGAAGTAACTTGTTTCCCAAACAGCTTCCATGTCAGATAACTTGGAGCATGTTTACCTTTTTGTGGTATTTTACATTGAGTCCATTTCTATTTTTATCTATTGTGAGGTGTTTCTCTCAATGCTTTCATGGCATTATGGACAATTTGCAATGCTCCATTTTTATCATTTTGTATGAACATCTTAAAATTGAAGCTCTACCAATAGGTAATTATGCTTCCTTTCTGTGTAAGTTTCTTGTTATTGGCAATGTTTTTTTTTTTTTTTTTTTTTTTTTTTTGGAAAAGCAAGAATATTAGTACTTCAGACGCACAAATATGTCGTATTACAAGAGAAGAAAAAAGAATACAATCTTGTTGCAACATTTCCAACCTGGACTAACTGAATGTACTTCTGACGAACAGAACATTTTTTTCTGATGGCACCATTTCCAGCCAATAAAACTTCCACTCTTCATCATTATGGAAAAATTATATAAAATAAAATCTTACAGAAAGAAAATTATATTATCGAAATCCGATATCCATTGGTGATTCTAGCCCGTGGTGATGTTTTGAATGCTGTTAAATATGTGATCATTATTTTATGGTATGGAATTTTGTTTGAAGCCCATGAGGTGATTTTTTTCAAATCTTCCTTCAGTAAGAGAGATAAGTAGTGCATATCAAACAAGAAACATGTAATTCCTCTGTCTTTACTATCTTGGCATCATCTCCAAGTACTCTTCCCATGCTTAGATAGAGGAAGTGATTTTTTTACTTTTTGCCTCCACTTCTTTGAAACATTAGATGGCCTCAACCATGTAAATTCTTCTAGAATCTTGACAAGAGCCCATCTGGTAGAAAGGACTCTTAATGGATTCAATGAATCTAGAGGTAGGAAGTGTTAAGTAGTTGTTTGTGCAGTTTCCTATTACCAATTGGTTTTGGGATTACTTACTAGCAACTCTGTCATGGTATCGAGACAACACTTCTTGGGTTCGAAATCACGTAGGGTTGTGCGGGCGCAAGTGCGTAGGGCAAGAAGGCCACATGCCGCATTGTAGTTTTGTGCGGGCGTGTGCTACGGGTCCAGGCGGTGCCCCACCCGAGGGGGGGGGGGGGGGGGGGGGGGGGGGGTTAAGTAGTTGTTTGTGTAGTTTCCTATCACCAATTGGTTTTGGGATTACTTGCTAGCAACTCTGTTAGGAAGGTTGGAGTTATTCCATACCATGTTGTGCCACTCCTTTCTAATGCCCCATTGGTTCAGCCTTTGAAGCAATATCGTTAAAACTCTCTCCGCTTAATTGAGATGATCCCATCCTAACTTTGAGCAAGACAGAGAAAGGACACTTGAACCATTGCAAAGGAAGAAAAAAAAAATTCGGGTTTTAGTCAGGCAAAAGACAAACCATTATTGGAGCTCCTTACCTTATGGAAACATGAAGCTCCAACACTGGAGGAAGTCATTATGGGAAAAAGCACATGACCAAGTGATGCAGCCCTGAAGATAGGATTGATAAAATCAGACTCATAAGGGCGCCCATGATCAACATATGGGCTCTGTTTGAAGACTAGAGTCCATGTTGACCATTTCCAATGGTGCCACACGTCCAATGAGTGCTTAGATTTGTTACGAAGTTTCTATCAATATTTTCCATTCATATTAAGAGTGTTTGAGAGTCTTTAGTTTTTCTGAGTGAGGTTATTAAATATGAGGCCTAGCTCTATTAATCAAGTTGTTTAGTTTCTAAATTCCACCTTTTTCAAAAATGAGCACAGTTCAATGTTGAACCATATGCTTGAATGGGCATGAAATCAGGTACTTGAGATGGTTTGTTCAGCTTCCTATCCAGCGAGCTTATGATTGTCTAATATTGACAAGTTTTGCAGAGTTTGTGGCTATTTACTGATTAGGATGACATCTAGTGCCTAATTTTACCGTATCTTTAAGTTGGAGTGAGGGACTCTAGGGCTCAATACCACCTTCCAATCTAAATGATGTTCTCTCCCTTCTAAATGCAACGATATTGAACATTTATGAGTTAGGTGCCGAATCCTTCTCCATGGTGATGACTCTGTTGGGCCCTTAAGATCCTCCCCCTCCATCATCATCTTGATCATTATTGTTTTATTGGAAACAATAAAATTTTATTGAAAAAAGAGAACCCTATAAGTTACAAACATCAAGAAATAAACATCTCTGAGGTACAAGAGTGAAATACCCAGGACGAAACAATAAATTACAATAAAAGGATCCAACAATGTTAAAACCCTGTCCACCCCCTGGATCAACTAGCGCATCTGCATACAATTCGCAGATCAACCAATCTGATGACAGTCCACCTGAATTGATGCCGTCAACGCTTTAATCTCATTAAAATAAAACTGAAACTCCAAGGCCTCGTATCCTTAGCATTGACTAATAAATAGTATTTAGAGAATTTCTTTTCATGATTAACCTATGTTTAAATACCTTGAAAAAACCCACAACACCTCAAAGATATCCAAAACTTCCATCTTCATTTGAATCCTTGACATCAATAATCTTAGAGAATATGAGCAAAATTCCCCCTCTTTCATTGCAATGAACTCAAAATCATCTGGTCCAATTTGCATTTCGCTGCCTTGACCGCATTAAACTTCAATAGCCCAGCAGAAGGCAGTTTTTTAAGAACCACCACCCTCTCCTTCCTTGAGCCACACAACATGCAAGCTTACCAGTTATGCATAACATCATCTAATTTAACGTTTTCGAATTCCTTCCAAAAGAAGAGCCATTTTGCCACCCTCAAGACCACCATCGAAAAAAGATGGTCATGAAGACATACCCCTGAAGATAATTAATTGGTATCAGAGCAGATTGGCATTACTATTGCTGACTGATATCCATTAATTTATACAAGAGTGAGCTTTTTTTCCCCTTGGGTTCTTAATGTCTAGATTTCAATAGTTATCCTTTCGCTTTGGACACACACATGCAAAACACTTTTTTTTTTTTCAGTTGCTTTCATGCTACTCGCAAATTTCTCAAATTTTTTTCAGTAAAAACTCAGCAAAACCTCCTAAAGCTCAAGCTGAGTTTTTCCATTGTTCTCAAATTCCTCCTCAACTCCTTCAGATTCTTCATTCAACTGAAACTCTAGCCTTCATATCCCATCCCTATCAAACCCTTACCTGGGCATAACTTAAATCCACATAAAGACATTGAATCAGTCCCCAAAATCTATCCCAAAACAAAGCCCTAATCCCTATCCATCAAGTCATTCAATCCCAACATCCAAACCTCTATCCCTCGCAAACTTATTTCTGTACAGACCTGTACCCAGAAGAGAACCCGATAAAAACCTTACAAGCGCACCTCGGTTCATTCTTAATTGGAATTCCCAATTCTCATCTCAAATTGACACCAAATTCTAGCTTAAACCACCACCTGAACTGATCCAATGCTTAAAGCCAGCTGAGCAGAATTTGGCCACTTTTGGCTGTGCTCTCCTAATCAGATCCCAATCCCCATCAATTGGTAACAGACCAGATTGGCGCAGCCATAGCTGCCTGAACTCCATTACCAAGTCGACGTTTGACGAGGACCTGTTGACTCTCTCGTGAGCATCCTTTCTTTGGAAGTATTAAATACCACTCCAAAGGACGCTTGCAGAATTGAGTACCCATCAGCCAAATATGCTTTGCATAATAGGATGTTTAAGGCTTAAGGCTTTAAACAGATTAGCATGGACATTAATTTTTATAAAAAATGAACAATAGGGCCACTCATGAGCGACCCATACCCTCACAACCCATTCCCCCCATGAATTGGGTTTTTTCTACTTTGAAACTGATTTGACCATAATTAACCATTTGATTGAATCATAAAAAGTGTTGCACTTTATAGAACCATTAAACTTTGAGGCCTTAAAAACAAGGGTGGACGTAGGATCATATGAACACCTGCCTCAAGCTGTTCTTGCCTTTCCCTACTGTGATTGGAATGGATCAAGGTAGACTCTGCCATGAGTGTACTAAACTTATATCCGCCTTGGTTGATACTAGTTGGTTTTGTTTTAAACTACTGTCCCTTATTTCTAATTGTGAATACTAACAGTCACCCTTTTCCTTAACAGTTAAAAACAGCAGCCTTTCTTGACAACAACACATTATATAGAGAAGAAGTTAATGCAGCAATGCAATCTTAGCCCATTAAAATATCCTTCCGGACCTAATTCTCTCCCCAGTGCCCATCATAAATCTAATCCTTGCATGATGCACCTGACTCACCCTCGTACTAATAGCTGACTTCACTGATCTCTCTACAAATGCAAGAACCCTTCCTCCTTGCTACACTTGACACACTTACCTCCCATTCATCATTGTGTCTCAACCGCCAGTTGCTTAGGATCTTCACTTCTTTTGTTCTATTGTGTCCTAGTCCTTCACTTTTTCTATCTGATATTTTGCTGCTTTCCAGTCCATTAGGTGAATTTTATCTTTTTTCTGTTATTCCCAAATAATGTGTGTGGCTTTTCTTGTTGATCCATCTCTGCCACAAGAAATTCAAGTAACGACAGCTGCCATTTCAATGAAGTTTGCTAAGGTTGCTTTTATTGAAGTAATTAGGCCTCCAAAGGACGATAATTTCCTTGTGAAACCAAAAACTCTTAAAACAAACCCAATCTTTTGCCTTCTAGATAAGCTTGCTTAGGTCTTCGATAACTGTGGATAAGAGGAATGGTAAATTGGTAAGAATGGATCCTGATGCTTAATACCCTTTAAATCTCAAAAGATTCCAATTAGAGTACCATATGCAAAAATCTGAAAGAAAGCAGCAGAATACTGAAAAAAAGAAAAGAAAAGGAAGTAGTAGAATAACATTCTCTCATCCAAGGAGCCCATTGTTGAAGAAAGAGTAAATTTGACGTTCCACCTCCTGATTTTACTACTTTTGAATGTCTATTTTACACACTACACTATTCTACCCTATCAGCTTTATTAGAATGGATGCATTTGTTTGCCACTAAGAAGATGCGATTTCTTTTTTCAAACTTGTGCATATTGTGGAAGATGTGTTTCCCTTGTTTAGATACACTAATCATTTAACTACAGTAATACAAATCAATATACAATTCATCGCATAATTTATACCTACCCTTTAAGGGAGCTATTATCTCTATTGGGTTGGGACATCACAATGAAGGGCAGTGAACTGCTTTCCACCCGCTTGGTTTTTTGAAGTTTTATGTGGAGAGAACAACAAGGGCAAAACAAGCCAAACAAAATACTGGTGGAGTGCTTTTTTAAGATAAAGAATATGGTGCATGATTCCTTTTGAGCTTGATGGGAATTAGAGAATCAAATGAAGTGATGGTATTGGCTACTTAGAAAGAGGTTTTGTTTCATAGTGATCTCATCATTGAAGGAGATTCATCTAGTGCCATGCAGTGGGCAAGAAGTTTTGAGAGGAGATTTCAGTGATTTTCAAGAAGTTAGGTGATTTGACAGTTTTTTCCTTCATACATATCAAAAGAAGCTCAACAGAAGCTGTGGATTCTCTGATTGATTGAGGTGGGTAGATAGGAAAAGCTTGTTTCATTGCCACCTTAGTTTATGTTGTCTTTTTTCCCCTGATTTTGGGAACTAGGCTGCACTTTATTGTATTGATTGGATCCCTACTAATTGCGGTCTTTAAAATGACACGAATTATTAGATAAATTTGTCCTCCACTTCTTTTATTCTTTTAAATGCTAAAATACCTTCTAACTTCACCTTTTTTTGTTCTTCCAAGATTTTAAATGAATGGTGGGTTTTTGTTCCCCTTGTTTTTCCGTTCTCTGTGTCAAAGTTCTACTGGGGTGTTTATGAGAATCCAGAGCTATCACGGGAATGCATACATACAATTGGATGAGGGTCGAATTTGGGTTGAGATATATATATTTCTTCTCATCTCCAATGAGATGATGAAACTCCCTACTGGAATCTCATTTCTCCTGATTTTGGTGTAACAAAATTCTTAGTTTTGTTCTTCACACTCTGGATCTTCTGGACTTCTGGGGCATTTGGGAATGCAATTTAAATGTTTAACCTTTTCTCAATTTTTCTTTTGTGCAAGACTAGGGTTCAGTTTAATTGATAATTACTTTTATTAGAAAACCAATTTAGTTCAAGTGTTATTGTATTTTCATTTTTACTGTCCATCTCATTGCCTTCATTTGGCGGGCTACCTGGGATTGGGAGATCTTCACCTGATCTCCAGTGCCAAACCCTTGTATAAAAGTGCACTGTTCAAATGAAGAAATTATATGGCTCCAAATGCAAATGCTTGTTCTGCTGATTTGGTTTTGGATTTAGGCCCCCATTATTCAAGATCAGGTTCAGGTGCAGGTATATGGGTTTGGGCTCAATAACTTGGATTCAATTGTCTGGGTCCAGGTATAGGTCCTCTATTAATAATTGGGTTTAAGTCTGGGAATGGGAACTTTCAAGATTGCATCACAGTCTGTGTCATTGGTAGTTCAGGGTTGTATTATAGTCTGTATCATTGGTAGGGTTGCAATGCAAATGGTATTGTATGATGATGGCTCACATACTCATCAGGAAATGTTTTGAGAGAAATGATCTAGTGTAATAGTTAGGTATCTCCTATTATATTTGGTTTCTCTTTCACAAATGATAAGTCATGTCTATTCTCTATATCTATGGTAGTCCACACGGAATCAGTCTTTGTATATAAACTGGCTCTTTTTAAATAAGACTGTTAACGGACCTGGACTCGGCTTAGATCCAACCCTGATCTATTAAGCATGGGGAACATGTGGATGGCTACGTTTTGGGTCCAACAGAATAGACCCTGGATTTTATAAGAAGGCCCATACCAATAAATATAATTTATGTTTCCATGAAAGAAATGTTATGAATCCACCAATGAGCCCACTTATATAATCTAAACCATTCGAAATTTCATTATCTATGAATTAGCATTGTAAGCCCACCAATAGATTTTATGTTCGAGCCCAATTCATGGTTTCAGTTAAGAAAACCTTCACTTACCTCATTCATGGCTAAGAACATTAAGAGAAATGTTGGGAATTAATGTTGAGAATAGCCACTTACCTCACGACGGCAGTTCTCACCGGTTCTCACCTGGCTGTCCAGGGTTCGAATCTTGGGTACATCACCTCTTTCCGTTTGTGTGCGTGCTCTCTCTTGGGACGGGTTGGGTTGCCAAAAAAAAACTAATTTCACCTTACTTTCTAAGAGGAAAAAAATTAGATGGCTATTAACTTTGGGAAATTCTAAAAAACCCCCCTCTTTTTTTTTTTTTTTTTTTTTTTGTCATAGGCCCTTGTTGTGCCAATCAAGTCTTTTCACACACACCACCCCCCAATAAATAGTCACAAGTCCAAGTTTGATATTCATCCAACTTTTTCTCACCGTTAGATTAAAATCATAATAAAATGATGCCTCTAAACCATTAAATTTTAGTGTCTTGGATCAAAAGGTTTGGATGATCTTATGGGCTCAAGATTTTGCATGTAGGAGGCTTCATATGGATCTTTTCATCCAATGGACTTCCATGATCATCATGCATCTCAATGGACCAAACTATGAGGGGCGTTCGGACGTTGTGTAGCGCTCCACTTTAACTTTTCTTTAAAAAAGAATAGAACTTTACCCCGTCAACTCCTCTCCTTAACTGCCCACCTTGGGGCACTCCCATGGAATTGCTCTTCACGTCTCTTGTTTGAAACTTGTCCCAAAACTACTCGGTATGCGTTTGTATGGGTTTAGCGAGTGTCACACGGAGAAATAGTCATGTTAGGTCAAAGATCTTAACAATACCCACGTTATTAAAAAATAAAAAAACATCTCTCCTTAACCTTCCTGTCAACTCCTCTCCTTAACTGCCCACCTTGGGGCACTCCCATGGGCGTGTTTGCTCTCTAAACCGTCGACCATTTTGTAGCACTTTTGTTTATATATAATTATGGGAAATATTCAAATGAGAACTAGTTCTCATTTATTAAATGAGAACTTTTTTGCGGGGCCTAACTAGCAACCCATCCAAGCCTAGCAACCAATAGGGAACCCCCTGATAGTCACTAATCCCAAGGATTGGCACACATCCGAATGGACTAAACTGCTGGATCGAGGGTTGAATATTATTTTGAATATGAAGCCATTAAACTTGTAGGCCATGGATGAAGGGGTTAGGGCATGGGTTTGGGGTCAAACTTGATACTTGGGGTGGTCTCACATGGATCTGTCCATCCCCCTGGTCCCATCCCCAAATGGGGCCCACAATTGGGCCACACAAGAAAGTTCTCATATAATATGTGAGAACTAGTTCTCACCTGAATATTACTCATTAATTATTGTTAAGTGTCTCCTTTCTTTGTGCCCCCTCTAATTTATAACTAAGGCTTTGTTTGGTAGTTTTACTCTTATTACAACATAGCTAACCAAAAAAAGAGCGATAAAAAAAGGCTAAAATCTGAAAAATGTATGTTTTAGTTTTTCAAAAGAAACTTCTGCCTCTACTTTTTTGAGACCATGTGGCTCTTATTTTCTCATAAGCCCATAACTAGGGTTCTCATTTTAAGAAGATTTGCCTCTACTTTTCAAAAGCAGATGTAGGGTAGAACCGTATATCAAATACTCATACTTTCTAAACCTCTACCCCCACTTTAGATATTTAGACATTTAGATAAATAGAGATTGAAAATAGAGAAGCCAAACATCCACTAAGATCCACCTACAATAACTTTTTTCTCTTCATTCTTGGGATAGAGAAAAGATTAGTTTTAGCTACATGCCACTCGCATAGGACTTATATTTATTTTATTTTATTTTTATTTTGTTTGATCAGACTATGGTGGCTAGGGTGGAATTGGAATAAGTAGGCATTGCACATTTCCCATAGGCACCAAGAAACAACAATACCCTAGTGATTTGGTGATATTCTATGCCAAAACCATTGAGAAAAGGAATCAAGGGATGTATTGTGGGGTTCGCATATACTGTTATTAAATAGAAAGCCTCACAAAAAAAACTGATCTTCTTAATATTATGTCTTGAGCTTTTTCATTGTGCGTCTGCCACTTACTACAGTACGACATGACTTACCTACTTCGGTTTTGGTCCTTGTAATTTCTATCATCACATTGAGAGAGACATTGATTCTAATGATGGCCATAAATCCTTTTTTCTTTTATTGACACAGTAACTTGAATAAATGCATAAAATATAATGCAGCTGTCCTGGAATTCGTTGGCAAACAAACATACTACTTTTTTGTAGTCATATCAATTTGCTCTTTAGGGCATCAGATAGCAGATCGGATATGTGCCCATAGGGGTGTTGCAAGACAATCTAATGTTGATAATGGCAGGGGCGGCCCTGAGTTTCAAGGGCCCTAGATAAGTTATTAAAATGGGGCCTATGTAAAAGAAAAAAAAAATGTTCACACCTATTTTAAAGCAGAAAATGGTGTATTTTTGCCATGTTTAAAAAGTATAAGACTCAATTTTAAGTTACAAAATACAACCAAATAAAAAATAAAAACTAATAAATAAAACAACTGTAATAATGAACACTACAAGTTGGCTCGTCAAATTGGTCATGGGATGTTGTATATTTCCTTATGGTACTTATGTTTAGTTTTTGCCATGGTTATTCAAGTTTTTTGTGGTTTTTCCTGTGGATATGGCCAATTGATGCCCTCCCAGAATACAAAATTCCTCCACATTCTACAAGCCAATAATACATAAAGCTTTCTGTAACACTAGAAAAAAACTTGGCAAAAGTTCAAATGGCCAGCCCAATCAAATTAAAAACCCAACCAAAACTCTCAAAAACTTCCTAAAGTCGGTTAAATATTTTCTCAAACAAACAATCTTCCAAAACTAAAAAACCAAGTTGCATCCTCAAAATGTCAATAAACCCACAACAATGGCTTCTAAGCTTCTAATCACAAAACTAAACAAACTTCAAACTCTAATACCCTTTATCTCAAAACCCTTTTCTACAGTAGCAACAATAGCAACAGAGGTAGACGAAAAAGGTGGGATTTCAATGAAAGATGTGAAAATATCAAGTAGACCCTTATATCTTGATATGTAAGCAACATCACCTGGGGGGGGGTGGGGCTTTTTCTTGACAAACATTTGGGGGCCCCAGCCAGCCGGCTTTGTGGGCTGTCCCCAGGGCCGGCACTGGATAACGGCTCCTAATTATCTTAGTGGTTAGTGGTTAGGAGTGACAGTTCTCATTGGGAGGTTCGGATTTGATGTTTTTTATTTTGTGTTTGATCGAACTCTCAAGTTATATGATTAGAATACAATTTTAGATTTCTATCACCATGTATCAATAGTTAGATATGTTACTTGTGATGGTTTATGGTGAAATTGAATTATGTTTGCCCTTGTAGTTATATCATCTCTAAGCAATTTCAATTTCATGTATGTGGTTGTGTGCTTATAGTTAAATCTTTATACATCACATATGAAACTCTGAATCCTAAATGTAGAATCAATGGGATCTATGTGGATAGCTCTGAGATTGTTCTAGGTTTCACAGTTAAATGTACTGAGTTCAATTTCAGATAGCATGTGTGCATCATTGTCACATTTCTTATGCTTCTGATCATAACCCCTTGTGCTTGTATTTAAATAATATTTTTAGCATTGTATCATGTTCTTTTATAGTTATTCTATCTAAGTCTTCCCATGAATTTGCAGTTCTCTTCATCTCAATTCCCCTTGAGCTTAATAGTCAAACCTTTAACTTTATGACAAAAAGGGGGAGTAGAGTTTGGGGAGTGGCAGACAAATGGGGAGCATTAGACTCAATTAGACTTGATATTGTTGCTAATGTTTGAGGGGCGGAGACAAATCCCACCATATATAGAATGTATATTTCAATGTTTCATGTACGTTTATCTTTAATATCAAGCACATTCTCAAGGGGAGCTTTGTTCAAGAGTTTCTAGAATAGTCACAGTCTTTGTGGTTGTAATTGTTGTATCATTCGTAAGGATCACGTAATGGTAATTCTTGAATGTAATTGAGTCCTAGGTTTGTAAGTATGTTTAGAATAGGTGTCTTGCCACAAAATTGACAAAGGAAAAGATTATTAGTGTCATAGTTAAATTTGCACTTTCCTTGTGTTGTCAAATCCATGTCTAGTCCAAGACATCGCCTTTGTTAACCTCATCAAGGAAGATCAAGTCAAAGTCCAAATATTGAATTCTTCGAAGGCCCCACTCCTTCAAGTTAAATCCCCATGTTGTGCCAACATACTCAGGTAATTTGGGCCCTAGGATAACCAAGAAAAGGCCATTAGAAAACTCAACCTGTCAACCAATCAGGTAAACTTTGTATGACTGAACTAAACATTTAATTGTTCGAGTTCCAAACTTTACAGCTTGGCTCAATAGGGGTGCAACTAACTGTAAGTGTCCAACAAGCTAACCGCGAGTCGTCCACGGGTACATTTCCAAAATGATGTTTTTCTACATCTTTGCTTACAATTTTCTATAAATGATCGACCAGGATCAAACCAGAGGACTCTCGCTAAACGTAAACTAAAAAAGAAAGGAAAGAAAGGAGAAAGGCAGAAGATTACAATGTTAGGTTGTTAAGTTGTTGTTTTGGTTGTGTGAGACAAGTGCTCACAATCCCTATTTATAGACATTTAAGGCACGTTTGGCAACGGTCTAAGAGTCAGATTCCTCACCCAAAATCCACTATCGCGCGGATTTTCATGTTTGGTTCAGCATGGATTTTACATAGGATGGACTGAAGACTTCCGCTCTTTCAAATATTTGAAGTGTCGCACCCCCCCCCCGGATCCGTGGAATCCTTGCCCCTAAGGATTTGAGGAGCTACGGTGTTTCTAGACGGTAATATAGGACCCCACAATCAAGATCTGAGCCGATAGTTGTGTTAAGAAGGTCCATAACGGCTATGTCCCAAAATTTCAGCCGTTGATTCATCTTAGATCTTGAGATATTTAAAAAAAAAAAGCCAGGGACAATGACGATAAGGAAAGTGGCGGTGATGTGGCCCTAATAAGTTTTTGCTTTGGGAATGTACCTTTTAGATCCCATAACCAAAATCTAAACCGTTAGTCACAATTAACAACTCAAAAACGGCTACCTCACCAAATTTTAGTCGTTGATTCATCTTATATCTCGAGATATATGCCAAAACGTCATTATTATTAACAGTAAACGTATACCGTGCCAAAACAGTGCGTGTTTTCCATTTTTTGGTTTCCGTTGGGGTCCACAATCAAGATCGGAATCATCCATTATTTCGAAAAGGTCAGACACGGCAAGGTGATCAAATTTCAGCCGTTGATTCATCTTATATCTCGAGATATGTGCCAAAACGTCATTACTGTTAACAGTAAATTGTTTGGACTGTTTTGGCACCTGGTATGCATTTACTATGAACATTAATGATGTTTTGGCACATATCTCGAAATATAAGATGAATTAACAGCTGAACTTTGATCACTTGATGTGTCTGACCTTCCCGAAATAATGAACAGTTCCGATCTTGATTGTGAACCCCACAGAAACCAAAACACTAAAAAACATGAACTGTTGTGGCACCCGGTATACATTTACTGTTAACAGTAATGACGTTTGGCACATATCTCTAGATATAAGATGAGTTAACGGCTGAAATTTGATCATCTTGCCGTGTCTGACCTTCCCGAAATAATGAACGGTTTTGATCTTAATTGTGGACCCCACATAAACCAAAAAAAAAACTGAAAAACACGGACTGTTTTGGCACCCGGTATACATTTGGATGGAACTCTTTATCAGGAGTTATACTTGATTCTTTGGAGATGGAGAGAATCCTCTAAACAGAGGATTCTTTTGTGTTTACCAAACGTGCCCTTACAGACTCAATTACATTTGAAATTCATTTGAGATTCGATGTCGGATTACAATATCTAGATAAGATGTACTCGTCATTTGTACTGTATCTTGCATTATTATAGCTACTGCATGTGGTATTGCTGTAGCTGTATTATGTGTATCACTGTAGCCGCAATTGTTGACTTCTATATAGATGTACCGAAGGTAGGAATGCTTCATTTGATGAGTCTTCATTTGGCACGTGCATGCCGTTGTATTTGTTTATGAATTGGTGGTTTCTCATACGAATGAGATGGAGTAAATGCATTCTTTGACATAAAAATGTCATTTAATGCATTTTTTATTAATGCTTTTAAGCCATTATTGATGTTAATGGATGAAATATATTATGGGACACTTGTCGCCATGGGGTAAACTTTGCTGAATGCGGGGCTGCGTGGAGAAATACGGTAATCTGCCTGGAAGATAGCTGTATAGCTGAAATAACTCTGCATTGGAATTTGCGTGGGATTCATTTGCCATTGCTGCATGTCGGCAGATTTGATAATAATTGCTGCATTTGCTGGATTTTTACAATTCATCGATGAGATATTGATCTGGATCTTGAGGACTGGGGCTCCATACACCATAATCAATTTCTCTTTGAAATAGCGGGATGAGCTGTTGTTTTGTCCTTTCAGTAATATCCAGAGATGATGCATCTTTGGATTTATCGAGGATTTCATCAAGAAATTGAATGGCCAGATCTAAAGGGATCATAATACACGAAGGTGTGGTCTCCAAGGTCTTCATCTAGACATATAACACGACAACCATCACTCCAGATTCCCTTGAAAGTGCGGGCAAATTCAAGATGTCTTTTGAGATTGATGAACCTTTGATTTTGATTGGCTTGAATATTGTAGAATTGTAGACGCTCCAAGCTGTAGCTAAGAGTTGCAGCATCTAAAGATTCATGTCTTTCTGTTTGATTCCAGTTTATGTCTGGAAGATGTTCTTAGTCATTGATAAGAATGCTGTATTTTTGACAGAACAAATCTCCATCTTCATAATTCATGAGGGTCCATAATTGATATGGCTGATAAAATATGAATTTATCTATTTCGCCAACGTAGAAGAGATTTTTATTGGAATATTTCGTTTGGTGATGCCGAGACAACTGAGAGCATATTTGACAATTGTTAGCAACTGTCAAATTCTTGCAAGATTTTCTCTGTTGAGAATAAATCGATGAACTGGGCCTTGTTCAATATAGGAAATATTGAATTCTTCTACTGGTAAGAATATTTTTGAAAAACCAGTGGCCTAGCTGAGGTAGCATGTTTGATTCATTAAACTCTCCATTATCTGAAAAGATAGAGTTTCATCGCTATTCTTGCAGCTAAATCATCTGGAAGAAGGGTATTAACCTTTTCCAGGAGTTGTGTTCTGTATTCAATTAGAGGGATAGATGACGATGCACATTGTTGTTCTAACATTTGAATTTTTGCTTCCAAATATTTAAGATGATTGACCATGTCAGAGAGGTACTATCGCATTAGGTAATTGCATTGGCCAGAAAGACATGCACTCCAAATATTGTCAATAAGAGTTTGAGAAGCAGCAGAGGGGGCTGGATAGAAGGATGGGAAAGGAATTTGAAAAGAAAGTCCTTCATTAGCAAGGACAGATACTTTATTGGACTCTATGGGCTGTTTGCCTTTATCCATAGACATGGATGTTTCCCTATGGGAAGAGAAATTAGAATAAATAGTCATTGAAAGCTTGATTGATGCAATAAGATTGTTTTGGAAATATGAATATGTATGCAATTAAATATTAATTCATTTTATTCTTCCAAGCCGTGGGCATTCTATGAATTCAAACTTTATTGGTTTGTCATCAATTAATGTATGAATTCCATTTGTGTTGACGGATAATGGCTAAGTTTTTAATAAAAAGGGAGTTACTAGGATGACATCATTTGTTAATACTTTTGTTACAACGAATGAAGTCTGAATGCATTTTTCACTTTTGCAAACATGTGCATTTGGAATTTTGTAATTGACTATTATATTTTTTTTCCATTTGCTGTGCCAATTGTGTAATTTTTTATTCTTTCAAAATATTTTATAGGAATTAATCATTCTCATATGCAATTTACATCTGCTCCACTGTCTATTAAACAATCAACCGATAGGTTAAATTCTTTGATTTTTAGAGTTACAATTGTATACCATTTATGATAATGATATTTAGTGATGGAATTTACAAATTCTTGAATTTCGTCATCAAATTCTTTTTCGAGATTAGTGTCTTCTTAACTGTTGAACTGGTTTCTTTTCCTAATTCAAGGATTTCAATTATTGTTCTTAATTTAGCAGTTTCTTGAGTTGCTTCTTCAGTTACTTCATTTTGAAGGTCATGAATGGTTAAAGATTTTGAAGAGTTTAATTTTTTAGAGAAAATATCTTTCATTGAAATTGATTGAAAATCTTTATTTTTCTTGGAAGGTTTTTCCGAGGATTTGCCTTCAAGCATTTTTCTAGAATATTTTCTATTAATTCTAGAAGCAATTCATCTTGAGCATCTAAAACATTTATTGAGAAATACGATGATGAGGATGAGGAATCATAGGAAGTGTCGTCGCTTTCGCAACATACACATATTTCTTTATCATCTTCTGAATTATGAGAATGATATTCCAATTCATTGATTTTCTTTTTGGAATCTTTATCAAAACAATTATTTTCAAAATATCCTTCTTTGCCACATTTATAACATGTATAATCAGATTTATTAGTTTTATGTTTTGAAGAAGAGCTTGATTTTCTTTTCTTATAATCACTTCTTTCAATTTTTCGTTTCTTATTATATTTTTTATGTGATTTATATGGTTTTTCATTATTAAAATACCTTTTCTTTTTAGAGCAATGATATGTTTTATGAATTCTATTACATAGATTTTGTAGGGGTTCATAGCCTAATTGATAGCAAAAATCCCTTAATTCTTATTTACCAATTTTCTTTTGTTTATGTAAATCTGCTTTTATTTTCATATCACTTCATAACAACATACCAACACGAAAAAAACTTTGAATTAAATATCCATATGTATAGTTGGCATAATTTGATCTTCCATTATTTTGTTCTCTTAGAACATTTTTTGCTTTTTCTGCAAAATGAGTTGGAAGGCCAGAAATAAATTTAATTAAATAATTGAAGACAAGAGAGAGAAAAACATCTTTATACCATCGGAAATCAGATAAAGTTCTACAACGTAGATTGATTAATTGTTCTCTATATTTTTCTACTTGATCACTAACATTACCAGAAAAATTGATTAGAATATTATTAATTAATGTTCCGACTGCATTAGAAATAGTTTGACTAGTGGCATTAAGAAGAGGTTTGCCTTCTTCATTTACTTTGACTGAATTTAGTATACTAGTGCATTGAATTGGTGTGAGATAATATTCCCACCTGCCATGAAGTTGTCCGGAAAATCCTATAATGATTGAGTTTATTATTTCAGCTTGTGTATTGCCAGAGATCATTCCTGCATTAGTATAAAGAACCATGTTTCGTAAAATATTAAGAATTCCATATTCGGTGAGTCCATCAATATTTCATTCTACTAATGAACTACCATCAAATTTACAATATTCTATATCTAGGATTTCTTCAAATTGTAAATTCATTGGAGAGGGTCTACTGTAATAATTCTTTGTTTTTGAAGTATGAGTTTTAGTAGAGAATATTTTATTGATTTGAAGAAATTAAGTGATAGATTGATTGTCAGATTCGTCATTAGAGTCATCTTTAGTAGAGTCAGAGGAATTGAGAATTGTTGGTCCTTCAACAACCATATTTATTGATTTTCCTTTATTATCAAGAGGATCTGTTCTTAAGGAGCTTTCATTTTTAAAATCAGTAGGGAATTTTAAAAGTTTTTTTTTATCGAGTGTTAATTTTGAGATGAAGTATGAGCATAGTGCTAGAACTTCTCTTATTATTTTGAATTGAGCTGATGGACCGATCGCAAACTAGCCTTTGGAGCTCCATCTATATATATCTGAGTTCATTTCAAGAATTGAGGAATTCCACCCTCTTTGTATTTTGGTGGAATTCTTAGATGCTCAAGTCCAAGGGAGCATTCAGGAATTCCACTATGTCTGGGAATTCAAGAATTCTCCATACAAGAATTCCTTGAATTCCATAAAAGAAACAAGCCCTAACAACCCATTAAACCAATACCACATTCCAACATCACAGCCCCATTAGTATGGAGATCTCCATCAGATTAATTGTTTGATAAAAAATAGAAATAAATATACCTAAAATTATATTACCCACATTTTTTTTATGAAAAAGTCAATCGAACGGTCAAATTAATTTTGATTCTCAATATCGTATACATTTGAAGGCGTAGGGCTTGGATTTCAGTAATTGAGCTCCACTATAAGATTCCACTCTTTTTCCTCATATATGTCCAAGTGTAATGAAAAAGCTCAATGTCGCTCAAAGCAAGAGTAGAATCATAAAAGAATGAAGAGGGTGTTTTGGATGCTTTACACATAGCCCCATTAATTAGTATTAGCTATTTAATCTCATTTGTCAAATCAAAGGGCATTCCATGTATAAAATTATAGAAATTGAGCTTTAACTATTTATTTTTTTTCTTTTTTTTAAATGCAATACATTTTCTCTTTCACTATTTGTTGATGTGGAAAAAAAAATCTTACAAAGTCTATAAAAATCTAGCCTCACCCAAACAAAATTCCTGGATCCCCCACTGCAACCAGGAGGTTAAAGTTCGAGTCAAACAGCCCCTCAATTGGGGTCAACACGGATGATCCCCACAAAGCTTGTAAAGCAATATGCCCCCACCACGTTTTCCATCATGATCTCCCAAATTTTAGTTGAGATTTGTGCATTTTCAATTGAGTAGCAGGTATGCACCTTAATGGGTATCAACTAAATCTGCTGTTGGGGGCACCTGGTGTGATTGACAGAACAGGAGATTTTAAGAGTATTCAGAAATGCCCTTTGTCCAGTGGTCCTATAACTCTCACTTACTACAGGGAGGAGAATCAAGCAGGCTCTTGATTCTCACCTACATATATAATCGAATAACTTCTCAGCATGGATGGACACCGAGAATTCAGAAAGAGAACCTCACCAAAGAACAAGCTCATTACAAAAACATTTCTGTCACAGTTGATGCAAAACTCAATTTTTAATCAACAAAAGATACATTTACAGATCTTCTAAATCTGACATCTCTTCTTCTGTTAATAATGCCTCATCCTCTTATATAAAATTAGAGGAATGGGTGAATAATTGAAAGAATGATAGAAAGCACACATCCCTTCTACTCTCCCAATAAACTCTGTCATCACAAAACTAGTCGAAGGAAGCCCATCCATGATCATAATCATTGTCATCCCCGTCGTCATCATTATCACATCACCACCAATGTCCTCATGCCAACTCTCAAATTCTTGAAGAGCATGAAGTGGGACCACCTCTTGTCTGCCTCGTGTTATAAGAATTGCAGCTTGGGCATTTGTGTGCTATAATATGAAAATGTACCTCAGATTGTGTTCCACAATCATTGCAAAGGATCCAAACCTGATGATTGGAAAAAAAAAATCAAATGAGAAGCATTAGAATCCAATTGAGAGTGGCTAATTAGTTAAAAGGAAGTATCACAATTCAATCTTCTCACCATCTTATTATGATACGTTTCGGGCATGGGCGTGGAAGCAACCTGAAAATTTTGGAACTTAAAATCAGTGAGGTCTACAATAGAGGCATGATTTCATAAATGGGATGAAAATGAGAATAAACGGTGCTGGAGATGATCAAATACCTCTTGATCGAGCCGTTCCCATACTCTAGACATATCGCAAACCGACCTTGAACATACGGGGCATGAGAATCTACAAGAGCATAAGTCCCAGCTTTAATTCAATTGCAGGAAATGAAAAACAATCCCATAAACAAATGTATACAGAGCAACAATCTTATTTATAATGTTTTTCTCTCTTCTGAAGTCACAAGTTAGAAGAACTCTTTGATTTTATGGAACACTTACTGGAAATGATTCGTCATCTCTTGCAAGCAGTCCAAATGCATGGTGTGCCCGCATTGCAAAACACTGATGTCTTTCATTGAATCAAACAGATACTGAACACAATAATGCAGAACACGGTCCATAAGGAATCAGAATTTCAGTAAAGAAATGGAATTGCATGCACAAGCGCTTACAACCAAGGGACTGAGAGTGCAAGCAATTTACCTCAAAGCAGACTGGGCAATTGTGGTGCATTGCTCTTTCAATGCAGTTGTGGGTTTTCATCAATGACCTGGCAAGGCAGCACCCTGAAAGCAAACATTTGAAACCCTGACATCAATTTACGAAGGAAAATATGAGAGAATGAATCCCCCAAGAAGAAAAATAAACGAGTTGAATAGGACTAGTGAGTTACCCTTACCACATTTATAACAGTGGAAAAAGTTCTCTTCGCCTCCAGTTCTGCAAGTTTGAAAGAACGAAAATGGTAAAGAAATTCATCTAAGACGAGTGCATTAGCCTATTGAAATTTAATTTATCAAGTGTTCCAAACCTGCATATTCCACATCCATCACAGTGGTATTGATCCTTCAAAACCTGAAAAATCGACCATATGAATCTCTCATTAAGATGAGAACGATATGCTAAATGCAACAAGCTTGAAGACAAGTTTGATGGGTGACTCTACGAAGGCTTACATCATCATCAAAGAACTTGCATTTTTCACAGAAGTATTTTCCCATACAAACCCCACAGTTTATGCAGTTCTGCTGAACCTGAGGAAACATAAATCCGTCAGGAGAGGTGAGTATCTATCCATTTTTAATCTTGTTCTAGTCAAAGAAAATATCAATTAAAGAAGAATGAGGTTTAAAAGCATCAAAACTCACATCTTGCTCGGTGCCACATAGTGAACAGATGACCTGAAAAGTCAGACAATCAAATCACACATTGGTAAGTCCATCTTATGATTTGGTTCTGTGACAACAGCACCAAAGGCAGAAAGCTCCTAAGATTGAATGGTGGATACCTCTGAGTGAAAGTGAAGGAAAATAAGATAAACATTGTATTTGTGGATACAAAATTCCTTGGATTGTGAAAACCCAATCCAAGGTAAAACATCTTTTCCTTTGTCTGGCCCTTAACATAGGAAAGAGGAGCTTACATAGTCAATTAAGGGGCAAAACAGGAGAAATAACAATTTTTCTACAAGGAAAATTGCTACAATTGTGTGCGACTTTGCTCTATGCAAAAGAACTGGAAAAGCAATCTTGTAAGCTAACTTAGCATTGCTAATCCATGTTTCCAAGAGGGGGATCAGATTTGTGTTTCACGAGATAATAAAAAGCACATTAGAATGGTGATGTCTGTCCTCAGAGTACACACTCATCAGGTTTTGGCAAGCAGACACTAAGAAGAGAAGTGGAGAAGTGATTCTAGAACTATTCAACTAATGGAAATGAATTTCTTGGGGAAATTCATGAAGCCAAAAGTGCCCAGGTCTATCACAAATTGGGTTCCTAGCTACAAAGTAGTTTCTGAACTCCTATTGGCTGAAATGACAGAACCCACCAAACTTGGTGGGGAAGAAGGTTTCAATTTATGATGGGGTCTACCTTCCTTTTTGTGACTTTCCTAACTACAAATAATCAAAATGCAGATGGCCTGACCCAAGAGGTCTTATACTGATAATTTGGAGGCAGAATGCCACACTGGTAGGAATTAGGATGTCTAAAATAACAGAAGGCACATAACTGTTGTTTTCAACAAAGCTCCCAACCTACTAGCTTCAGTAGCCAGTTCTTTAAAAATCAACAGACAAGGAGATTAAGAAGTTTAAAGGGCTGATGTTAAAGAGGAATTTAGTAACTTAATTATTCACCATACTCAATTATTCTACCGTTTGATTCAACTTAAACCCTTATGTTAGTCAAGAACCAGTTAATGAAATCATTTTAAATCAGTAAAATCCCACGATCAAGTTGGTATGAACTGATGATTTTGATCAGTTCTAACTGATTTTAGAACTTCTGTTTTTCACTATGATGTCACTGTCTAGTGGTCAAAACCAATGGACCGAACTGTCCAATCAAGCACGTAAATTTCCACACTGATTTTTCAAACATTGATCCCAAGACTCAGTATATTTATTCTAATAAGGCCCTGTTTGAATTCATAGAACGAGGCTACCCTGTGCCCTCAGTTTCTCATATTAATTGGCTGTTGCAAAGAACAAAAGAGTTGTATACTTAGTGTAACGTTATTGGAACACAGAAACTGTAGGCTTAGATGTAATCCGAGTTACACAGCTCTTTTTCAAAGTACAAAAGACCTGTGAAATTATCTGTAACTCAAGTTATCCAAATGTAAGAATTGTAGACTATAAGGATGCAACTCAACTTAAGGAGATTCAAGAAAGCCTTTCAATCCTTTTGATATGCACGAAGTCCTCTCTTTCTTATGAAATACCATTGATCTAATGGCCATGCCTCAGAAGGGAGCCAGGATGCCCAAAAATGTCAGTACCTTTAGGAGGATATCTCAGCCTCAGCGATTTAAGTAGTCATATCATCTTTTCTTTTCCTTTGTTAAGGAAAAACAACATTCAAACAAAGAACATAAGGGATCAATAGAGCACACCAAAGGATATCATGGAACCATTTGATTTTCCCAGGTATCTATTTTTGCAGAGTACATTCTAGTATATACAAGTTTATGTGGTGATTTCATTTTCTGAGAAAATGGATTGTTGATACTTGATATTAGCTAACCCACCATGCAATCTGGGGAATCGTCAAAGATCAAGTCCAATCTCCAATCCATTGAACCCATCAGAGAAATATCTTTATAGATAGAAATCATGTAGCTTAAAACTGTGTATTCTCTTTTTATAAATACAATTTTCATCCTTTTTTTTTTTGTCTCGCTTTTGCGGCATTGGGCTACCGGACTAGGTGTGATACTTCAACTTGAGAACCTAGATTTCGATCCCTGGGCGAGTGGGTGGAACTGAGGTGCCAACACCACTCAACTATGAAGTCGCCCAACTGAGGGAAAATCTAAGCTTTTATGGTATCAGAGCACCAATACTTGCTTTGTAATTTTTTTTTTTTTTCATGAGCACTCACACACTCAAGAGGATACTTATCTTTCAAGAACCTTTCAAAAGATTAAAAAATAAATCTCTCTCTGCGGAACAAGGGATCTCTCTATGTTTCTCAAATCCCCACCTACCTCTCTATGTTCCTCAAATCCCCACCTATCATCTATTGTGATAATCACAGTGCTATATCATTATCTCTAATTTGGTTCATCATGACCGGACAAAACATTTTAGAGTCAACTATCAGACTGTCCATGCAAAGGTCATTCATCGTGATTTCAATCTCCATCATATAACATCGATTGATCAGATTATAGATGTGCTTACAAGGGACTCACCTTGGCGAGACTTGACTTTTTAATTCAAGCTTCACTTTAATGCAGTCCCGTCAAGATTGAGGGGGCGTATTAGCCAAACCACCATGTGATCTGTGGAGTCGCCCAATATTGAGTTTCAGCTGGCCCCTCAAAGATACATCCCAGCATATGTATCTTCTTATGTATATCCCACTGAACTGTGATACCTCTATAGATATAAAACGTGCAACCAAAAACTGTGTATTATCTTATTAGAAGTACAAGATCGTGCAAGTGAGAAGGAAGATCTTCGATTGATCTCTGTTTTTAGTTGAAAAGGGTATTTTAAAGTTCCTAAGGAAAAGGGCCTCTCATTTTCATCTCCTCACTCTGGAAGAAATATAGGAAAATTTACTATCAGGAGGAAATGAAAATCTAAAAATTGCCACACCAACAAAAATGTCTCCACACAAAAAAATGGAACCTGAAAACGATCATAAAGACGTCTTATTCTATTTTATTTTGAACTATTGACAAGATCTAGTTTTCTAAACTAATTGTTTCTAGGCTGTTTTGAAAAAAAAAACTTCACAATTCAATGTGAGAGGCTTGTGCAACACTAACATGTGGCAGCCATTTTCACAACCATGAACCTCATTTCAGCTTTCTTATTTTTTTTCCTTTTTCTACATGAGAAGAATATTGAAATACCTTATGTTATAAGAACAGAAATATTTTTGGAATTCCAAGATCTAGGGTAGTGTTAATCTCATTCTTATAAGTATGTGTGGGTGGATGGAAAAGGAGAAAAGCACTCACTTTTGTTACTTCATGGCGAGGAATCTCGTGCCTATCAAGAGGATCAACTTCCAATGAATTCTGTTTAAAGCATAAAAAACCACATACATCAGCTACACTTCCACAGAAATACAACTCAAAAAATTCATAAAGAAAAAGGAAAAGGAAAATAACAGTATAGGCTCAAACCCCAAAATAAATATCAATCAACATTATATGATTCCTGTGCTCTCAATTTTTTATTCTATGCATTGAAGCCTGCATATAATCAATACAGCTCCTTCACACTCATTTGATACACACTCACCCTAATATGACACTCATTTGACCTACATTCATGCTTTATTTGATCTAGCAATATAGTTAAAAATTGTCAAACGTTGAGGCTCTTAAATCAAGATTAGAATAATGTTGCACAATTGATCATAATCCATGATAACAACTTAGAATCCCCCCTTGCTCACAAAGTCCGTCCCCACACGGAAAGGGGATGCAAGTTGATCCCTTTATTAACTACTAAATTTTGTAAACCTTCTACTTTCCAAGGAAAGTAAATTTCTCCTCTCAATCTCAAAAGCCAAAGAAAAAATGTAATAAAAATAATAACAATAATGTTACCTTTGCTTCGTTGTGGCAATGTCTGCAATCAAAGATCTCATTGCAGCAAGGGGCCCTGATCTTGCACCTTCTTCTATAATGTGGGCACCTAAACCATCCATCCCACAAAAACCAATCATATTTTTTTTTCTTCCAAAATCACAAAAAAAAAATTAAAAAAATAAAAAAACAGAAAGATAAAAAAAAAATCCTTAAAAGGGGTTGTTTGGAATTTGGATGTGGAGAAAACAGGTGGAGTTATTTCTTCACTCATATATTCTTTTTTATTCCAAAATCACAAAGAAATAACCATTAAATATTAAAATCCTTAAAGGGGGTTGTTTGGATGTGGTGACAACAGGTGGAGAGATTTCTCCGCCTTTTCTCCTCATCAAAATCAAAACAGACAGAAAAATACATATAAGTAGAAAAAAAGAAGGGGGGGGGGGGGGGGGGGGGGGGAATCAAATTGTTAAATTGTTTCAGATAAAAGATAAATACCCAAAACTCCCAGATCCCTTTTCCATCAGATCCTCTTCATTATGGCATGATTTTGGAAGTTGGGACTCATTAGACAAATGGGTCTCGCTTAAGCACGCCATTCTTCCTTCTTTTCCTTAAATTTTGAATTTCAATGTATTTCCGTTTTACCTGGAATCAGACTGAGAAAAAGAAGCAGAAAATCAAAACTAGATTTTATCATAAACAGAGCAATAAAAGAAGTCAGTTTCTATCAAGCATAGCAGGGCCATATCCACCATCTGGAGGGCCACAAAACGATCTAAGCCTTCCATTCTACCGGCCCCACCATCCCAAATATCGATAATAAAAAATCAGATTGCTGTTGTGGGGTCGACTTGGGTTCTCTTTCTCTTCTACTTTCTTCCATTATCTCTTCCAAGGATGGTTTTCCAAACATAATTTCGGTCCGAAAAACCGGAAACCCGTTACATCCGAAACGGTGGTAACGGCATCTTCTTAACTTTTTTCCCCTCTTCATTTATTAAAAATCTCACAGTGAATAGAGCTAAAAGTTCCGTATTCCACCAATATCTGCTTCGAGCGAACGGCGTTTGGGTGTTCCAATCACAAACCGCGACCATAAAAAAACGGTGACCGGTACGTCCGAAACGTCACGTAACAGGCGAGACTCCAACATAACGTCCGTTTTGGGCCCGTAAATCTAAAGTTGGACGCACCCCATTTTCCCAATCGGACGGTTCAGGTGCCCAATCGAGTCTGGTTGAAAAGAAGACGAGAAAAGGTAGTAATCTAACCAAAGAAAACCACGCAAGGCGGCTTCAGATACCGGTTTCGGACCCGAATGCCACCTTTCATGGCACATACCGGGCTCAAGCTTTAACAGAAACCGCCACCAGATTCTCTTATTAGAAAAAAAAAAAAAAAAAAACAGTCCGAGAAGAAGAGAAAGGGGGGACGGTTTCAACTTTCAACCGCCTGGGGTTGACGATTTCAAATAGACATCAGGTACCGGTTTTTCGTACCATTAGACAGTCTCGGTTGTAACGTACCGGATACGTGGAGCCAGAGCTGAGAGAGAAGAAACGGATTTTGCAACAGGAGGCAGAAATAGGATCCCTTTGGTTGGTACGAAGGAAGGGTTCAGCTCTTTTATAGTGGAAGCTGGGTGGGCCATGGTCAAATCAGATGCCACGTGGACGGTGAGGAATCACGCGTGGTCAACCTGGTTTTCACCAGTCAACAGTGGATTTTGTATCTTTGATGGATGGAACTCAGCTACGCGTATATGGGAGCTGTATATAGATGTTTTGTGTCCTTTTCTTTGGAAGGAAGAGAGAAATCGAAAGGGCCCTAGGCCCCTAGGCCCCTAGCCTCGTGCGTTTTCTCAACTGTTCAAGTCTGGAGTCTCGACGTGGATGGTACAAAGTTTTTGGCTTCGTTGATGCAAGTGGGTCGAGTCATGTGGCACAATCATGGGTCCATGTGGGTTTGAATCGTGATATGTTTTTATGTAGAATGGGTTTTTGTTTGGATTTGGACTTGACAAAGATATGATGCATATCCGCCCATATGCAGAAGAAAGCTTTAAAATGAATGGTGAAATACAATTACTATGGATATATCAAGTTCATTTGAAAGTTTCAAACCACATGTGCCCCATTTGCCTACTTTTTAATGAAAGAGGTTAGTTGTAAGGAAGAAATATTTGACCGGATGAGGACCGAAAGCTATAAATTGGGGATGCACTGTGTACTTGTATTAGTAGTTTAGAACCGCCTAATTGTGTACGGTGAAAGACGTTTGAATTAGGAGTATATAAAAAAATCGCTAAATAAATCCGAATCAATCTGAACGGGCGGTTCCGATCAATTTTATAGTAGATCGATTCTATCATGATTTGAATTTCCTTCAAACCGTTTCGTTCGGTTCGATTTTCGATTTGAAAGTGTAGTTAAATTGCTCAAATCAAACCGAGTCTATTATAGAAATATATATTTTTTATAAAATATATAAATGAATATAAAAAATTACTTGAAGAAGACTCTAACCATCACTCCGTTACTTAAAGTCTAACGTCTCTCACCAATTAAACTGTAATTTTTTTATAAAAAAATAAAAATAAAAAAACATAGCCGAGTTTAACTGATTTCTTTTGATTTAGTTCTATTCCATTTGAGCACGCGGGGTCTTCAGTCTGCCCATCAGACTGGTTCTACCATAAATGGGATGCAGCCCAAAAGAAACAGGCTGGATGACCTAGAGGTCTTCTCATTTACTTGAAAAAAGAAAAAGCAATTGTTAGTTGTCGTTACGTGTGTAAGAATGCTCCAACTGGCTGGTAGGATGATTCGTTCAATGTGCCATTTTTTGAGACATAGCACAAATATCCAGTGTGGTTTAGCTTCAGCAAATGAACTGCCAATAACCATATCATGGGTGCAGCGCTTCATATAATAAGATTGTGATTGATATGCGCATTGAAGCTGAGGAGTTTTGCCGATTGATCGGTTCGGTTGGGTTTGGGAAATAAAAAATCTTTGGATTCGATTTGGTTCATAGTTTTTCTTTTAAATTTTAAATTAATGCGAAATGTCCATGTATATCCCTAATTTGAATCATCATTTTAAGGGGTTTGTCGAGTGGTCAGGACCCCTGTTTCTTTTTCTTTCAAAGCTAAAGGTCTTAATATTGATCCCCGGTTCCCCCCTCTTCAGAAATCGAATGTTGGGTCCACTAGTATACCATATCGAGGGGGCCACAGGGGTTTTACCCGGCTTCTCTCTGAACTTCTGGAGGGATTAGGTCCAGCCCAAAGAATTGGGAACCTTCCATTAGCAAAAAAAAAAAAAATAACAAGTTTTCACAACCCAAAACGACATAGCCGTTCCAACGACTCAATCCATTCCAATAGGTGTCAAACCTCTGAATGGTGGCTACCATGAGAGCCCCCTTTTTTATGGTCTACTCGGACGGATCACCGGATAGGCACGCGGTACTCACGTGAGATTTTTCCATATATATATGAGTAACATTTATGCATATATAGGCTTGAAGATGGTGTGAACTGATATAATTTTTATATGAGAATTTTCTTACTTTAGTGGAATTCTTTATAGGGGAGTATTCATATGTATTTATCCATCACCCTCACCATAGGGTGATGAACACTCTCCTTTTTAGAAAGTTTCAAGTTGTACTTGAAATTTTTTAAAAAGGGAGAGTGTCCCTCATCTTATGGTGAGGGATAGATACAATTAAATATTTCCTTTCTTTATAATATTTTATAATAAAAACAATTAAATTATCAATATGAAAATAATATATCGCCAGCAGACACGTAAGTCTAAAGCCTGAACCAGCCCATTTAATCCGTGAAACCGTGTACCGGATCCGTGGGCGCGACGAGGTCAGTTTAGTCATTTGCTGTAAAAACAGCTACCGCTGCCGCTGGTTGTATCGTATCCGATGTGTGCATGTTTTGTCGTGTGGTGTAATTGGTATCGGACTTGGGGAATTGGAAATTGGAATACGAGGGAACGGATTGGATTTCTGACTAGGAGCAACGTCAGCCCGAACCGACCCGAATCTCCACCAGATACGGACCTTGTCTCTGTCGCCAGACACGTGCGCGTCTTCAGTAGCTGAGTGGAACAGCTGGAAAAAGTGCTCGCGGACTTCTCTCTCTGACCGTATCCTTCCATCGTGGCGCTGGCATCCGATTACATTGTGGATAGAAAGATAATGTCCCCAATCCCCATCCCTTTCTTCCCTAGCCCCCCCTCTCTCTCAAAAAGAGGAATTAGAAAGAGGGTGTGAAAATATAGTGCGTAATTTAATTTCTGCAATCCTCATTTTTTATAGAAAACCTGCAAGAGTGGGAAGTCATTATACATCTCACATCTCATAGATCACCGATGCAACTAATGGATTGTAAATTTGTAATATTAAAACTAATCAATCGCCTTATATTTTTTTAAGTCCGATGTGCCCCAAATTATAACCACAACCACTCAAATTTTTTTTTACTAATAAATCTCAAGATATTTAGTTTTAGGTCTTCCTAGATTTTGAGATAGTGTGAGGAAAAAACTAAACGGGTAGATTCACATTTTTGTGGTCCCCTCAATTCATGATTGGAATCATTCAATATTCACATATAATTGATAAACCTCGACCTGTAAATTGCGTATTATAGATCCTAATAGATTTTGAAAAAAAAATTGTAAAAACCATTAGAACGACTAAATTTCATATCATTTTTTCATGTGAGAACGGCGCTTTCAAACTAACATGCTAAGGGTGTCTTGCATATCTAAATCTCGTTTTTCCATACATAAAAGACAAATATGACTCCTCAGCCCAAGGCTAGCCTATTCCAGGTATTAAAGGGTTGACAATAGACTCAAGCACTTGATTGAGCCTCAATCAGAGCAAACCTTAAAACTTATTTTCTATTCACCTGGATTTATGTACTACAATAGAACCTCGATAATTTAATACCCGATTAATTAATAACCTCGTCAAAATAATATTTTTTTCCAGTCCCAACTTGGGGACAACATACTAAATTAATAATTCGCTAAATTTATAAGATAATAGGAATTTGAGAATTCATATAGACCCCATGCAATATATAAATTAATAATGCCTTAATACATATGTAATTGATTATACATTTAGGATGACTTCATAAAGAATGAATCAATTGTGACTTGTTGCTTCTTGAAATTTATGTCACCTTAAATCCCATCTCGGACTTTTCTTAACATGGTAAGAATTTATGCTGTTGTCTTCTCATGGTGCAACAAAAAATTATTCAATCTCTTCGCTGCTTTGAGAGCTTCCTTTCGTAAAGGCGACTCCATAGCATCACTTTCATCTTCAACTTCATCACTTTGCTCATTTTCCATTATGTTATCAATCATCTCCTCATCAGTCAACATCTCTAAAGTTGTGTTATTCTCTTCAGGGTAGTTCAAGAGGTATTCGGCATCCATTCCATTACGATAATTCAACCCTTTGAACAAGGTACAACAATAAATATTTTGTTGAATTTTTTAAGAAAATAAATAATAGTTTGATAAATTAATAAGTTATTAATTAATGAATAAATTATTAATTTATCTATTATTTAATATCTCGCTAAATTAATAGATTTTGTCAGTCCCGAGGCTATTAATTTAGAGAGGTTTAACTGTAGTTGGTCCAAATGAGGGTTGATTGTTTACACTCATTAACATATGTAAATGTGTTATATTACGCATCAAAACATGATGGTTTACACTTATTTACCCATCACATGTATAACTTTGGTAAGCAAATGGTGTAAATGGGGTGATTCTCACATCGAAATTTTCACACATTCAGGGGTGAAATCATTGCACAACTCACATCTTAAGAGGCACAGGTATAGTTACCGCTTTTAATGGATCGTGGGATCAAGACCCATCAAGCACCTTCTACTTTTTGCAGTCCTTTAGACCCAAAAATTATAATATAAACAATTTAAGTTTTTCTAAGATGTTTAGTTTCATATTTTAAATCTTCATAGTTTTAGAAATATTTGAAAACATCAAGAGAAGCCCCGCCTATAGATTTGCACTTTTGTGGGCCCCTAATTCATGACCCGAATTGTTCAATATTCTCATATAAATTATAAATGCTAAGACTTTCATGTCTTAGATCCACGTAGATTTTGAGTAAAGAATATGAAAAATACAAATGTAGCTAAATTACATGTCATTTACTCATGTGAAAATTGGTGCTTCCAAATTTCACGTGTAATTTTTCCCTATAGAGATTCCATTTTTCGTATTTAAAGCATAAGAGATAAATGACTTTTAAGAACAAATTTGGATAAAGTCAATCTATTATATTGGTAAGCTGGTCAAGGGAATGTGTAGTATGTGTGAGTGCATGACTATCAAAAGGCAGTGGATGATGGGTTGGTTTCTATGTAAATTAGAGATGAATGGATCAAATGATCATACCCTTTAACTTTTTTGCCCTCAAAGTTTAATGATTATATCATGCAAGTTTATTATCATAAAATAAATAATAATTGTGTTAATATTATTGTGGAAATAAAGAACCATTGTTGATCGAGCTGCCCAGGGATTAATCACTGGATATGTCACTCTTTCCACATGTGTGGGCTTCTCTTCCCACTTGTATGGACTATGGACTCTCCTTCCCCGTAGACTTCTTCCTGCTTTCCACATGTGGGGTTATTTTGGTGATCCAACGTTTGGCTTGTCTTGAGCTTGGGACCATTTCCAAATGGGATAGGACTCATGTTGGCATGGTCTATTACTATGTAGACTAGGTATGTAGAATAAAAGACCTTTGATTTCGGCACGTCTCATTTTGTCATGAGAGCTTCTATTGACATTGTGATTTTGTCTTTCCACACCGCACAAAAAAAAATATTTTTTTCCTAAACTACCCCCCCCTTCCTCTTCCCTCTCCCTCTCTCCCTCCACCCTCTTCCCTCATCCCCACCCCCCAATCTCCAGCGGGGAGGGAGAACGGCCGGCCAACGGAGGGGTTGCCGCCCTATCTAAGTGCAACCGCGATTCCTGCGAAAGTGAGTTAGAGTTTTTACTGTATTTTCGTGCAAATAGTTTAGTTTTTCTTTATAATTTTTGCTCGGTACTAGCAAAATGTAGATCTGGGGGTGTAATGAGTGTTAAATATTGCATATTTTACCCATCATTAGTTTGAATTTTATCAGCATCTCATATGCATATATTTGCTTTACACGGAGATTATATCATTTTATCACATTAACGGATTATCGGATTATCATGCATAAATCTGATTATTTATATCGCCTTTTTATGTAATTTCTCTTATGTAGGTGGACCTCGCGACTACCCTAACCTTCCGGCTAGTGCCCAAGGCATCAAGAAGAGATTTCAATAAAGAAATTACATGAATAAATCTTAGGAAGAGTTGAAGAATTCAAAATAAGAAGAGAATACTTTAAGAATAAAAAAGTCATTTTTTAAAACAAAGGGAATGGTTGGTGTATTGGTTAAAGCTTGGGTTAGTATGAAATAGGTTATGGGTTCAAATCCCAACAATTATATATCTTTTTACTAGAAGATATTTCATCCAACTCTAGAAAAAAAAATCTTTTTTATTTTTACTTTTAGATTGTAATGAAGAGCTTCATTGTAACTAATCTAGAGAGAGTATGTAATTGAAGATCATTAATGAACATTTGGAGCTATTTCTTAATGTTTAGTGGCTAAAGCTCTTGGATTAGACTCTCCTTTTGAACCTAAATAATGTGATTAGATCTGTGAGGCCCCACCCCTGGTGGGCCCTCAATTTGAATTTGAATACTATATAATAGCCTAAGTATTTTTAATTATACTAATTATGGGGTTTAGATAAGGGTAGTTATGTATTTTCCTAGGTTTAGTCTAGTTGTGTAATTAGTAAAGTCAATAGGGTGTCTTTTGTTAAATTTATAGTTAGTTTGTTTGTTAGAGGCCCTAGCTAGAAATTTATGTTTACTATAGGGGTTTGCACCAAAGAATCTTCTAGAAGCCCACCTAAAGACTTAAGTACCCTTTACCCTAACCCTAATCCTATTCTAACCCAAGGGCATTTTTGTCCCTAGCCCAAAAATCCCAACCTATTTAAACTAAACCCTCCATGCCCAAGCAACTACTGTTCATCTTCTCTCTTTCAATGCCCATCTCTTTTCTCTCTTCTTCCTCCCCCACTTCTCTTCAACGAACCCTCGTCTTCCCTCCAATTCCTATCTCTCTCCCTCTCTCTCTCTCCCCAGAATTTCCAATAGAAGGCCAACCCCGAGACCGATCTGCAACAGAGGAGACCTACTGCCAAACCCCTTGGTTCTCTGTTGTTTTCTCTCTTTTCCTTCTACCATCAATCGATCAGGCAAGTGCCCTATGCTGATAGTCTAGATTGCATGCTTTCCTTCTTCGATTTGCAATTACAATTCCAACTGCAGTATATATATGTTTAGATCGATCCTTGAGCTTGTCTGATTGGTTTTCTTTGGCCATTGATGGATGGGGTTACCTCATTTGGATGATCAATGGCCGGTTGATGATGGATGGATGATATGGGAATGTTTATTCTTCGATTATGCTTCTGTGATGATCTAAGGAGGAACCCAGTAGGATTGGGTCACGGTAATAGGTTTCCGGAGATGGAATTATGAAAACCCATCTTGCTGTGTCGAGATCGGGACCGAGGTGGGACCACCTTTGGTAAATCAGGACCCTACATCTGTTTGAAGGGCCCTGGGCGACCATGGGGACAGGACCTGATCTGGATTTTGATCAGAGGTGGACCGTCATCCCTGTGCATAATGAAGAGAAGTTGTGTTCTGTCGCAGAACTGAATTCTGTAACAGAACACAACTGATGGAGGAGCATGGACAGAGCTCAGTGATGGCCGAACTCAGCACTGATCGAGTCCAGCGATGGCCGAGTTCAGCACTGGCAGAGCCCAGCGATTGCCGAGCTTAGCATTTGCAGAACTCAGCGGTTGCCGAGCTCAGTACTGGCCGAACTCAGCGATGGCTAGATTCAACGCTAGCCGAACTCAGTGTTCTGCCGAGCACAATGCTCAGGTTGAGATCCGCGTTTTAGCCGAGCTCAGCGTCTAGGCCGAGCTCATCATCTAGGCCGGGTTCAGTGTTATGGCCGAGCTCAGTGTTATGGCCGAGCTCAGTGTTCTACCTAGCTCAGTGCCAGACCGGGTTCCGTGCCAGACCGGGCTCTGTGCTTAGCCGAGTTTAGCGCTTAACCGAGCTAAGAGCCTGACCGACCTCAATGCCTGGCCGAGCTCAATACTTTTCCCCCGAACTCAGCTGGGTGACTGAACTGAGCTAGGCATTTTGCCGAGCTGAGCTGGGTGACCGAGCTAAGTGTTCAATTGAGCTCTAGTGCTTAGCCGAACTCCGAGATGGATTCTGAAAAGGCCGGATTCCAACACGGGAGACTAGAAATTAGGACATTCCCTTCAGCCAGAATTCTTAGTGTGCACGGCCAACTACCCAGGCCAGGGGGTCAGCCGAACTCACAGGAAGTTCTGGACAAACAGGACTTGCCTGCAGGAGGTTTACTTCTCTGATCCCAGTGTGCCGAGCTAACCGCCCAGGCCAGGAGGTCGGCTGAGCACGCTGTGTACAGTGACACTTCCCAGATTCTAATTTCTATTGTTGCAATCATATGTAAGACCCACTGACCATCCAAATAGACTTCCATCCTGTGCCAACCACGAGTTGATGGTGTGGCTCAACCTTGACTCGTGGGGTCCACTAATTAAGGTTCAGGTTATGTAATCTAAGATGATTCGAGCTTTATACGTTACTAGTGATGCACATAACTTCTGAGCACCACACACAGTATTCCTAAGCATCTGTGGTTTCAGATAGAGATCGAATTATCTGAGATAGACCTGAATCTAAAGTGGATCATTTACTTAGGTTGGACTGTTGATATCTCCTATTGATTCTTGTACTTGGAGAATCATCTCCCTCATATTATTACGGTCACTCTATTTTCCTTATTATTGCTTATACTGTTAAATTAAATGGAAAATGGAGGACCCGAACCTAGGACTACTTAGAGGTGACCCGGTAATATGATTGGGTGAACATTGACCTGTGTCTGTGGCTAGGCGGGCTCTTTTATGGCCTAAGTCTGGATGTGAATTACCCTAGATTGGAGAGGTTAGATTGTATGGGCTTGTGACCCATTATGGATGTAAATGGATCATATGTTATTGAACTTGGACTTGTATCTCATATGGACTGTTATAGATCAGGCCATGTATTTGGTGGGCCTTGGTATGGATCCATTGACTGGACTTGGACCTGAATTATGATCCATGGATACTTGGACCTCTTAGGGACTTTGTTAGGCCCTTGTTCACGCAAGGCAAAGCCTAGATAGACACAGACCTTTATTGTTTCCTGAGTCGGCATAGACATTCACTCAGTTGATCTAAGCTCAGCCAGTTGGACTGATCATCACTGGTATGAGCTATTGAGAATGTTGTATGGCTATCATGATGAGCATGGTTGGAGACGGACGGTGCGATACCGAGTCCGGTCTCAGTGTGTGTTGATGGATGATGTTATTTACGGGGCTAGATAATCCCCAGCACTGTGAGATTTTTCCCGCCGCGACTGGGTTCAGTATGGGAGGGCCGCGGCATAATATCCCGCTGTATCCAGCTTGTGTGAGTGTGCAATTTTGTGTAGGTTTATTATATTATGTTTGTCTTGATTCTATTCATTTATTTTGCTCAACTGCCTAGGATCTGTACCATTGTTATTCTCTTAACTTTATTACTGTCTCTACTCATTTGATGCATACATTTTATATTATAAGCATGCTGTGACTTGCCAGATCTTTAGATCTGATCCACTCTTGGTGCTTAGGTGTTGACCCCGAGTTCGAGGGCGATGCGTACGCACTCGTTGAGGTGCCCATAGTAGGTGACTATGGATGGGGAACGGCCCACCAAGAGGTCGAGCCGGAGTGTGGAGAGCCGGCATTGGTTGCAGGGGTTTGAGTGACTATTTGTTTGGGTTTTTGAGAGACATTTGTTGTGAGTTGGGTAATGTTCCAAATATGTAATTTAAAACTTTGGTTTTTATCACATTACATTTTAGGCGGGACTTCAGCCCTTTTCACATTTGATATATATATGATGATAACTTATGCTTCCGCTATCTCTGTATTGCTTCCGCTTATTTTACAAAAAGTTTTAAATTGGACCTCACTGCGGACCCACGATCTTGGAAGTTCTCGGATTTCCAAGGAAATAGCACGCCAATTTCGGTACTTTAACGATTTTCACGATATTCGGAATTGGGGCGTTACAAGATCAATTTCATGCATGTTTTAGTTTAAATTCCATACTTATGCTTTGATTGATTAGTAGATTTTAGATCTAATTATGCTAATCTCTCTCATTTCTCATACTCTATTTCTACACTTGATGCTTGGATAATATCAATTGATGTTTTGTAGTTAGATTAAGTTCTCTCACATAGCATGCTCTAGAACCCTTATCTTTGATCTTTTGTAGCTTGATTTTGATGATTAATTGTTATGGTAGTTAGGTTATGATTTAGGATCTTGGCTTTTGATTTTATTTACTTTGATCTTCATTAATGTTATATCATCCAATCCAATTAGGCAAGAGATTGCTAATTGGATTGTAGATTTAGGAATTGAATTAGAGCGTGCATTGTTTGAATTAATTACATACTCAGTGGATTTTAGATTGCCTAATCTATTATTTTTATTATTGTTAATTTATTTTTTTTATTTGTTATTTTCACTTCTAGATTGTTAAATCTACACTTCATATCACTTGTTTTAAAATTCTACACATTTGACACCACATCTTCACCTTAAATCTTCCATTTCCACCACCATTCATCCACTAATTTAGATAATGTTTGGATCGTCTTAAGTTTGGGTCTTAATGTCTTGTGTCTTAAGCGCTAAGACAAAAAAAAATAAATAAGATTGTTTGGTGCGCTATAACAACATGTCTTAAGCACTAAGACAACTTGTTATTTAAGACGAGATTTATCTTAATTATAAGAGCTCGGAAAATCCAACTCCTGGAATTAAGACTGCAACATCTTAAGCGGTAAGACAGTTCATAACTTTTAAAATTCCCGTAATAGCCCTCACCAATATCAAAGACTGCAGCTCTCAAATAATTATAATTATAAAACAAAAAAAATAATTATAAAATAAAATTTAATTAAACATATAATAAAAATAAATTTTATACGAACACTTTATCATAATATAATATAGATATAACATTTAAAAAAATAAATGATTAAAAACATAATAATAACACTTATTAATTAACAAATAAAATAAGTAATATTATATCGATAAAAAATAAAATGAACATATAACAAAAACAATATAATATTCAATGACTATTAATTGAAAAAAATTCATAATATAATTTAATTAATACATATAATAAATAAATAAAAAATAATATATTAACACAAATTACAACTATGTAAAATTAATAAATTTAAAATATATATATAAAAATATAAATGAAACAAAAATAAAATACAATTATATATATATAATAAATAATAATCCATGATAATAAAATTAATCATTATGATAAAAACAATCATAACACAATTATAAATAATAAAATAAAAAACAAAACACAAAATAAATAAATAAAAAATTAAATTAAATAAAAACAAACAAATAATATAATAAAATTTAAATAATATTAATTAATATAAAACATTAATTACATATTATTTAATGAAAAATAAATAATAATATAATAATATAAAAACATAATAACACTAATACAAATAAAAAAAATTAATAATCATAATTATAAAAAAAACAATAACAAAACATAAAATTACAGTTAAGATAAAATAATAATCATATAAAAACATCAAAAAATAAATATAATAAAATTAATTATAAAATATATAATTATATTAAAAATAATATTATAAACAATATATAATAAAATATTAAATTAATAAAACTAAATAAAAAAATAAAAAATATATATATAATAATTATATTTTATAACAAAAAGGATAGAGTGTACTGGGCATTGTCCAAGTTTAAAAAGAAACAAATTTGGAGTGTCACTGACGTTTTTCAGGCTTGAAACCATTTTTAAAAAACTGAAAGAAATTACCCTTAACTTAAGACATGGATAAGATGTGATATGCATAGCATAATACTAATAACTACCATTTTATTTGAATTTACTAGTTGTTTATTTTTTCTTAAATGTTGTAATTATAGCATTTTCCTTATTATGCAGGAATTAGAAGAAGCTGAGCATATTTGAGCTTAATTCGGAAAGGTTTAAAGCTAAAGTCCCATTTGAGAAAAGATATACACAAAGAGTATATAGGCTTGTTGGAGGAGAGCTGGAATTTCAAGTTAGAGGTCATGAGTTCAAGATTTGGCACAATTTTATTTTATTTTTTTATTTTTGGAGACCGAATTTGATGACCCCCACCATATCTAATGCTTGCTAATGGTTAGGGGTGTGCATCGGTCGGTCGGTTCGGTTATTGACATATTTTTAACCTAACTAAAATTTTTCGGTTAATTTCAACCATTTAACAAAACCAAAATTTTTTAGAGGATTAACCATCGGTTCGATTAACCTAAAATATCAGTTTGGATTTCGGTCGGTTCGGTTAACCTAATATTATTAAGTTTATAAATGACTATAGTTATCTAGTTAATAGAGTTTAGGGTTTATATTCATAAGGTTTTATATGGTTTATGGTTCCCAATTCAAAAAAAAAAATTTAAGGTTTTAAATTGTTGGGACCTTTAACCTTAGGATTTAGAGTTTAATGTCAATGGTTTATATTTATTTTTTTTGTCATATTATTAATTTCATTATCATATTTAATCTTGATAAATATAAATATATAATATATTGAAGGTGCTACATTACATGGTAACTTGGTAAGTTACTAAGTTGGTACTTGGTAACATGAATTAATACTTATTAATTGATGTATATTATATTTATTTTAGGTTTTTTATATAAGTATTAATTGATTTTCATATTACATACATGTACACATTTTATTATATATACTATATATTTATATAATTTGCTATAATTTCAGTTCGGTTCGGTTAATTTGGTTAATTTTTTCTGTTAACCGAACTGTTAACCGAAAACCGAAATATTCAAGCATCTTTAACCGAACCGCCCGATCGGTTAAGAATAACCGGTAAATTTGGTTAACGGTCAGTCGGTCGGTCCGGTTTGGTTAATCGGTTTTAACCAAACTATACAAAACCCTACTAATGGTTGCTAAAAATTAGCAATCAACTTTAAAAGAAAAGGAAGGAATCTCATGGACATCAATAAGAATGCTATTTTTTAGCAAGTGATCAAATCATGAAGGAAAGAAGATTTTCGGAATTGTAACCATCCTGCGCAAGCTTTACTATTTTGACCATAACTTGTGACTTAAGACTCTGATTAAGGCAAGATTAGATGCGTTGGAAAGAAGGCTCAAAGGAGAAGAATATCATGTCTCACGAGGATCTCCCAATTCTGATGCTTTGGGGGTCAAAACAGGCTGTCAATTGGAGGGATATGGGGGATGACGAATTTGAAAGATTTATCTTTCTTTTTCTTCTTGTATTTTTTTCCTTTTAAGGGGAGGCTCTCTCTTGCTCCAGGAGTAATTTTATTTTTTTCTTTAATCTTTGTTAGAAAGTGAAGGTGGAGATTGAGTGGTGTAATAAATAACTTTGAAGGCTTTCAATAATGGAGATTTGCTTCTTTATTGTTGTTTGTTCTACAATGCTTGGCTAATCCGTGGATTAGGGTAGAGGAGGAAACCAAAATCGGTGAGATCGTTCCTTATTATTCTTCTATGTCTTTCCCTCATTATGCTTAATGATTTAATAGATTCTCCTTCATGAATGTTATTCAACTTCTGATTTTGTAAAGATTATTTGGAATATCTTTTACTTTTTATGCTTGAGCTTGACATATCATGTTTAGGTTAAATTCATTTAATGGTTTGTGCTTGATCTTGATAAATAGTGATTAGAGTTTCAACATCTTGAAGTGAAGGGAGTCTTAGGTACTAATTAGAGAATTGAATTTGTAAGAAAAAAAAAAGGTTTTCAAAGCTAAATCTTCCGATCCAAGGCAGTTGCTTGCACATTGGATTGAGTTTTATTGGGAAAAGACTATGAAGTAATTTTGGGATGATTAGATCTATTTTGGTGAAATCCAATACCCTGATCTCTCTTTCTCTGATTAGTTTGTGTTTAGATTTCCTTTGATATCATTTTAGTTACTAATTTCTTGATTAATTGTGGTTTTAAGATCTCTAGTGTGAAAACTGATCGAGGATTTTTGGATATTGTTTCTACAAATCTCTGTGGATCGATCCGTATTTGCCATTATCTACTTAATAAAAAGTTGTGTGATTGCGGTTAATAATTTGAGCACATCAAATTTTGGCGCCGTTGCCAGGGATTTGTTCTTAAAAACGGTTTCAAAAATCTGATTTCTAATTTTTACTCTAGTTTAGTTTAGGATTTTATTTTATTACTTTTTAAACAAAAAATAAAATTTTCTTTTAGGATATTAGCTATTTAGCTTTTTTTTTTTTACTTTGGTATTGTTTGTAGGATTGAAGAAAGAAAGAAGTTACTAGATTTGGAGCACAAAGAATCTTCGATTAAGTTGTCCAAAAAAAAAAAGAGAAGAATCTTGCAAAAAAACATACTCAAAGCGGGAAAGAAAGTTTTTGTTTTAGTAGTAGTTTTTTTTTTTAATCCATTGTAGTAGGACTTTCAAAGTGTAATAATTTTAATTATTTTTAAATTTTGAGAAGGCCCAAATTGTAATAGTTAGGGGCAAGGAAGGACGACAGTTGGATGATACTGTCTCTGCACCTCGGGTTGGTACAATGAGTCTAGGTATCAGTGGCCCGAGTCGACTCAATAGATCTTGAGGGTTTAGGGTTTGAGATCTCTAGATTAGTCCACTCAATAAATCAACCCACTAGTGTGCAAAAAATAATAATCTATGCAGCGGAAATAAAATCACAAGCACACACCACAAGGACACCAAATTTAAGGTGGAAAACCCAAACCGGGTAAAAACCACCGATCCGTACTGGATCTAATCAAACACTATGAATCTCGCAATTACAAGAAACTCATATTTCTTCCCTAGATATCCCCTATCTAAAGACTGAATTTACCTTGTGTCGCATCACGCTTCAACGACATCACACCGTTGATTGCAACAGATTCAGCGCTTGACTCCTCAAATCTTCTACGCAAGAAGATGATCTTCTACAAGGGATGCAGAAGAAACTTTGCTCTCTAGAGTACTTGGCAGCACAACTCTTCAAAAATTTCTAGAGAAAATTTCTCTCAATTTGATCACAAATTCAAAACTTGAGAGATGATCTTCTATCTTTCTCTTACTTTTGGGTTGTGAGAAACACCCAATATATAGCCCCTAATTCGTGCTTAAGACTCCTAAAAATATTCCACTTAAAATAAGAGTCCTTTTTCCAACACTTAAAAAGAGTCCTGAACCAACTCTTCTTTCACCGTCCGCCACCCTCGCTATAGCGAGAGTGCACTCTGCCTCGGTTTTGGGCAGACAGCATTCTGTCAGTTTTTTTCTTTTACCTCTGTCAGCAGCTTTTGTTGACCTTTTGTCCTAACAGATCTTCCCCCATCTTGAGTGGGAGGTGAGTACTGAAACCCTACCCACGCCTCTTCAGTAAGTGGGTTAATTCATGGTTGTTGAAATTTGGCAAAAGTGTGATTGACTGGATGTTACACATTGATTAAATTGGAATCACACACTTAGTAAGGGCATTCACCCCCAAAAGATAAGGACCGGATTTCATCACCGGATTCTTGCCCATTAGGTTAACCACACCCCACTTTAGGTACCAAGCCAATAATTTAAAATCAATTAGATATTGGCCCTTGGATCTTCGAGCTCATTAGGACGAAGACCATCAAAGGTTGCACCAATTGCGTTATTTAACCAAAGTTGATCTAAGAAATGCCTTGTCCAGAGTGTGGAGACGGCTAGACTGTTCGAGGCAATGGTCCTTCAAACGGGTTAATTAAATAATCCTACCCTTACCTGGGGGCTGATCTATCAACTAAGGTTTCATAATACCGGATTGGAGGCCTAGGTGCACTCTTCAACTAGTTAGGAGCTGTCTAGTTGACATAGGCTAACCCATTAGATTGTTGGTGTGTTAACATTAAGGTGTGCTTGGTTTATGCAAACTTGGACACGTGAGAGAGGTCGTCTTGACCGAGTTGAATTATTTGAGATACCCATCAAGTTTGTCGAAAGTTTCTCCATTGATCCTAAAATGGAAAACCGAGAGAGAACTCTGAATGGGATGTTTGCACCCGCTTCTGCTACCCCACCCACTTGCATAGTTCTACCTGCAACCACTGCAGCCCAATTTGAGATTAGAGCTGCTACCATTAACATGCTTCCTAAGTTCCATGGTTTTGAGAGTGAGCAACCTTATATCCATTTGAACAAATTTCTGACAATTTGTCAGACATTTAAAAATCAGAACTTGGATGAACATAATGTCAAGTTAAGGCTCTTTCCCCTATCCTTAGAAGATCACGCTGCGGCATGGTTGAATTCTCTTGCTCCTAATTCCATAACAACATGGGATGGGTTTGTCAAAGAAATTCATGGCAAAATTTTACCCAATGGCCAAGACAGAGAAAATGAAGGATGCCATTAGGAACTTTAGGGGACGACTTGATAAAGAGTTTTCTCAAACTTGGGAAAGGTTCCATGACCTTCTAGTTAAATGCCCACACCACGGGCTTGACAAAGCCCGGTTGGTCCACTTCTTCTATAAAGGACTAACCACTGCACAACGTACCTTGATTGAGTCTATGCACAAAGGGAAATTTATGAATCAGACTCCCAATCAAGCGTACGACTTTCTCGTAGAGCTGGCTGAAAATTCGCAAAACTGGATTAGCAATGATGGAGGATATGAGAGAGAAGAGATAGGGTCTAGAAAGCAAGGACTTTATGAGATAAAAACAGATCCTGATCTCAAAAATGTTATGGCTAGTTTGGTCAATGGGGTGAACAATCTAAGTAAGAAATTTGATGCATTTACAGTGGTGGCCAACAGGAACCCCCACCAAGATCAGGATTCTTTGATGAATGTTGCATCTGAACCAAGTACGATGTGTGTCCTTTGTGATAGTTCTGAGCACATGGTGGAGTGCTGCCCAAATTTGTCGGTCGTTAAAGCTGAGCAAGCCAATGCCATCAATGGATATAGTACCTTTAGGAAACCTACACCAAATTCTTTTAGTCAGACGTACCATCCTGACAATAGGTTTCACCCAAATTTTTCCTATAGGCAGAGTGAGACTATTCAGCAACAAAGTGGTGGTCCTCCGGGTTTCCAAAGGAACTTTTCAAGGCAAGGCTCTTCTCAGTACCCTCAGACGAACCCAGCTTCGGTTCCTCAACAGCCATATGTTGCTCCTCAACAGCCCAACAACTGTAGAACTCTAGTTCCTGACCCAATGGGAAATTACTCTCCCTCTGTCCTGCAACAGTCTTCATCCTTGGAAACTATGATGACTGATATGATGAAGCTGCAACAACAATTCATCCAACAGCAGCAGCAAACCAACACAGCCCAAGCCTAGTTAAATCAGGCTATTGCCCAGGCCATTGCCAAGATGGAAGTCCAACTTGGCCAGTTAGCGATATCAGTAGGAGGGAGAGAGAAAGGGCAGTTTTCAAGTCAAACAGTTCCTAATCCCAAGGTACAGCCCAATGTTCAGAATGCTCTTAGAGGTCAATTTGGAATAGATAGTACTCCAGGACTACCCCATGATGAGGTACAAGCTATCCACACCTTGAGGTCTGGCAAGCAAGTGGACAACCAAGTCAAAATGCCTGAGGAAATGAATGTAAATGTGGGTGAACCAAACAAGGACAAGGGGGACAAGGGGCAAGATGTCCAAGAGAAAGAGGAGATGAACCAGGCTCCTATAGAGAACCATCCAGTAACAACCTACAGACCCAAGGCTCCTTATCCCCAGCGCCTGCAGGACAATAAGAAGAATAAACACTTTGAGGGGATCTTAGAGGTGTTTAAGAATGTTCAAATCAATATCCCTCTCTTGGATGCCATCAAGCAGATACCTTCATATTCCAAATTTTTGAAAGATCTGACCACTCTTAAGAGAAAGACTTCTGTCCCTAGGGAGGCTGTGATGGCAGCTCAAGCTTCAGGGTTGATCCAACAAACAATTGTTCCAAAATATAAAGACCCTAGATGCCCTACAATCTCTATCAGAATTGGAGACACAATGGTTGATAAATGTCTTTTGGATCTTGGGGCGAGTGTGAACCTTTTGCCTTACTCAGTATACAAACAGTTAGATTTGGGGGAGCTCAAGCCCACAGATATAACTTTGAGTCTAGCAGATCGGTCAGTTAAGGTTCCCAAGGGAATAATGGAGGATGTCATAATAAAGGTGAATGAGTTCTATTTCCCTGCAGACTTTGTCGTCCTAGATACCGAACCTGTCATGAATCCGGGCCGTCACATTCCTGTGATTTTGGGCCGCCCATTCCTTGCCACTTCCGATGTAGTTATCAGATGTAGGAATGGAGTAATGACATTGCCCTTCGGTAACATGAAGTTGGAATCGAATGTCTTTAATAATGGATTCCAGCCCCTTGAGATGGATGATGAGGAAGAGGTGAACATGATTGATGTCCTGATAGTTCAGACAATACAACAGTCCTGTTATCATGACCATTTGGAACAATGTTTGGCCCAATTCAACTTTGATATTGACATTGATGAATCCATTCGGGAGGTCAATGCAATGTTGGACTCAGCCCCTCAAATGGATATTGGCCGTTGGAGAGAGAGAATAGAGCCCTTACCGGTTTCCACTTCGGTATCTGTGCCTTCCATTGTCGATCCTCCTAAGCTACTCAAACCATTGCCTGAGTCATTAAAGTATGATTTCCTTAGTAATGCCGAGACATTACCTGTCATCATTGCCTCAGATTTAGAGAAAGATCAAGAGGGGAAGTTACTTGGTGTGCTTCGCGCTCATCAAGAAGCTATTGGGTGGACCATTACTGACATCAAAGGGATTAGCCCCTCTGTGGTTGTCACGTCCCCCGAACCCGATTAAAGAAATAACCGGATCCGGAGAGTGAATTTTAGGACTATTTAAAAATTTTATCCTTTGGGCCCACGGATCGTAGTCCGCCGTGAGGATAAGATATTTCAAGCCTCTTTTAATACAATAAACATTGAGTTCATAGAACTCTAGGCATATGGAATCTCAAGCAATGGATAATAATCTCATTAAATTAAAGTTTGCTAGAAAGAGTAACAAGAACTAAGAGTTAAGTAATTTATTACATTGGCCATCCCAAGATACAAGGCCAATAAAAGTAAAGAAGTCAATAATAAAAGAAAGGTCCAACGAGAAAAATAATGAATAAAGAATAATCTAAAAGAATCCCCATGTATCTCTCTCGTGCCGGGAGTGATGACGCTACTCTACGTCATCGGCACACCACTCTCGTGCCTCCTCTGTAGGTTGGAGATCCTCTGGGATCTCCTCACCGGCCTGCTCCTCGAGGTAGTACTCACCTGATGTGTCTGCACACCAAGGAACAAAGTCAACGAAATGTTAAGCAATAGATATACAAAACATAATAAACACGACATGCATCAAGTGTAGAGTAATGACAAGTAACAATTATGCGAGTACAAGTAAGTAGAACTAGGCATAAAGCGAGATTAATAACCGAGGATCAATAAAAGTAATCCTAACAATCATCTAACAAAAACCACTATCCATGCAATGCAAACAAGAACAAGCAAGAGGGAGACTCCAAGGATGTCCAAAGCCACCTCCCGGGGTACCAGTAACAATCCCCTTGGACCACTGATACCAAAGTCCGGCTCCAGTGGGATCCTAGCTCCCTGTCCTGGGAATAGCAGCACGGTCCTAGCCCGCTCCCAGCTATTCAACGCCATGGACGCCGTCCTACGCCGACTGCCCACCCCAACAACCGGAGTAACCGATTCGTCATTAAATCCCAAACTGCAGATGGCCATGATATGCAAATAAATACGGAGTGGTTCTGACACAAGAATAACAAGACAAGCAAGTCTGGCTAGTTTCATATACAATACAAGATTCTAGAGATTATCTTCTCCAAAATAATACAAGTCAAGCAAGCCACGTGATAATCCTCTTCCATTACTGGCCAGTCATGTTCATCAATACAAGACACGGGTTCCTATGGTACACTCTAAGTCAAGTCCAAGTCCTAAATTCTATAAGAATTTATTTTTCATAATTGATTACGTGTTTTATGTCAAGAGAGTGTACAAGGAACATAATCAACGGATACAAGTCAAAGTCAAGGGGAATTTACAATCCAATCCTAAGTAAGTGGTGTCATCCATGTATCCCACTTATTCTAACAGAGTACATGTGGAAATTGGATCAATGATGCTTTTAGGATAATTCCTTGGTGTACAATCATGTTGAGCATCATTAATTTCAACTCCATGTGCATTCGGTTATACTACGTATAATACACGAATACCTAGACAACCCATCGAATTCACACCAAGCCACGTGATTCGATTTCAATCTCATTTATGGTCATGTGATAGTAGGTTAGTGGTTTCCAGCATCTAAGTCCCAAATCCTAGGTTACAGGTCTCATTTCCAATAAAACATTACTTGGGTTAATAATCCAAGTATTTACATCACTTCCCGACCTTTGATTGTAATGAAACCAGAACTATTGGATTCTACGTTTCAAGGGCTTTCCAACGGTATATTATACGTAGAATTCCAACAGGCGGATTAAAAGTTATGGTCATTCCAAAATGATAATTCAGCTGACCCTCATGCTGGTTTCGGTTAACCGAAATTCTGACCGAAATTCTATACAAAATTAGCGTAAAACATGCTCTCAGGTTTTCTGCCCGAAATGGGGTTTCAGCTAACCGAAAACCTAATTTCAGCTGACCGAAATCACGGAATTTGCACAGTTTCGGGCCATTTCTGAAACTGTTTCGTCCCCAATCATTCTCCTCCATTCCTTTTCAGAGGCTATAACCTGCATAAAATAGAGCCTCTTGCTCTCCCCAACAATTCATTCCATTCCATTCCATTAAAAAATTCTAAAACTACCTATTATCATCAATTTTCCAAAATCTAACCTAACATATAATTTCCAATTAAAATCACAACAGGCTAGGGAAATCTACAGAAAACATAGCCAATCAATGGAAAACAAACATACATGCATATATATATGAATTGTAGATCGACTTGCCTCAACCAAGAAGAAGATTGGAATTTGGTGGAATTCGAGGAGAAGCTTTTCTACCCTCAAAGTCACAATCTAACCCGAACAAATACAACCTAGAACGAAAAGGAGATGATAGGAAGGAAAAGAATTAAGATCCAACCTAAATCTAACCAAAAGAAAGATAAGAGAAAAAGATGAAGTTACCGGAAACCTTACCAGGTTGATACCGGAAGCAAGAGGAGATCGTAAGGATGAGTTCTAGCGGATCGGATCTCCGAATGAGGTCTTCTAGGCTAGGGTTCCGGGCTTGAGAAAGGAAGAGGAAGAAGAAATGGCTGCTGGTTACTTTCTTTCGTTGCAGAGAAAAGAGATTAGAATTATGGCAAAACTCGTTTAAGAAGAGGATAGGAAGAAAAGGACTAAATCGCCCTTTAAGTGGGTCCGGTGAAAGAATGGACTACTTGAAAGGTTTCTGATCGTCGGATCGCGACGAGTCAAGAGACAAAATCATCAGAACGACGAGACCTTTCCAACGAACCCAAAAATCACAGCGTTTGGAATATTTTGGAAAAACACTCAATTTTCCTAAATTGTAAACTACACCCCTGCGATGATCAAACAAACTCGGAATCGAACGAAACTTCGCAGGCACTATTCTAATGCTAAAAGAAACTCGCTCATGATCTAAACCCACTTAAATATTTAAAATACAATTAAATAAAATAATAACAAATTAAACGGGTCAACGGGCCGGGTTTTGGGCCCAACTGACCCAGTAAGATCACAGACCTTACAGTGGTAATGCACCAAATTTATCTTGAAGAAAATGTAAAACCCTCAAGAGAACCACAGAGGCGGCTAAACCCTGTTATGAAGGAAGTAGTTCAGGGTGAAGTGATGAAACTACTAGATGCAGGTATTATATACCCCATCTCTGATAGTAAGTGGGTTAACCCCGTCCAAGTTGTACCCAAGAAGTCTGGTGTCACTGTAGTTGCCAACCAACACAATGAATTGGTCCCCACTCGTGTCCAAACTGGTTGGAGAGTGTGCATTGATTATCGAAAGTTGAATGCAATGACTAGGAAGGACCATTTTCCCTTACCTTTCATTGATCAGATGTTGGAGCGTCTAGCTGGTCATGCATACTACTGCTTCTTAGATGGTTATTCTGGATATAACCAAATTCCAATTGCCCCTGAAGACCAAGAGAAAACAACATTCACCTGTCCCTTTGCCACATTTGCCTATAGACGCATGCCTTTTGGGCTATGCAATGCACCCGCAACATTTCAACGGTGCATGTTTAAGTATTTTCTCTAACATGGTGGAGAGGTTTTTGGAAGTCTTCATGGATGATTTCTCTGTCTTTGAGTCTAGCTTTGAAGAATGTTTATCTCATTTGACACTTGTGCTAAAGAGATGTGAAGAAAAGAACTTAGTACTCAATTGGGAGAAGTGTCATTTCATGGTGCAATTGGGAATTGTCTTGGGACACATAGTGTCAAAGAAAGGAATAGAAGTTGATAAGGCAAAGGTCGATTTAATTGCAAACCTACCACCTCCTAAGACAGTGAGGGAGGTGAGATCCTTCTTGAGCCATGCTGGCTTTTACCGTCGTTTTATCAAGGACTTCAGTATGATCTCAAAACCTCTATGTGATTTGTTGTCCAAAGATGCTTCATTTGAATTTACTCCTGGTTGCTGAGCTGCCTTTGAAAAGCTAAGGACGGAATTGACCTCAACACCTATCATTCGGCCTCCTGATTGGACTCTGTCGTTTGAGGTCATGTGTGATGCCTTCAATTATGCAATTGGTGCCATCTTAGGGCAAAGAGTTAATAAGCTACCTCATGTGATTCATTACGCTAGTAAGACTCTGAACGACACTCAACTCAACTATTCCACCACGGAAAAGGAGTTGTTGGCAGTCGTATTTGCTCTAGAAAAGTTTAGACCCTACCTGATAGGCTCAAAAGTCATTGTATTTACCGATCATGCTGCCCTTAAGTACCTTCTCACAAAGAAGGATGCGAAAGCTAGGCTGATTCGGTGGGTTCTCTTATTGCAAGAATTTGATCTCGAGATTCGAGATAAGAAAGGGTCAGAAAATGTGGTGGCTGATCATGTGTCCTGATTACTTGTAGAGCCTACTGTTGAGTCCTTGCCTATCTTAAAAACATTTCCTGATGAGCAACTTATGTCAGTCTCACATGCTGAAATCCCATGGTATGCAGACATTGTGAATTACCTTGTTACAGAGCAAATGCCAAGTTCTTGGACAAAGCAAGAAAAGTGTCGTTTTCTATCTATGGCAAAATGGTATTTTTGGGATGAGCCGTATTTGTTCAAGTATTGCCCCGACCAGATCACTCGACGGTGCATCCCCAACTGTGACCAAAGAAAAATTCTTGCATTTTGCCATGACCACGCTTGTGGAGGACATTTGGGGCAAAGAAAACCACTGCAAAAGTTTTGCAATGTGGATTTTATTGGCCATCCTTATTCCGTGATTCACATGATTATTGCAAAACCTGTGATCATTGTCAACGATTAGGGAGAATCGCAAAACGGAATGAGATGCCCCAACACCCAATCCTAATAATCGAAATTTTTGATGTTTGGGGCATTGATTTCATGGGCCATTTCCCAGTGTCATATGGCTATCAGTACATTCTAGTTGTTGTGGATTACGTGTCAAAATGGGTGGAGGCAATAGCTTGCAAAATAAATGACCACAAGGTGGTAGTTTAGTTTCTCAAGGAAACCGTGTTTGCTCGTTTTGGTATTCCCCATGCAATCATCAGTGATGGGGGGAAAGCATTTCTGTAATCGGGTCTTTGCAGCCTTGATGGGGAAATACTTTATTACTCATAAAGTAGCTACCTCATATCACCCACAGACGAGCGGTCAGGTTGAAATCTCCAACAGAGAGATTAAGACCATCCTTGAGAAGACAGTCAATCCCACTAGAAAGGACTGGTCATTGCGCTTGAGTGATGCTCTGTGGGCATATAGGACTGCATATAAGACTCCAATCGGAATGTCCCCTTACAGATTGGTCTTTGGGAAGTCTTGTCACCTCCCTGTCGAGTTGGAACATAGGGCATATTGGGCGATCAAACGCCTCAACTTTTCTCTCGATAGAGCAGGGGAGACCAGGAAACTTCAGCTTAATGAGCTGGAAGAGCTCCGAAATGATGCATATGATTGCGCCAAAATGTACAAGGACCGAATGAAAGCCATGCATGATAGGCATATTCTCATAAAAGAATTTCACCATGGCCAGAAAGTCCTATTGTACAATTCCAGGTTGCACTTGTTCCCTGGAAAGTTGAAGTCTCGTTGGACTGGACCTTACATTGTTCATCCCCATGGTGCGGTTGAGGTAGAAAGTCCCAAGGATGGTAATATTTTCAAAGTCAATAGTCAAAGGTTGAAACCATTCTTGGAGAATGTTGTTCCGGAGGCTGAATCTACACCTCTAGAAGATCCTGCCTACCAGGATTGATTGAGCACTGGATCTGACAGTGTATTTTCTGTGTATATTATACCTGCTTTTGTTGTCTTTATTTTGTCTAACTTTGGCATGATGTTGCAATTCCAAGTTTTTCTCAGGTGTCCTCCTGTACTTTTATACCCCATGTTTCATTGATCATTGCATTTCATTTATTTAAACATCGAGGACGATATTCATGCTAGGTTGGGGGTGAGAACAAACACACTTGTCCATCTTTAGACAAGAATTTCACACTCTTTTTGTTTGATTTTCTAGGATTTTAGGAAAATTTTCAAAAAAAAAATGTTATTTGTGTTTGAGAAAGGAAACTTCAAAGAGGGAATTTTATGAAATGAAGATACCTCGAATTTTGGAATCTCGATGCTTTGGGCAAAAGAAAACAATGGTTTACTGTTTTGTTTAAGGAAAGGATTTTTGAAAAAGTGCTGAATCATGATCCTTCACTTTTACACAAGTGGTATATATTTTCAAGGTTTTGAATGTGAAGCTATGATTTCCGTTGACGATTGGATTGAAAATATGATGAAAAAACCGACCATTAGTCTTACAGTTTCCTGGTTCAACTGGATGGATTTTATCTACAAACTGATAAGTTAATTCGGGCACATGGAAAGGGCTGCCTATTGTCGGAATGAAAAAAAAAATTAGTTAGAAGTCTTGAAAAGAATAAAAAGTTTTGTGACTAGTTTGGATTCGTAGCCTTTTAACCCGAGCCAGTAAGCCCGTAGGGGTATTTACATACCTAATGCCCTAAAGCCATCTATCTGGTTGGGAGTCATTGGCCTAATGCTCATTACATGGGTTAATTAGAAAGCTTAAGGGACCTGGGCGTCAAACTCACATATCTAAAAAAAAAAAAAATAGTGCGAAAGCCGTCATGGTCGCCTTGAGAGGAAAACTGTTTTTTCTTTGCTGAGGTTCGGTTGCCCAAAATTTTGGATTGAAAATCGTTTCCACGGAAGTTTCGAGCTGATCATTTGAGACTTATGTCTTTTACGTATACACACTTTTCACCCGTGCACGATCAACTTAGCATGATTTTGAGAATTTCTGACCAAAAGATAGGATTTGTGAACCAAATTTCAGATTTAACTTTGAAAATTTTGAGAATCGAGAATATCGGGTGTTTATAAATCTTCTTTTGGAAAAGTTTCCTTTGGTTTTAACTTTGAAAAAAAAAAAGAAAAGAATTTTGTGAGTAAATTCACTGCAAACCCTCACGAGACAACACTCGTCCACTAGAGGTAATCTAGTGGTTTAACGGCTTGTTGCATATGCTAAATGCAACCGCGATTCTTGCAAAAGTGAGTTAGGATTTCTATTTTCAACATTTAATTTACTTTTTACTCTTTTTTGCTCGAAGACTAGCAAACTTTAGGTTTAGGGGTATTTGATATGCATGGCATAATACTAATAACTACCCTTTTATTTGAATTTACTAGTTGTTTATTTTGTCTTAAATGTTCTAATTATAGCATTTTTCTTATTATGCAGGAATTAGAAGGAGCTGAGCATATTTGAGCTTAATTCGGAAAGGTTTAAAGCTAAAGTCCCATTTGAGAAAAGATATACACAAAGAGTATATAGGCTTGTTGGAGGAGAGCTGGGATTTCAAGTTAGAGGTCATGAGTTCAAGACTTGGCACAATTTGTTTTTATTTTTATTTTTGGAGACCAAATTTAGTGGCCCCCACCATATCTAATGGTTGCTAAAAATTAGCAATCAACTTTAAAAGAAAGGGAAGGAATCAAAGAAAGGGAAGGAATCTCATGGACATCAATAAGAATGCTATTTTTTAGCAAGTGATCAAATCATGAAGGAAAGAAGATTTTCGGAATTGTAACCATCCTGCACAAGCTTTACTATTTTGACCATAACTTGTGACTCAAGACTCTGATTAACGCAAGATCAAATGCGTTGGAAAGAGGACTCAAAGGAGAAGAATATAATGTCTCAGGAGGATCTCCCAATTCTGACGTTTTGGAGGTCAAAACAGACTGTCAATTGGAGGGATATGGGGGATGACGAATTTGAAAGATTTATCTTTCTTTTTCTTCTTGTATTTTTTTTTCTTTTTAAGGGGAGGCTCTCTCTTGCTCCAGGAGTAATTTTATTTTTTTCTTTAATCTTTGTTAGAAAGTGAAGGTGGAGATTGAGTGGTGTAATAAACAACTTTGAAGGCTTTCAATAATGGAGATTTGCTTCTTTATTGTTGTTTGTTATACAATGCTTGGCTAATCCGTGGATTAGGGTAGAGGAGGAAACCAAAATCAGTGAGATCGTTCCTTATTATTTTTCTATGTCTTTCCCTCATTATGCTTAATGATTTAATAGATTCTCCTTCATGAATGTTATTCAACTTCTGATTTTGTAAAGATTATTTGGAATGTCTTTTACTTTTTATGCTTGAGCTTGACATATCATGTTTAGGTTAAATTCATTTAATGGTTTGTGCTTGATCTTGATAAATAGTGATTAGAGTTTCAACATATTGAAGTGAAGGGAGTCTTAGGTACTAATTAGAGAATTGAATTTGTAAGAAAAAAAAAGGTTTTCAAAGCTAAATCTTCCGATCCAAGGCAGTTGCTTGCACATTGGATTGAGTTTTATTGGGAAAAGACTATGAAGTAGTTTTGGAATGATTAGATCTATTTTGGTGAAATCCAATACCCTGATCTCTCTTTCTCTGATTAGTTTGTGTTTAGATTTCCTTTGGTATCATTTTAGTTATTAATTTCTTGATTAATTGTGGTTTTAAGATCTCTAGTGTAAAAACTGATCGAGAATTTTTGGATATTGTTTCTACAAATATCTGTGGATCGACCCGTATTTGCCATTATCTACTTAATAGAAAGTTGTGTGATTGCGGTTAATAATTTGAGCACATCAAGATGTATTACCAAACATGCTTATTCAATTCAGATCTCATAGCGTTCGGGTGTTGCCAAACGATCTTATTATAAAACAACTAATCAAATCTAAACTCTCAGCTCTAATAAGATCTTAAACTCACATATCTTTTTCAGACAGATAGACAGTAAAAAAAATAAGACGATCCAAACGGGCCCTAAGTGTAGTTTATTAGATTAGCTTAGATATTATTCATTTTATATTTTAGATTGTTAATAGAGTAGTTTAGTTGGTATTGTTTAGTAGTTTTAATTGTTCATTTTAATTTTTGTATTAGCTATATCGTATTTCAATTCTACTTAAATTAGATTCATCGCTCGTTTTATCCTCTCTCCGTGTGATCGATAATCCAGACTCTTTAGTCCTTTACTACTTGACGACACCACAGTCTTGCGGTTAAGCATTGCACATCTAAGTGTCGATCAAAGCTCTTTTTTGTTATACCATGTATAACTTTATTTATTTATTTTCAGCTAAAAAAAAAATTTATAAGATGTCTATAAAATAACATAAAATACCTTTAAAAAATTAACATTTCCACTTCATTTTTTCTTGTATGCCTAAAATATCCTCCAGATTGAAGGGGTTTTTTAATTTTTTGTTCTCATTTTACAAAAACCAAAAAAATGGTGTTTTTTTGGGATGTCTTCCAATTCTGGCGAGGACCACTTTATTCAATAGAATAGATTGTCGGTGCATGTGACTCACATGTATGAAACATGGAGATGAAGAGAACTGTCTATCTTGATTGGATGTTGGAACCCTTAATCTCTCTTTGTTATCCTCATTTTTCAATTTTTTATCCTTCGATACTGATGTCAAAACAAACATATGATTAGTTAAAGAGCTGCAACTATATATTAAGTCCAAGCATGTGGTTCCTACTTGTACGAACCTTTGATCAGTGCAAGCCCTTTCGTCCATTAAATGATCACAAGTAACCAGTCAACATATTTTTATTAAGTCAACATATTTTTATTAATTAATTATGAGAAGATTGGTTAACATGTGATCAGTCTGATATAGGTCGGCGGTTTGAATTCATTATAGTGAGCGCTATTATTTTTGTAGATTAATTGTTCCTAAAGTTTTGAGAAATTGTGCCTCAAAAATATTGAAGTATTTTCAAGTTTAGGATTTTTTTTTTATAAACATTAATAAGAATTTCTTAAATAATAAATAAATTTATTTTTAAATGATTAGTGAGAGATCAACAAATTTATTAATCCCTGATGAAAAAAAAATCTTGCTATGCCATTGTTAGACTACTATTGCTTGCCCCCACTGGAAGAAAATCCTACCTCTGTCACTTACCCCAATCTCACTCCCATCATATATTTATCCATCGTTGGATTGAATCTAAAAAAAAAAAAATCTATGGTTAAAAGACTGCTATACCTATGGCTATTAAATCAAGGGCTAGGATGATTTGATGGGGCCAATTTTTTTTATTTTTTCCCCACCTCCACTTATAAGCTGATATGTGTAAATGGATCCCACAAGCTGGACTATACATGAGAACTTTACGGGCATAGGGGAACATCGCCCTAGTAAAGAGGTAGCAAATGATCTCGGTAATAAGATTCGAGAATTTGAAATTTTGATTACTTCAGTAGAACCTAAAATAGTAAGTCCACATTATGTTTATATTATTAAGTTTTGAATTCTTATAAAAGGGGCCAAAATCGACGAAAAGAGAATATCCAAACACTATAATCAAATAGCCTTTTCTATGTAAGAAATGATTACACACAGCCATTACTACTCTAGTAAATGAAATGATAGGAGCCTGTATCTCCTCCATCTCTTTCCTTCACAATTCATATTACTTCCTTGAAACCCAATTTACAAAGGGTTGGAATCTCTTATCCATTTGAAATACAGCTGCTTCAATTGAGTTCGTTTGAAAAACAGTTGGTTCATTTATACCCTGTATGTACAGACTGGTATATCTGATGCAATTAAGGGAGGAAAAAACGTCAAGTAGAAGTTACATAAGCAAATCCATCATACTATACAAGTTATATGGGCAAACTTATAGAAACACAAAATCAGACAATTGCTTGGATCAATCGTCTCATATGGGCAAAAACCCATAGGCACAAAAAAGGTCTTAAATCTAACTCAATAAGAGATTCACATATCCCAAATTATCTAGAGTACTCAAACATTTGATTGGATCAACTTTAAGTCAAATAGATATAAAAAGCAGACTTGTCAAACAGGCACAAAGGTTGAGAACTTGTATAGATTCTGAAACATGTGGCTCCCAATAAATAGGCCAATCACATTGTGGCCCCAGCTGTTGAATGGAAAAGATAAAGAGATTATTTGAAAATAGTAATAACTCATGTGACATTTTAGGCCATTTATCTCAACAGTATCATCGACACAACACGGTTTTCTGTTGATCCTTTTTGCTTGAAGGAATTCATCCAATATCAAAAAAATAGTTAAATTACTAACATGTAGTCTTTTAAAATATACTTTTTGTAAACCTAAAAGGGCAAGGCACGAGGGAAGCCAGTAGACCACCCTCAAAAAGGAGATAATATTATCCAGATCTTCATTCAGCTAGGCTCACATATAACCAACAACATCGATTATGAACTGGACCAAAAATACAAGGAAAGCATTTGTCGTCCAGTGGAAAGATAAAAGACAGTAATTTGAAAAACTACCTTGATAGATGTCCCTGATTCAAATCCGCCTTGCTGACCCCTGAATAGAGCATATTTCTCAACATTCAGCTACATGCAAGTGGACGTTGAACAATCTCCTCTATCTCAAACACCATATCCTTGTTTAACCACCTCTGTTTCCACAATCTTCACTATTTATCACCAATTCCTTCACTCCCACATCATTGTTCTAACCACCTCTCACTCAAATCAAACAACTCACCAATTGACTCAAGCTGTAGATCAGCTCGTGGTGGATACCAAACGATAAACAACATTCAAGCCAACATCAATTGTCAGTGGGTTAATACATTGAGCAGCAATGTAAAATATCAACCCAGTCCCAAAAATTAGTTCCACATTCCCAAAAACACAGGCAACCATCCATGTGCACTATTTTTCCACTTGTTGAATATCAAGGGAGCAGAATGTGGAGACTTTATTCCCGCAATATTCTACTAATAGTTAAATGAAGACACAGGCCAATAAAAGTTAGATGAGGGCCCAACAGAGGGCGCCCAAAGATAACATCCAAAAATACATGCACTCAAACAAAACATTAAAAGTAATAATCTGTGATTATAACATCTACCCCTTAGTAGCATTCTTGAGAAAGATGGAAAATTCAAAATAAATCTCATAGTAACATCTAAAAGCAAAAAACTCCTCTGCAATGCATTCAAGAAGAGGTGCCGCTCCGAAGTGCTTGAGATTTCTTTGTCTTCCTAGGCGCCAACTGTGTCTCAGGCTGCACCACCAGAATTTCAACTTAAATATATCATATGGTGGCATTGCCAAAGAATGTGGGGGATTAAGAGAGAACATATATATATAAATGTGAATTCCAATTCATGGGGTGCTTAATTTCTTTTTGCCTTTCAATTATGTTAAACAATTTTTACTAATTTGCAATTAACTTAACGATTACTCTTTGAAGCAGTTTATCAAAATGATTCTTTTAAGCTATTTAATATTCAACCTGTTTATAATTACTTTTCTTTCCGTCACATTTTTCAAATAAATAATAGGATGACTAATATGACAAAATGTCCATTTCAGGGTCAAACCAGAACGCTGTCTAAAGCAAAATTGGCACATGCGGTATCAAAAGCACAGCACACAAACATGTTGTTTCAAGGAGAGCAAACCATAAGACTTTTAAAACTTATTCAAGGGGGGAATTACATTTATGAGGATCAGTTTTGGACTCTTTCACAAGTAGGGAAGTGGTAATAGCTAGGTGCGTGAATCACTCAACAAATCTGGAGCTTAGTAGCAAACCATAAGAGTTTTAAAACTTAGTAGGGAAGTGGTAATAACTAGGTGCGTGAATCACTCAACAAATCTGGAGCTTAGTAGCAAACCATAAGAGTTTTAAAACTTATATAAAGGTTGGGGGAGGTTACATTTATGAGGATCAGTTTTGGTCTCTTTCACAAGTAGGAAAGTGGTAATAGTTAGGTGGGTGAATCCTCGAGAAATCTGGAGCATAGTAGTAAGAGGTGATTACCACAACACCTTTTCTTCTGCTTCTTTTTTGCAACATATACTTAGAAATGGAACTCCCCTCACTAGAGGTGCTCACAGGCAGGCAAGAGCGGCCCAGGTCCAGCCCGCTTTGGCCAAGCCTGGATCTAAATTTTTGGCCAATTTAATATATCGACCGGGCTTAGATTAAATGATAGAAAGACTGAGGCCTGGCCTGCCCAAATAGGCAAAACACGTAGTTTAGTGACTTGTTTATCCAAACAATTAGAAAACCAAAAAAGAGATGGAAAGCCTGGCCTAGCCCTATGGACAAAATGGAAGGACCAGTGTTGGGATTGGGCCAGATATGGGCCTGTGTACCTAAAGGCAGGCAAGGCCTGGAAATGCCTCAGCCCGGCCCGTGAACAACCCTACCTGCCTCTGGTAAAAAAAAAAAAGGAATTGCCTCTGCTTTCTATGCTACAGAACACAGAAAATTGGATAAATAATTCAGTCACTGCACTGAGATGGGTATTAATTCGGCTTGAGAGGTTGAAAATTTTACCTCTTTCTTGACGGACTCTTCCTTCTCGGACAAGATCAACTCAATATGACATGGTGATGACATATAGGCTGGCCATAGAGAGTACAAGATTACATGATGTGAGAAAATAAACTATGCAAGAGCCCAGGGAAAACCCACAGAAGCAAGAAAAACTTACGGTTAATCCTTCCATGAGCACGGTACGTCCGGCGCCTCTGCTTCTGTGCTTGGTTCACCTGGATATGAGAAATAAACAGAGTATCCACATCCAGACCTTTCACCTGAAAGATGATAGCAATATGCATCTTAGAAGAATAATGAGATGGGACAGTCAGATGTAGAATACATAGGCATAATAAATCATACCTCTGCATTGCTCTCTGCATTTTTAAGCAAGTCCAAAATGTACTTGGCAGATTTCATAGGCCAGCGACCCTGCCCATTTGAATGTCTGTTCTTTGCTTGAGCTGTACGTCCTACACCTCGGCAAAACCGACGGAATGGGATGGCTTGCTTGTGAGCAATGACATCCTCAAGATACCTCTTAGCCTTGCCCAAAGGCAACTTTCTAATTGCAAAAGCAGTTTCTCGAGTATTCTGAGAACAGAAAGACAATACAGATGGACAAAGTCATGAGTTTGGGCCTTGGGTACAACAATATAAATCAGTACAGAAGAATATGGTATAAGTAGCACGACTATTACAAGCCCAACTCAATGAAAAATCAGATTTTTAACCCCAAAAAAAAAAGGGATAATGATGTCATCAACTACAATTCTGCTAGTACAATAAATGACATCATAACTCATCATTCTGCAGTTTTTGGGCAACCAAACCATATTTAACAGTACGGGGTTAAATTCTGAAACTACTTGACTATAAGACACATTAACAAACTAAAATCATTAAGCAGGATCAAGTGAACAACATGAGTGATAAGTAACTAATTATTAAGCAATTAGAGACTTAATTGCCTTTCCATCACCTTCATTCGTGTTTAATTCCGTTAATTTCATATAAGTTTACACGAATATTGGTTTTTGGCCGATTGCAGAAATTTGATAAAGAATGAAGCTTCTGGAGGATGAATGGATCAAGTAGAGAGTAAAGAAACTGGTCCCCATCAGTCAACCGCAAGTACTACCGGTAGAAGAGGCTGATTTTCCAGCAGAGAGTTCAGACAGGAGACTTCCATCAGTCAACCGCAAGTTCTACCGGTAGAAATGACAGATCCTGAGATTTTTATCAGTCTACCGCAAGTTCTACCGGTAGAAGTGGCTAACATTCCAGCCGAGAGTTCAGACAGAAGATTTCCACTGGTCAACTGCAAGTTCTACCGGTAGAAGTGAAGTCCTACCGGTAGAAGTGAAGTCCTACCGGTAGAAGTAGCTAAAATTCCAGCCGAGAGTTCAGACAGAAGACTTTTACCTGTTAAACCGCAAGTTCTACCGGTAGAAGTGAAGTCAACCGCAATTTCTACCGGTAGAAGGGGCTTATATTCCAGCAGAAGCTCGGGCATGAGGATTTCACCTGTTAAACCGGTAGTTCTACCGGTAGAACACTCGGGTTTGGACAGAACTTAGTTTTTTTGGGGCAGTTTTGTAATTTAAAGATGTGGGAACCTATATAAAGCATGATAACTCGAAAATTAGGGCCATCTAGGAATTGTGTTATTTTCCCAGCAGCCTCCTTTCCTTTTTCTCTCTTCCTTCCTTAGATTAATGTAGATGTAGTTTCCATTGAAGATTGGTATTCAATTTTGTTAAATTCTTGTTTCAAGACAGAATCCTTCATATTAATTCAAGTTTTATTAGAGGTAATCTTTCAATTATGTTTTTACTGTTTTCTTTCTTCCATTTAATCTGTTTGAAGAATTCTCCATTAATGGAGGGGTAGAATTACAGATGGTTTAACCTTAAGGGGAATTCAACCTGGGTTTTGTATGGTTCTTCTTCCTGATTATGTTTTCATGATAAAAGATAACTTCCATTGATGATCCGCTTCAAGAAATCATAATTGAGATGTTAAGCCCTTGACTAATTGTGTTCATCTGAGATGATACGACTAGTGCTTGGGTCGATGACTCTCAGATTATCGAATTGAATGTCTAGGAATCTCTTTGGGAATTATTCACTCAGATTGATATTTGATTTTCACGAAGAAATCTTCCAGGTGAGAATTGGATTGATTCAATTCTTATCTGCAGAATGAAGAGGAAGATGAAACCATAAAAATCTGGGTGGTCTGAACCCTAGGTTGAATCATCTCTTTAGCATAACATTTTCATTCAGTTTTCTGCAGTTTTAATCAGTCCTTAGCTTAGAATTAATTACACCCATTGAACAAAAGTTGGTCACTCTCGACCAAAAGAAGTCCTCTAGAGCTGAAACCCTAGTCCGTTCTCTGTGGATTCGACCTCTTCAAGAGTGAAGTGCTACACAGCGACAAATCATGTCCTCCGCTTAGGACAAATCCAACATCACAGAAAACAGCTAAGCATTTCTGGCGCCGTTGCCGGGGAACGGCAATTGAGGTAAAACAGCTTTGTGAGTATTTCTTCTTGTTCTTTTGTTTTTATTTCTATTAGAATTAGGTGATTATTTTGATAATTGGGGTTATTTGTTGTATATGTCCTCACATTACCATAGGGACATACACAACAGATTGGTCAGAATAGATCTTGAAGAAGTTCCGATATTTGATTGGCCAGGGATTGACATTTTTGTTGACCTGCATCTGCCCGATCCTACTTTGGAATCAATGGCGAATCACCTGAATAATAATGACCCCCGTCATCAACATAATCAAGCTGTACCACCTAGGACAATGGATGATTATTTGACTCCTAGGTGGACTGATGCTCCATCTTGCATAGTAGATGAAGCTCATGGTGCAAATGCATATCAGGTCAAACCAAATGTTTTGACTCATATTCCCAATTTTCATGGAATGACATCTGAAATGCCTTATTTGCATGTCAAAGAGTTCAATGCCATAATTGAAACCATGTGCCCTGCAACTCAAAGAGAGTCAGCCAAGCTTCGACTGTTTCCTTTCTCTTTGAAGGGGAATGCCAAAAATTGGTTGAACAATCTGAGATCTGTGCGAATCACCACATGGGATCAATTGCAAAGAGAGTTTTATAAAAAGTACTTTCCTCATCAGAAAACAATTGCGTTAAAGAAGAATATCCAGAGTTTTGTTGAAAAAGAGGGAGAGTCTTTTCATCAATGTTGGGATCGGTTTCATGAGACGTTGAACTTGGTCCCTCATCATGGTTTTACTATCCCTGAATTGGTTACGATCTTTTATGAGGGATTGAGTTCAACAAATAAACAGTTCATTGATATGATGTGCAATGGTACTTTCCGTGCCAAGGAACCTCATGAAGCTTATGCATATTTAGAGAGTTTGGCAGAGCAGTATCAGGTTTGGGACACTACCAATCCCAATGAGAGAACTACTCCAAATGTGTTTCCTAGTGTTCCTACTGCAGGAAAATATACTTTGAGTGAGAAGGAGGATTTGAGTGCGAGGATAACTCAACTTACCCGTCAGATAGAAGGTCTAGAGCTGAAAAGAGTTAGTGAGATTCCTCCTACATCAGTTGCTCAAGTGGAGCAATCTTGTGCAATTTGTTCACAAAATGATCATGGCACAGACAATTGCCCTACCATTCCTTCCATTAAGGAGTTGCTCCATGGTAACCCTCCATTTGATGTCAATGCTGTGAGTCCCCAGCAGAAATCTTCTTTCCAATCTAACCAATTTCAGAATTTCAACCCCAGGTACAATGATCATCCCAATTTTCGGTGGAGGGACAACCCTCCCCCATCCCAAAATCTTGGCTCTACGGGTTTTCAGTCTCAGCCCTATCAAAATCAAGGGCAATTTTCTCAGCCCTATCAAAATCAAGGGCAATTTCCTCAGTCTAATCAGAGTCAAGGGCAATTCTTTCATTCTGCCCCACAATATCAGCAGCAGAGATTTCCATCTCAGCAACAGTTTCCACCTCATTCTTATCAGCACTTTCAACAACAAGGACCCCAACAGGGTCATGCTCCATATCAGCCTCCCCATAAGAGAAGTCTAGAAGATACCTTTCAAGCCTTTTTGAGTAGTCAGACTTCCATCAATGAGCAGAACAACAGGACTCTTGAGAACATCAAATCTCAATTAACTACACTTACCAATGCGGTGAGTGCTAGTCAAACCACAAGGGGTGCCTTGCCTACCCAAGCTATTCCAATTGTTCAAGGCCAGCACTTTGTGGAAGATTTAGGTGGGTCGGATGCTCAAGTGGAGCATCTTAAAGCTGTCACCATTCTAAGGAGTGGTAAGACCATTGATAATACCATCCCTCCCAAGCCAAGTAAGCCTGAATTTTCTACTTCCAAGGCACCTCCTGCTTTGCAAGAAGTGGAGGAGCCTAAGAATTCTGAGGCTGGGAATGAATCTTCAAAGAAATCTAATGAGTCCAATGAACCTAAGAAAGTTGAGTCTTCCACTTCTACCATTCAAGACCCTAGAGTCCAAGCTTTTCAACCCCCAGCCCCTTTCCCTCAGAGGTTGAGAGGGAAATCCAAGCCAGATCTTGCAGAGTCTCTTAGAGAGCTTTTCTCTCAAGTCAAGCTCAACATTCCTCTCTTGGATGCTATCCAACACATTCCTGTCTATGCGAAGTATCTTAAGGACTTGTGCACTTACAAACGCAAGTTCTTGCATCAAAATAAGGTTCTCCTAGCAGCTAATGTCAGTACCACCATCTCTGGTTCTCTTCCTCCAAAATTCAAGGATCCTGGTTGTCCGTGCATTTCAGTAGAGATAGGGGGGAAGAAAATAGAGAGGGCTTTGTGTGATCTAGGGGCGAGTGTCAATCTTCTACCATATTTTGTTTATCTCCAACTTGGGTTGGAGGAACTTCAGCCCACCTCGATTACACTTCAGCTGGCCGATAGGAGTGTTAGAGTTCCAAAGGGGATTTTGAAGGATGTGTTAGTTCAGATAGGGAGTTTTGTGTATCCCGCAGATTTCATTGTGTTGGACACATGTCCAAATCAAGGGGTTAGTGACCAAGCCCCTATCATTCTAGGTCGTCCTTTCCTAGCCACCATAGATTCAGTCATCAAGGTTAGGAATGGGAACATGTCCATCACCTTTGGAAACATGACCCTTGATCTGAACATCTACAATGTCGCCTCACAATTGGGAGATGATGAGGAGATACATAAGGTGAGTTTGGTAGAGAGCTTGGTTCAAGAACATGTGAACACACATTCGTATACAGATCCATTAGAGACATTCTTGACCCAAGAGGAGAGGGAGTTTCTTGAATCCCCAGAGGTAGATTATCTTTACTCCCTATTGGATGATGTTGAGGAGGTAAAGGGTGCGACATTTTGGACACCAAAGTTTGAGGAGCTTCCGAAATCGGAATCCAAGTCAATGCCTAGCAGTGAGAAGGCCCCTACACTTGAGTTGAAACCCTTACCGTCTTCGGTAAAGTATGCTTTTCTTGGAGTTGATGAGTCATATCCTGTGGTGATTTCCTCTTCTCTTGAGGAACACCAAGAGACCCAGCTTTTGGAGGTCTTAGGTAGGCACAAAAGAGCAATTGGGTGGACCTTAGCTGATATACAAGGGATTAATCCCTTAATTTGCACCCATAGGATTCATTTAGAGGATGATGTCAAACCTTCCCGTCAACCCCAGCGTAGATTAAACCCTGTTTTGAAAGATGTGGTAAGGAAGGAGGTTCTGAAATTGTTAGATGCTGGGATCATCTATCCTGTAGCCGATAGCAAATGGGTGAGTCCTATTCAAGTAGTGCCTAAGAAGGCAGGGGTGACTGTTGTGGCTAATGACCAAGGAGAATTGATCCCTACTAGAGTTGCCACGGGGTGGAGAGTCTGCATTGATTACCGAAAGCTTAATGCCAGTACAAAGAAAGACCACTTCCCTCTTCCTTTCATTGATCAAGTTTTAGAGAGAGTGGCAAGTCATACTTTCTACTGTTTTTTGGATGGCTATTCTGGATATAATCAGATTGAGGTGTCTTTGGAAGATCAAGAGAAGACTGTTTTCACTTGTCCCTTTGGGACCTTTGCTTATAGGCGCATGCCTTTTGGATTATGCAATGCCCCTGGCACCTTTCAAAGGTGCATGATGGGTATTTTTGATGATATGGTCGGAGATTTCTTGGAGGTATTCATGGATGATTTTTCTGTTTTTGGAGATAGCTTTGCGGGGTGTTTAAAGAATTTAGAGAAAGTCCTGGAGAGGTGTGAAGAGAAGAAGTTGGTGTTAAATTGGGAGAAGTGTCACTTCATGGTGACACAAGGGATTGTCTTAGGCCATATAGTGTCTCCTAGAGGTATTGAGGTAGACAAGGCAAAGGTGGAGTTGATCTCACAATTACCTTCTCCCAAGTGCGTCAAGGATATACGATCCTTCTTAGGTCACTGTGGTTTTTATAGGCGCTTCATTCGTGCTTTCAGCGCTATTGCACGCCCTTTGTGCAATCTTTTGACCAAGGATGCACCATTTGTTTGGACCGAGGCTTGTGAGAAAGCCTTCAGCGCTTTGAAAGCGTGCCTCACTTCTCCACCTATTATGCAAGCCCCAGATTGGACTCTTCCATTTGAATTGATGTGTGACGCCAGTGACTATGCCATTGGTGCTGTTTTGGGTCAAAGAAGAGGTAAAGTCCCTTTTGCTATTGCTTATGCAAGCAAAACTTTAAATGATGCTCAGGTCAATTACACCACCACAGAGAAAGAGTTGCTAGCTGTGGTCTTTGCTCTTGATAAGTTCAGATCATATATCATAGGTTCTCCTATTGTTGTTTTTACTGATCACGCAGCGCTCAAGTATCTGATGAGCAAACAAGACGCAAAAGCGCGTCTCATTCGGTGGGTTTTGTTGCTCCAAGAGTTTAACATCACTATCAAGGATAAAAAGGGTGTTGAGAATGTAGTCGCGGATCATCTTTCGCGACTTGATTTTGAGGATAAGTCATCCCATCTTCCAGTCCTTGATTCTTTTCCCGATGAGCAGTTGTATTCAGTGTCGACATGTCCGTGGTATGCGGATATTGTCAATTATCTCGTGACAGGGCAGCTTCCTAGTGACTGGACTTCTCAAGTGAGAAGGAGATTCTTAGTGGAGGTGAGAAAGTACGCTTTCGATGATCCTTATCTTTACAAGTACTGTGCTGATCAGATTATTAGGAGGTGTGTACCGGAGTCGGAGCAACAGAGTATCTTGTCATTCTGCCACACTGAGGCGTGTGGGGGTCACTTTTCTTCAAAAAAGACCACTGCAAAAATTTTGCAGTGTGGCTTCTTTTGGCCCACTCTTTTTAGAGATGCCCATGACTTCTGTAAAACTTGTCCTCAATGTCAGCAATTAGGAGCCATTTCCAAGAGGAATGCCATGCCCCTTCAGCCCATGCTTATCATAGAGATCTTTGATTGCTGGGGTATAGATTTTATGGGTCCTTTCCCTAGTTCTTATGGGTTCCTTTACATCCTGCTGGCTGTAGATTATGTGTCCAAGTGGGTAGAGGCTATTCCCACTAGGACCAATGACCACAAGGTTGTGGTCAAATTCATGAAGGAGAATATCTTGTCCCGGTTTGGGATGCCCAAGGCCATGATTAGTGATCAAGGCACCCACTTCTGTAATCGTCCATTCGCGGCCTTGATGGCCAAGTATGGGATCACTCATAAGGTGTCCACTGCCTATCATCCTCAAACTAATGGGCAAGCTGAGTTAGCCAATAGGGAGATCAAGCATATTTTGGAAAAAACTGTGAATCCTAATAGGAAGGATTGGTCAACTAGGTTGACTGATGCCTTATGGGCCTATCGCACGGCCTACAAGACAGTTTTAGGAATGTCTCCGTATAGGCTTGTCTATGGCAAGACGTGTCATCTTCCTGTTGAAATGGAGCATAAAGCATTTTGGGCTCTCAAGACATTGAATTTCTCTTTACCCAAAGCAGGTGTTCTTAGGAATTTTCAAATGAATGAGTTAGAAGAGATGAGGAGAGAGGCTTATGAGAATGCTAGCATCTACAAGTCCAAGGTCAAAGCTTTTCATGATAAACACATTGTGAGGAAGGACTTTCAGGTGGGACAAAAGGTCCTTTTATATAACTCAAAACTTCATCTCCATCCAGGTAAGTTAAGGTCAAGATGGACTGGACCTTATGTTGTGCATAAAATCTACCCTCATGGAGCTATTGAGGTTTTTCATAACAGTGATGGAAAGATTTTTAAAGTAAATGGGCAAAGACTTAAACCATTTTTGGAGAATTTTTCAAAAGAGGACATTGTGGAAGAATTAGTGGACCCGGTTTATCCGGAAGCCACTAGTTCTTAAGCTTTCTTGAATCTGTTAGTTGCCATCTTGCGTGCAATTTGTTTTTCACTGTTTAATGTCTTTATCTCTTTGTATGCTAGATTGGCCTAATTGCATCTCAAAAGAAATAGCGGATGATGCTACTCCGTATCACCTCGTTCTTTAGTGTGATGTCTTGGAATCTGACTTTAAAAGACCAACAATTCATTCTTCAGTTCTATCTTTTGAAAAGTGGATGGTTTTTGGGGTGCACCATCTGTGCTTGCCCTGTTTTTGTTTCTAACTAATAATTGGTGTCTAAGTCTCAGCAGGTTATTCATACTACAGCACCAACCTTCGTAGATTGGTAACTTCGTTCCTCTCTTTTCCCTTTGTTCTGAGTTGTTTTACTCATTGAGGACAATGTTTCATTCAAGTTGGGGGGGGAGAGGCATGAATTTCATTCCTGCATTTAGTTAATTTTTCATGCATATAGTTACTTTTTCACAATTTAGAATTTGCAAATACAAGCCTTGCATTCATTTCATTGCAATTCTCATTTGGAGTTTCACTTTCGTGAAATACATGATGTATGCCTTCTTTGATTACTATGTGTCTTTGAATGATTGTGTGAGTTACTCATCACATTGAATTGAATTCGTACCATATCCCTTATTTTTTTTTGAGTGCTTTGAGTGATAGAGTGGTTTCCACACACTTGCAAGCTCATACTTTTGTAGCCTTGAATTGCATTCATTTTACATCTTTTAGAAGTGGTGACACAAACTGTTAATACAAGGAAATTTGTTGTTTATAAAACCAGAAAAGAGTCACCCTTGTACCCCTGTTTGAGCCATGTTTTATATTCCCTATTCTTGTGCTAAACCTTAGGGAACCGGTGTAAAGGAGGCAAGGAGGAATGGGGGGTTTTGGGGTGATTTCTGCAGGTGGAATATGGTGGTGTTACAGAAATTGGGCTTGGTTATGATGAGGCTAAGGATGACCTTGAAGTGAAGATGATCTTCTATGTTTTGGCTGTGGTTTGTGATTGACGGCTGTGGGTTCGTGATTGACTGATACGAAGATACTCTATTCATGGAGACTTCTGGTATTCCATTGCGTTCTTGAGGAATTCGCGAATAAGTCACTTCGTTGGAATTAAGTGAGATCCATTCTCAAATCAATCGTTGGATAAAAGTTTTGAAAATCAGAAGAAGAATGTGTTGGATTCTTAGCCAAGTCATTCATTCAAAAAAAAAAAAAAAAAAAAAAAAAAAAAAAAAAAAAAAAAAAAAATGATGAATGAATGGCAGTACCGGTAGAATTACCGGTTCAAAAGGAAAAAAATAAGGCAGAGAAGCTAGGATTTTACTACGAAGTCTCTACCGGTAGAACGTGCGGGCCCAGATGAATGAATGGCAGTACCGGTAGAAATATCGGTTCAAAAGAAGAAAAATGAGGCAGAGAAGCTAAGAATTTGCCACGAATTATCTACCGGTAGTTCTACCGTAGAATGTGCGGGCCCAGCCAACCCTATATAAGTTTTGTTCCTGTTCTGTTCTTCATTTCATCTCTTTCGTCTCCTTTCCCTCCAGCTGATGGTTTCTCCTCCATAAACCCTAATTCCCGAGCTTCTAAAACCGCCATTGATCCAACCCATCTTCCTCCAAAATACACAAATACCTTTCCTTCATCACCATTTCTCCCTATCTCTTCAATCAAACTTCCAAAAAGTCCAAGAAAACCCTACATTCCGAAATCCCCTTCCTTCCCTCAAAAATTTGTTACTCACTTCCATATCCTTCCAAAATCAATTCATATCTTCTACACACAACCTTAAACCATGCCAAGAACAAAGAACCCTAAATCAGGAGGTGCACCAAAGAAAGGAGCAATTGCTAAAGGGGGGAAATCCAAGGGTAGCACTTCAGGGGAAGGTGATAGAAGAGCTGAAAAACGACCAAGGGAGTCTTCTCCCCCTCCTCCACAGAAAAGTGCAGATCAGATCAAATGGGAGAAGAAAGTAGACAAGAAAGCGTTTGTGATTGAAAGAAGGGTTGATGTGGGTAAACTTGGTACTGGGGAATGCTTTGGTGCAGTAATCAATAGCAAGCTGGAATACATGGACACTGCATTTGATGGGTATATTCCTGACTTTGTTCGTCAATTTTTCAAATCTATGGAGCGAATAATAGCAGGAGGTGAACAAATAGCTGCAATGGTGAATGGAACAAAAGTTAAAGTTGATCAATATATCATTGCAAAAGCCTTAGGATACACCCCAGTGGCTAGGGAGAAAATCACATACCCTAGGCCTCAAGATGATCCTTTGGTAATTCCTCATGAACAATTGGTGTTGAGAGAGGAAGCTGTGGTAGAAGGGACAACCACAGTTGGAAATTTGAATGGAGAAGCAGGGATGCTGAACAAGATTATGCATTACAACATTTTCCCTCGAGGCGATGAGAAGATGCTAGGAAAAAAGGAGATGGAATTGTTATGGGTGATCTGGAGCCCAAATGAAGGAATGAATGTAGCCCAATTCATATACAATCAGATGAGGAGATACCCTGAGGAGTCCTCAGCTAAGGCGGCCCTCCCCTACCCTTGTCTTATCACTAAGATATGCTTAAATCAGAAGGTAAAGAAAGGCCCAGATGATTGGCTTTTACCTAGTGATAGAGGGGCAATCACAGTGAAAACAATGGCAAAGGCCAAATCACAAAAAAGGGACCCTCAATCAGCAGCTCAACCTTCTTCTGATATTCCTAAACAAGTGAAGGGCTCATCATTTCAGACTTACATGATGGAACTGATGAAGTGGTTTGGGTGCAAGGTAGATGACTGCATAGAGGGGCAGAGAGCGATTAAACGAGAAATGGAAAAACAGAGATCCAGGCAAGAGTATCTGATGAAAGTTGCTGTATCACAAGGAGCTGAACCCTATGTGTCACCCCAGAGAGAGACAGAGGCTGGTCCTAGCCAGACAAAGGGTGACAGTAATGCAGCAGCTGAAAAAGAAGCAGGGGGAGAAGAAAGAGATGATGATGATGATGATGGGGAGAATGACACTGAAGAATTAGTTAGTGAATGAGTTGTCATATTGATGGTTGATGTTAGTTTTTAATTTCTGCAGGGGAATATAGTTGTTGTATGGGCATGGCAAAAAGAGTAGTTGACCTAAGCCATGTAAGGCCATGCCCCATTTTGTCCAAAACACTATCATTGTTAACCCTTTTTTTTCAATGCAATCCTAAGATCCTTAATTAATCTTTTTGTGTCATTACTTCCATTAGAAACATGTTTGAATTTTTATGCTACTTTAGTGTTGTTCTGTATGTGTGTGATGTTAGAATGAGCATTGTGAGATTAGTTTCCATGGGATATGTTCATTGAATGAGTGACATCTACATTGAGTGATATCTTTTGTGAGCTTTGGAATTAATTTTGATGTGATGGTTAACTCATTCTAATCTTATCATCTTGATTGAATGTTCTATTCCATGAGATGTAGAGATTAATGTTGTCACGGTCTTAGACATCTGTGTCAATTGGGCATTTTTCAAATCATGTATTTACACTTTTAAATGAGAATTGTATGTACAGACAAGATAGCTTCTTCTTAATTTGCTAGGGACTAGCAAAGTCCAAGTTGGGGGGTGTGATAAGTAACTAATTATTAAGCAATTAGAGACTTAATTGCCTTTCCATCACCTTCATTCGTGTTTAATTCCGTTAATTTCATATAAGTTTACACGAATATTGGTTTTTGGCCGATTGCAGAAATTTGATAAAGAATGAAGCTTCTGGAGGATGAATGGATCAAGTAGAGAGTAAAGAAACTGGTCCCCATCAGTCAACCGCAAGTACTACCGGTAGAAGAGGCTGATTTTCCAGCAGAGAGTTCAGACAGGAGACTTCCATCAGTCAACCGCAAGTTCTACCGGTAGAAATGACAGATCCTGAGATTTTTATCAGTCTACCGCAAGTTCTACCGGTAGAAGTGGCTAACATTCCAGCCGAGAGTTCAGACAGAAGATTTCCAAGTTCTACCGGTAGAAGTGAAGTTCTACCGGTAGAAGTGAAGTCCTACCGGTAGAAGTAGCTAAAATTCCAGCCGAGAGTTCAGACAGAAGACTTTTACCTGTTAAACCGCAAGTTCTACCGGTAGAAGTGAAGTCAACCGCAATTTCTACCGGTAGAAGGGGCTTATATTCCAGCAGAAGTTCGGGCATGAGGATTTCACCTGTTAAACCGGTAGTTCTACCGGTAGAACACTCGGGTTTGGACAGAACTTAGTTTTTTGGGGCAGTTTTGTAATTTAAAGATGTAGGAACCTATATAAAGCATGATAACTCGAAAATTAGGGCCATCTAGGAATTGTGTTATTTTCCCAGCAGCCTCCTTTCCTTTTTCTCTCTTCCTTCCTTAGATTAATGTAGATGTAGTTTCCATTGAAGATTGGTATTCAATTTTGTTAAATTCTTGTTTCAAGACAGAATCCTTCATATTAATTCAAGTTTTATTAGAGGTAATCTTTCAATTATGTTTTTACTGTTTTCTTTCTTCCATTTAATCTGTTTGAAGAATTCTCCATTAATGGAGGGGTAGAATTACAGATGGTTTAACCTAAGGGGAATTCAACCTGGGTTTTGTATGGTTCTTCTTCCTGATTATGTTTTCATGATAAAAGATAACTTCCATTGATGATCCGCTTCAAGAAATCATAATTGAGATGTTAAGCCCTTGACTAATTGTGTTCATCTGAGATGATACGACTAGTGCTTGGGTCGATGACTCTCAGATTATCGAATTGAATGTCTAGGAATCTCTTTGGGAATTATTCACTCAGATTGATATTTGATTTTCACGAAGAAATCTTCCAGGTGAGAATTGGATTGATTCAATTCTTATCTGCAGAATGAAGAGGAAGATGAAACCATAAAAATCTGGGTGGTCTGAACCCTAGGTTGAATCATCTCTTTAGCATAACATTTTCATTCAGTTTTCTGCAGTTTTAATCAGTCCTTAGCTTAGAATTAATTACACCCATTGAACAAAAGTTGGTCACTCTCGACCAAAAGAAGTCCTCTAGAGCTGAAACCCTAGTCCGTTCTCTGTGGATTCGACCTCTTCAAGAGTGAAGTGCTACACAGCGACAAATCATGTCCTCCGCTTAGGACAAATCCAACATCACAGAAAACAGCTAAGCAATGAGTAACGCTGTCAAAACAAGTCCAATCCAAAATTGTTTTATTTTTAAAGGTCCAAAACTCCAAATCCATTTTTTTTAGTCCATCCAGTAACAAGTGATTCTCCAACCACTTACATAACAAATCCCATGTCCAAAATCGAGTGCAAAAGGATCTAAACCTAGCCATTAATAAATTCAGAACTTACAGAAGGTTTTAAATAAAACTCCAAATCCATTTTTTTTAGTCATTCCAGTTTGTCCAACCACTTACATAACAAATCCCATGTCCAAAATCGAGTGCAAAAGGATCTAAACCTAGCCATTAATAAATTCAGAACTTACAGAAGGTTTTATTTAAATTGATACCAGATCAATTTTGATACTAATTTACCAAAACCATGGCCTCCATAAGTACTTAAATTGAATTCATTAACAGTAAAGATTAGTCCCTTCCAATTGTTAAAAGTGGGAGAAAAGAAGTAAATGCTTTCTACAAGCTAAGACGGAACTAGTTGGCAAGAACGCACATTTCTATACAAATGAGTTCCTCAATTTTAAAAGAGCTTAGGCAATAGAGCAATGATATGATGACAAATGATAAACAATATTGAAGATATCTGAACCTTGTACTTTTGTAGACATGCTATAAACTGAAAAAAAAACATATTAGGCTCTTCCTTCTTTAGTTAATAGAAAGGAGCATTCCACTATTTCCAACACCCAAAAGTAGAATGAATGTTAATCTTCCATAAAGATGGCGTGTGAATACCACTTCCCCACACTACATATGCATGCAACAGACACGTAAAAAGTGAAAACACAAAGTTCACAAATCACTCAGGGTATCAATTATAAAGAAAAATAAAGCAAAGCAAATAACGCTGATGAATGGAACTCTCTAATTCATAGAGATTATCTACATGCTGTTTAGAGGTAAAATATTCCATCATTTACTGTTCTCGTCATTAAAAACCTACAAAAGTTCAAGCTCATAACACTGTGGAGCAATCTCCCTTAAAGTTAGAGGATACCCAGAATACAAACAACAGGGCAACCAAAAAAATGCCACAAAACCCAAAAGCAGAAGGTAATTCCATCTATGTGAATATTATGACAGTTGAAATGCTTTTTTTTTCCCTATTAAAATGGTAGTTGAAACATATGTCAAACCCTCAACTAAATCAATGCAGCAGTTCACATATATTAAAATCAAACCCTCAACTAAATCAACGCAGCAGTTCACATTTTTAAAAAAATCTACAAAGACGCCTAACTGTTGAACAAGTGAGAAAAATAAAAGATCCTAATGGAATACAAGCCAGGGTGGTGTATAAAGAATAAATGGATTATGGTATGATAGGATTTTCATTCCTGACTAATGTTATGTATACAGCGTGCCAGTATTTATGAACTGTTTTCTCCTTGGCAAAGACTGAACTGGTTCACCCAATGAAGATGGGGTCAGTTTCCCTGGAGTTTTTGAGAGACTTGCCTGTGAAGTCCACAAGCCTCTGTTTTTTCTTCAAAGATAGTTATATAAAGACGATAGCAGAATGTGTTCCATAAGTGCCAGAGTAATGTAGCGTAGGTGATACTAACTTTGAGACAAGGGCCAATAGAGGCTAATGAAACATATGTTACCTCAACAAGGCCACTAGCATTCAAGAAAACTTTAAAAAATGACAATAACATAAAAATAAGTTAACATAGTATCCAGTTCGAGAAAAAAAACATAAACTATGGGATTATGTGGACATAATTTCATCTCATAGAAAAACACAAATTCAATATTCACATGGCATGATTTCATCTGTAAACGAGCAAAGATTACAATGTGCCATTATTCACTAAACCTTTTACCATTGACCTAGCCTACAGTGGTCCACCCAATAACAACAGGATCAGTTCCCCTGAAATCACGAGAGACTTGCTAATAATAACAAGACCCTCCTTTTTTCCAGGTATAATTAGATAATATAATTCTATATTCATTAGTAATAAGGCAAGTCAAGTGATACTTCCTATTGAGAAAAAAAATGAGGACATAAAGGTCAATAGGTGTTGTTGAAATGATCCTTGCCTCTCATGATTAAAAAAACTAACATAAAAACAAAAGCAATTAATATAGCTAAAAACAGAAAATTTGGAAATAAGAACATATTGCAGGATCGTGTAGACATTGTTCATATGATAGTGCAATGCAAATCAGATTTAATATGAATCATTTCAAGCTTACAATTTGTCATTATTTACTGAACCTTTTGTCATTGGCATAGCCTACGATGGTTCACCCAATAATAATGAGATAGGTTTACCTGAAGTTTACAAGAGACTTGTTCATAAAGACAACAAGACCCATCTTTCTTTTCCTTCAGATACACTTACAAAAAAAATTAAAAAAATTAAAAAAATAATAATAATAATAATAAAAAACAGCAGAATATAATTCCACCAAGCATAGAACTAAGGCAACGGAAGTGCAATTTGATACTACATGATAATGAAATAGTTGATAGGTTCTCCTGAAGTTCACAAAGAGGCATGTCAAAAACAGTTGATACTTGAAAATTTTTGGGGGAAAACATACTAAATGATTATGTAGTGCAGGCATTTTTCATACAAAGCATGGTGCAAATTACATTTTTCGCAACATAAAATTTCTAGTATAAATCATGTGAGATTAAAATATGACATGTGCCATTATTTATTGAACCTCTTGTAATTGGTATAACCTACAGTGGTTCACCCAATAACAATGTATAATCGGTTTCCCTGAAGTTTACGAGAGACTTGTCCATAAAGACAACAAGACCCTGCTTTTTTCTTCAGGTTTAAAAGATCGAGACAAAACAAGCTCAAACATGTATAAACACTCATCCTTGTAGCAAGGAATACTGGTAATAAAAAATCACTGAAAATTAGTAGGAGATCAAAAGTAGAACTGGGGACTCTGGAGTCTGGACTTCGGAGCTATATGCTAGGTGAGAAGGCCGATGATAGCAACATGAAAGTCATTTTTGTATTGATGATAACAGCACAAAAGATGTATGAAAATGCTATGGAAAACGTAATAGACTTCAGCAAGGGTTAGTTTGTATAATGCAGGGATGCAGTAAGATCAAAAAAGAAAATTATTCAGAAACAACTGTGATCATTTGGTGCAACAAGATAAATTTTCAATGCAGGACCAACTTTCTTCATTTGGTGTGACAGGACAAAACTGAAAATACGATGCAGGAATGTAACTTGGCAATCTCACTTCCACGTTGCTTTTACAGGCCCACGCAGACTGTGGGACAGAGGCCCTGTCCATCCCCTTTCCGCACTTTTACTGTGGAATTGCGTCTCAAGGAAGAAGAGGATGGGGATGGCGATCAGACCTCCCAGGCCTTGTCCATCCCTCTTCTACAATTTACCACAGAAGTATGTCATGAAGAAGGAGGGGAGGGATGACCTTGTATTTCCACGGAACATGTAAACAGCTTCTATGGTGCCAATGCAAACACTGCCAAACGAATCCAAACTAGTGCCTAAAATGAATTTCAGTATTCACACTTTTTCCACTAGACCAACTGATTTCTTATAAAGAAAAAAACCACAGATAAGCAAGAATGACACTTCCTAATAAAAACAACTGATTAAGATGAAAAATGTCACAAGACCTGTTACTCTCTCGAACAATCAAATGCTATCACTGCTGTCTAAAAGTAAAGGGCAAGGTAAACTGTGACAGAGATGACGTTAAAAATTATATGGCCAATAAAAATGGGCCCACATTTGCAATAATTATCACCATCCATATTACAGACAATCAAATTCAATCCTACCATCCATATTACAGACAATCAATTCAATCCTACAGAGATAGAAATCAGTAGACCAGCCAAGAAGACAAATGAATGTGTATGAGAGAGAGAGAGAGAGAGCCCAATGCAATAAGATGAATAAATAAATAAACACACAAAAGATCAACACACCTTGAAATGGACCCTCAGATCAGATCCTCTGGCCTTGCAGGCTGAAGAGGAAAAAAAAAAGAGCATCAGAAAGTGCACAGCTACAAAATCAAAATTCAGACTACAACCCACAAATCTACACACCCCTGATGTAACTAAACATTGATCGAAAAGAAACCCTAGATTTCTACAAGAAAACAGGCTACACAACCCTAGATTTTCATTTGCATGGAAATGAGATGAAATCATGATATGGGAATCGAAGAGGATCGGAGATCTTACACTTGGTGGAATTGTCCGGTTCCCTCGAGTACTTCACCTGCAACAACATTGAAAACAAAACGCATTTAGAGGGAGAAACAACGAAGCTACAACGAGAAATAGATATAAAGACATCGAGGCTTAGAGAGAGAAAGAAAGATACCATGGCTCCTGCGGCTGCAAGAGATGTTACTCAGTTTCTCCTTCGGAGTCTAGCGGAAGAGCAAGAGGGAAGAGAAGTGGCGGGTTTTATACTGGGAAAACCCTAATCCCATTTCTTTGTTAGGGTTTTTGCTAGCGAAAGCACGTGTGGACCCGAGACAAGTATCAAGGATCTCAGCCGTTTGTTAGGAAGTGTTCTTGCTGAGGTGGACCCCGGACCAATGAAATGCGGCCCAGTCACAAGATTCAATTTTTTTTTAACGGTGACGATTTACCATTTTTTAAGTTGATTTGATCAACTCTCAAATGTTTTAGAAAAATGGGTTTTATAAATATTGGGGCACGTTTGGCAACGGTCTTAGGGTAGGATTCCTCGCCCAAAATCCACCATATCGCAGATTTCAGATTTTTATTATTTGGTTCATCATGGACTGCAGACTTCAGCACTATTGATTATTTGTAGAGTCAGACCCTCCCCCATCGGATCCATGGAATCCGCATATCGTCGGATTTGCGGAGCTACAGTGTTCCTAGATGGTAATATAGGGCAGACCTGTTTTTTGCACTTTTTTGGTATTAATGGGCCCCACGATCAAGATCTGAACCGATGATTGTGTTAAGAATGTCCATAACAGCTATTTTTTCAAATTTCAGCCGTTGATTCATCCTAGATCTTGAGATATTTGCAAAACCGTATGGACAGTGACAATAAAAGACTATGACGGTAAGGTACAGGGACAGTAATGTGGCCCTAATAAGTTTTTGTTTTAGGAATATACCTTTTAGATTCCCTAGTCAAGATCCAAACCGTTAGACACCTTTAAAAACTCCAAAACGGCCACCTCATCAAATTTCAGCCTTTAATTCCTCTTATATCTCGAGATATGTGCCAAAAGTCATTAATGTTAATAGTAAATGGTGCACAGACAGTCCGTTTTTCCATTTTTTTGGTTTGCGTGGGGTTTACAATCAAGATCGGAACCGTTCATTATTTCGGAAAGGTCAGACGCGGTAAGCTCACCAAATTTCAACCGTTGATTTATCTTATATCTCGAAATATGTGTCAAAACATCATTACTGTTAACAGGATATTTATACCGGGTGCACAGACAGTCCGTTTTTTCCATTTTTTTGGTGTGTGTGGGGTCCACAATCATGATCGTAACCGTTCATTATTTTGGGAAGGTCAGACACGGTAAGGTGATCAAAATTTCATCCGTTGATTCATCTTATATCTCGAGATATGTTCTAAAACTTCATTACTGTTAACAGTAAATACATATCGGGTGCCAAAACAGTTGCCAAACATGGAAATCTTTATCAGGAATTATACCTGATTCTTTGGAGATGGAGAGAATCCTCTAAACAGAGGATTCTTTTGTGTTTACCAAAAGGAAGAATCCTCTGTTTAGAGGATTCTCTCCATCTCCAAAGAATCAGGTATAATTCATGATAAAGAGTTCCATATTTGGACTGTTTGGCACCCGATATGCATTTACTGTGAACATTAATTATGTTTGGCACATATCTCGAGATATAAGATAAATTAACGACTGAAATTTATCACCTTACTGTGTCTGACCTTCCCGAAATAATGAACGGTTTCAATCTTGATTGTGGACCCCACAGAAACCAAAACACTGGAACACACGACTGTTTTGGAACCCAGTATACATTTCCTATTACCAGTAATGACGTTTTGGCACATATCTTGAGATATAAGATGAATCAACGGCTGAAATTTGATTACCTTGCCGTGTCTGACCTTCTCGAAATAATGAACAGTTCCGATCTTGATTGTGGACCCCACACAAACCAAAAAACTAGAAAACACGGACTGTTTTGGCACATGTATACATTTACTGTGAAAATTAATGACGTTTTGGCACATATCTCGAGGTATAAGATGAATCAATGGCTAAAATTTGGTGAGGTAGCCATTTTTGAGTTTTTAATTATGACTAACAGTTTAAATCTTGGTTATGGGATCTAAAAAGTATATTCCCAAAGCAAAAACTTATTAGGGCCACATTGGAAAATCATTACTGTCCCTAACTTTTTTTTAAACAGCTCAAGATCTAAGATGAATCAACGGCTGAAATTTTGGGACATAGCTGTTAAGGACCTTCTTAACACAATCATCGGTTCAAATCTTGATTGTGGGGCCCACAAAAATAAAAAAAATGTAAAAACCGGTCTGCCCTATATTATCGTCTAGCAACAGTGTAGCTCCGCAAATCCGAGGGTTGGAGAATTCCGCGGATCCGGGGGGGGTGCGACGCTTCAAATATTCAAAAGAGCGGAAGTCTTCAGTCCATCTTATGTAAAATCCATGTTAAACCAAACATGAAAATCCGCGCGATCGTGGATTTTGGGCGAGGAAGCCTACCCTCGGACCGTTGCCAAACGTGCTGTAAAACATCCTGATATTTACCATTAATACGAAAATGTTGAACGATTTGGATCATTAATTTGGAGTCCATAAAAGTGCAAAAATAAATAAATTTAAAGATTGAAACTTTTTTGCAAATTACTCAAAATCTAATAAAATTTAAGATAATCAAATAGCCCAAAAAAAATTGAACGAATTGAATTACAAACATGGAGCCTCAACTTCATCTCCTCCCACTTCCTTATTTGATTTCCTACACTCCCATTTGAGTTTTCCAACCACCCTCTCTTTTCCATTGATGATGGATGTACATGGTTCTTTAACCATTAGAGGAGATAAACGGACAAGAGAAACGGGCGAGTATCCTCAGCACTCAAAGCCTGGAGATTACAGTGGAACTCCTTCCCCTAGCACGAAATGGGAAAATCTCCAGCCTTCACTTGTCTAGTTCAAGTTGAAGCCTCATAAATCCAAGCTTATAGTGACTTTCAAAAAGCTCCTAGGCACATTTGTTGCATCAGTTCCATAAAAAGACAACTAGCAAAATGTGAGCTGGCAACAAACGTCGTCTATAATGGAGTGCCTGTGTATTATTAGCTAATGGAGTCTATAAAGTGGTGTAGGTGGGCAACTGTCTTATTGGACATCCTCAGAAATCGGGTTCCCTTTCTAGGAAATTTCTGCTAGGCTTCGAAATTATCCGTTCTTTATTTTGGGGGTCAAGTTTTTGTTGGGCTTTTGGGTTGTATTTGCTGCCTGACTTTTGTGTCCTAATGTTCTTTGTTTAGTTGTTTAATGAAATCCTCTCTTTCCATGCAAAATATTTACATGGAGCCTCAAACATGTCAAGCTGGCCCAACCCATTTGGTCAATCAGGCCAGGTTGGATCAAGATTTTCTATTAGTCAAACTTTGTATTACTATGTTAATTGTCAACAAGGCCAGCGATGAAGATATAACACAAAATGATCGAGGGCAGCAGATGTGGAAATTAAGGAATGCCAATGCTGATGCATTATTTGGTACACATTTAGAATGATGGAGTTCATATTATTATTGTAGGTGCAGAAAATAATGACCCACAATAACTGGGGAGCCTTAGAGGACTTATCCAAAATAGTGATGATTGGATACCGTCCGAGAGCCTGAAAGAGAAGAGCAAACGGTCAGAGGACCCTGGCCTGGGCGGCGCAAGGCTCTCCGATGCCAAAGTCAGTGAATGAACTGGAACAATGGAAGGAGAGGAAGAAGAGAGGCAGAGTAACAGCTCTGTGGGTTGTATTATGCGAACCTTGCATGTGAAATGCAGCTCTATTTATAGACGATTAGGAAGATATCTTGGACGATATCTTGGCATGGGTCTCATGATTCGACTGGGAAGTCATGATCAGCCCACGTTGCAATTAATGCGGTCCAATCCAGCCCACTCTGCATTTAATGCCAGTCGGATCAGCCCACGTTGCATTAAATGCGCGTCACGTTGGGCCAGATCGTGTTGGGCGCCTTTGACGGTTGGGGTACCATCGGATCCGCCCTCGGGCCTCGCCCTGATGTGGCTTCAGCCGCTGGATGCCGCCATGTCAGTGATCTGGCAAAGATTATGGACGGCTGGATGTCGCACCTGTCTCACTGGCTCGCGCCCCTATTCCTCCACGTGCCTGATGACGTGGGGGATGAGGGGTGCGAGTGGAACTCCTTTCGTGCCTCGGCTTTCGTCCCGACTCCGTCAGCCGGGGTGGAGCTCTCAGCCGAGATGGGCACATGGGGTAGCCGAGCTCGGTGCTAGCGGCCTGGAGCTGTCTGACTTCGGCTGAGGCCTCTGCCCCACTAGCCGAGGTGAGTCTGGTGCCATGTGGATGGCATGCGGATGGCACGTGAGAGTGCTTAATCGCATCTGACGGTCGTGATTAGCTTGATCCTGTGTTCCGGAAATCTCCCCACACAATTGCCCCCTAGCTTTTGACCTCTTAAGCGTCCTAGCCTTTTAGTGGTCGGAAGCTAGAAAACTCGTCTGGGGATGCGGCGATCATTGTCTGGTGTCGTTTCGACTCTTCTGAAGCAATAAATGCTCTGCCCTATCTGTCCTGGGAAGCGAGTCGACGGCTACACGCATAGCTTCTTCACTGATTGCGCTGTCTTATTGATGGAACGGGCGCGGATCGCGAAATCCGTCCTTTTGAATTTCGAAGGCAGTGCGCGCCGAGGGTTCGCTTTCCATAAAAAGGGTCGTCTTCTTCCTTTCTTGTTTTTGATTTCCTTTCGCCTTCGCCTTCGTCTTTGATTTCTGCCCTGCTGCTCGAGATCTTTCTAGCGAGGACGACTGTAGGACGTGCTCGGACCTGTTCTTGAGTTGCCCCTTTGTCTCTGTAAGTTGCTTCGTGCCTCTGTCTAGCTTTTCTTTGGGGTTTCGTGACTTTTAGGGTTTAGCTTTTGCTGTCACCCCTTTTTTAGACATGGGCACCCCTAGGTTCGATCTAGATACTGAAGAGGGCATAGCCAGATTTAGGGCTGCTTACAGTATTCCGGAGGGAGTCATCCTCAAACCGGCTGACTCCGTCGACTATGCCACGATGCGATGGTCCTGCGACTGGATGCCGTTCCCTCTGATCTCCGTGATCGAGGGCGGGGTCAGATTTCATCTGCACCCCTTGCTTAGGGCTTGCCTCAGTAGCTGGTCCCTTACCCCGTGCCAGCTGATGCCTAATGGCTATAAGGTCATCATGGGCACGGCGAAACTGAATGAGATTCTGGGGACCGACCTAGGTGTCCACGATATCGAGGACACCTACGATATCTGCAAGGCTGGGGAAGGGAAATATTATCTCCGGGTGAAGCCGCAGCGAAGGGGCTTCGTCCTGGCCTTGGAGGATTCGAGTAAGAATGCCGAGGAAGCTTTCTTCTGTGTGTCGGGGGACTGGGAGTTCGGCGCTGGCGAGAGCAGGAGGCTGATGGTCCCACGTCGCCCCGGGACTGTCCCAAGTAAACACCGCTCCTTTTCTCTTACCTGCTTTGCTTGATATCGATGAAGCCGAGCTGACACTCTTACCGTTTGTTGTGCAGAGGCAGGCGCGAGGCGACGCCGAGCTGCGAGTGAAGGCTGGAGGAGGAACGCCGACGACATCAACAAGGTTGAGAGGTACAAGGGGCACGAGACCAGGTCGGCGTGGAAGCTGCTCGGCTACACGCCGAGGTATCGTGGTCACTACGGGAGAACCGGGGTAGACGGGGTGGACGAGGCGCACCCTGATCGTCCTACCGTCTCCGTTGCAGTGCCTGCCGAGATCCCTTTGACCGATCCTGCTACGAGCCGAGCTGCGTCTGGTGCCGAGGCGTCCACTTCTAGTTCGGAGCCACCGAACCTGACGTAGATTGTGGACGCTTATTCTTCCGGTAGAGAAGAAGGCATGGAGGGAAGCTCAAGGGAGCCAGTTGTGAAGGACCTGGCGGCCAAGTTCAGGCTGAGGTCCTCATCTTCTGGGGCGCCATCATCTGCCAGTACCCGCTCAGCTTCGGGCTCGGGGGGTGCTGGCGCTTCTTCTGCTCCTGCCCCTGCTCCGAGCGGGGGAGTTCGGCGACGCTCGCCGGATCGCTCGAAGGAGGGGTCCCCGCCCAGGAAGAAGTCCAAGGCGGGGGAGAAGGACTTGGGGGCTGAACAGCCTCCGAAGGGCAAAACCCCTGCGCGGGCCCCCGGAGTCAAGGCTCCAACTGAAAAGAGTGCACCGGCTGAGAAGAGTGCACCAGCTGAGAAGAGCGTGCCGGCCAGCAAGTCGACCGGTAGGACGGCCCGCAAGCTCACCATCTCGACGGGGCAAGGGTCTGGATCGTCCTCCGGACCCCGAACTGTCCCAGCGCCATGGAGGCCGAGGATGGAAATGCAGCCCGGTAAGCCTCTGAACGTCGAGGATCGGCTGCTGGGGAACGCCGATGTCATCGGAGCTCTCGCCAAGGTCTGCGCTCTGCCGCGGGACATGGAGACGCACGAGAGGTTCGACAACGAGAGCCTGATGGTCTCAGCGATTCAGGCTAACCTTCTGGTAAGCGTTTTCAGCGCTTTTCTTCAAGTAATTTGGCTCGACTGCCCCAGCTTGACCCATCTTTTCCCATTTGCAGAACGTGCAGAGGCTCCTGACCGTGGTGGGACGGAGTGACAGGAACGCCGCACGGGTCACTCAGCTGGAGTCCGAGAGGGATAAGCTGAAGAAGGAGCTGGAAGAGCAGCGGAAGGGAATGGAGGGGCTGAAGAAGGCCAGCGCTGAAGAGTCTGCTCGGCTGGCGTCGGCTCTGACTGATGTCGCCGAGCTCACGTCGAGAGCTAATCATTTGAAGGGCGAGGTCTGGGCGAGAAACAAGAGGACCGCCGAGCTGGAGTCGGAACTGGCCAGATCGAAGGCTGAATCGGCGGCCGAGGGGACGAAGCTGCGCGGGGAGGTGCTGGCCGGGCGCGCTGAAAGGGAGAAGCTGAAAAATGGCGAACGCCGAGCTGGAAAAGGAGAAGGCCTCCCTTTTGTCTGAGGCCCAATCCGCTTTCCAAAAGGGGGTGGACCATGCCACGGAGCTGTACGAGAAGCAGGTGGAGGAGATCACCTTCATTCTGTTCGAAGAAGGATGCCTGGCCGCACTGAGACGTGCGGGGGTTCCCGAAGACCACCCTGTCTATCGGGACCTGCCGAAGTACTCGGACCCGGCTCCTGAGCCGAGCTTCGCTCCTGCAGCTGAAAGTGCCCCTGACGAAGCTCCTGCAGTTGCTCCTGCTTCGGACGACGCTCCAGCCGCCCCGGCCCCGAGCTACGCTTCGGCCGTGCCCCAAGGTGAGGCCTCCTCTGCCCCTGCTTCGGCTGAGGTACTGGTTGAAGCCCCTTCTGCCAGCGACGCCCCAAGCAAGGTCGCGGTTTTGGCCGAAGCCACTGGTCCAGCAGATATGGTGATCGATCTGGTGGAGTCGCCGAAACCACAGTAGCCTGGTTCCTTTTTCTTCCCTTGGCCTTTCATATGTAATACTTTTTCTTTCAGCCTTGTAATACCTTCTGCTATTAATGAAAAACGGACTTCTTTACTTGAGCATTTTTCTCTCTTTTGCTCCTGGATGCGCTATTGAATGGTATTGAATGCCTTTACTGTGACGCGTGACCATCGAGGTAGAGAGAGTCAAATGGTTTGCATAGCTGTCTGTGCCGATTCTCCGTATTCTGGAGATCATAAATAGCAGTAAGCACGGTGATACGGCCGATGAGGGGAACGGGCACATGTCTCCACGTGGCGCCATAGGAATCGCTGGTCAACTGACAGGAAGGCGCGCGTCCCATGTAACGCATGGGAGACTTCGCCCCTTAATTTCCTTCGGAGATTGAGCCATTTTTCTTCCTATAAGTAGGGGCAGTAGGCTTGCCATGGGAGAAGAAAAGGAAAGAACTTAGGATAGTTTAATTCACATAGTTGTAGGAACCATGTCCAGTGGACGTTCTGAAGCATTTAATCCGGGGGGAACCCCTGCGCCTGTGGACAGCTTTCTCCAAGGGGGGAAGCCCGTCGTGGTCTGCGCGCCCTCTGAAGGAGCTCCCCGTGGACCACGCGCTCTCTGAACGCGGGTTCAGGGCCGATCGTCCCTGGTCAGGTTGCAGGGGAGTCCTCTGCAACTGTGGGATGGTCGGGCCCTCGGCGTCTGGCGATCCTGCAGGGTCTTGCGTGGCATCGAGCTTCCCGCGAGCCCCTCGCGCCGTGCCAGGATCGCCAGACTAAGGGTGGAGTTGAGGCCTGCTGGACCTGGGGGCTCTTCAAATTTTGGTCTCACTGACCGGAGGGTGTTGAAGAGCTCAGCGAGGTCCAGGGCCTCCCAACTGGAGGGGATCCTGAATGCTTTGGTCTGACCAACCACAGCGTATTGTAGAGCTCACTGGAATTCAGGATCCCTCAGAACCTCCAGGCGACGAACTGGCGTCTTCGAGCCTGCAGCCTGAAAAGTCGGTGAAGATCAGAGTCTCTCAGTCTTACTTTATTTTTTGCTTTTAGAGGACTGCGATCCTCCTTTCTGTATTTTTCTTTTCTGTTCTGTAACTCTTGTAATGAAGCAGTTTGCAATGAATAAAAAGGAAGAATTTTGCGATTACTTGAATTGTGTGCAATGCTTTTTGTCTTCTCTTTTACTTTCCTTGCACTGCCTCGGAATATTTATGTTTCTGTGCTGCCTTTTCGTGCTTCAGTGCTTGCACAGTTTTCTTTCTTAAAAACTGTCTTTGGCCGAAATGGATGGCTTTGGCCGAGACGAACTGCTTGTGCGCCGAGGTGGATCCAGAATATCGCTGGTCTCGGCTATGTGAGCATGAGTTCGGCAACGGTCTTTGAGGGGTATATAAACCCTGATTTTAGGAATTCGGCCAAGTGTTCGAGCTCGAGGCCTCCTTCCAGGGCTACGAACCCTTGGAGAGTGGGATAAAACCCTGATTTTAGGAATTCGGCCGAGTGTTCGAACTCGAGGCCTCCTTCCAGGGCTACGAACCCTTGGAGAGTGGGATAAAACCCTGAATTTAGGAATTCGGCCGAGTGTTCGAACTCGAGGCCTCCTTCCAGGGCTACGAACCCTTGGAATGGGATAAAACCCTGACTTTAGGAATTCGGCCGAGTGTTCGAACTCGAGGCCTCCTTCCAGGGCTACGAACCCTTGGAGAGTGGGATAAAACCCTGATTTTAGGAATTCGGCCGAGTGTTCGAACTCGAGGCCTCCTTCCAGGGCTACGAACCCTTGGAGAGTGGGATAAAACCCTGACTTTAGGAATTCGGCCGAGTGTTCGAACTCGAGGCCTCCTTCCAGGGCTACGAACCCTTGGAGAGTGGGATAAAACCCTGATTTTAGGAATTCGGCCGAGTGTTCGAACTCGAGGCCTCCTTCCAGGGCTACGAACCCTTGGAGAGTGGGATAAAACCCTGATTTTAGGAATTCGGCCGAGTGTTCGAACTCGAGGCCTCCTTCCAGGGCTACGAACCCTTGGAGAGTGGGATAAAACCCTGATTTTAGGAATTCGGCCGAGTGTTCGAACTCGAGGCCTCCTTCCAGGGCTATGAACCCTTGGAGAGTGGGATAAAACCCTGACTTTAGGAATTCGGCCGAGTGTTCGAACTCGAGGCCTCCTTCCAGGGCTACGAACCCTTGGAGAGTGGGATAAAACCCTGACTTTAGGAATTCGGCCGAGTGTTCGAACTCGATGCCTCCTTCCAGGGCTACGAACCCTTGGAGAGTGGGATAAAACCCTGATTATAGGAATTCGGCCGAGTGTTCAAACTCGAGGCCTCCTTCCAGGGCTACGAACCCTTGGAGAGTGGGATAAAACCCTGACTTTAGGAATTCGGCCGAGTGTTCGAACTCGAGGCCTCCTTCCAGGGCTACGAACCCTTGGAGAGTGGGATAAAACCCTGATTTTAGGAATTCGGCCGAGTGTTCGAACTCGAGGCCTCCTTCCAGGGCTACGAACCCTTGGAGAGTGGGATAAAACCCTGACTTTAGGAATTCGGCCGAGTGTTCGAACTCGAGGCCTCCTTCCAGGGCTACGAACCCTTGGAGTTGCCGGAGTCAGTGAAAGAGAGACGACAGATCGAAGAAAGGGCAAAAAGCTGCTTTCATTGATTCGGGATTCATTACATCCTTAGAAATAGAATTTCTTTAGGTGGGATGCATTCCACGGTCTCAGCAGTGGTTTGCCTTCTAAGTCCTCGAGCTTGTAGGCCGATTTCCCTGCTAGTGAGACCACCCTGAATGGGCTATGCCAGTTCGGAGCCAGCTTCCCTTCGTTTGGTTCTTTATCAGCTGGCAGGGCCTTCTTTAGAACCAGCTCTCCTACGGAGAACCTTCTTTCTCTGACATTTTGATTATATGCCTTGGCTAACCGCTGCTGATAGTCTGTCAGTCGCAGGGCTGCCGCTTCTCGTCGCTCGTCTGCCAGCTCCAGCTCCATTGCCAGGTTCATGTCATTTCGGCCTTGGTCGACTAGCTCTGTCCTCAGGGTGGGAAGGCCGATTTCTAAAGGAATGACCGCCTCCATCCCGTAGGCCAGAGAGAAAGGTGTCGCCGAGGTGGACCTCCTTGGAGTTGTTCTGTACACCCATAGCACGCTCGGAAGCTCCTCTGTCCATCTTCCCTTTGCCTTGTCCAGTCGCTTCTTCAAGCCGTCCAGGATCACTTTGTTGGAGATTTCTGCCTGGCCATTACTCTGTGGATATGCCGGAGTGGAGTAATGGTTTCTGATACCGTGCTCTTGGCAGAAGTCTCTGAAGGACTTGGAGTCGAACTGAGTCCCGTTGTCCGAAATCAGTGTCCGGGGGATGCCGAACCTCGTTAGGATGTTTTTCCAAACGAAGTTTATGGAGTCCCTGTCCGTGATTGAGGACAACGGTTCAGCTTCTATCCATTTTGTGAAGTAGTCTGTAGCGACTATCAGCCATCTCTTGTTTCCTGGAGCTCGGTGAAGAGGCCCCACAATGTCCAGGCCCCACTGGGCGAAGGGCCTTGGGCTAGTGAGCGGACTCAGATCTTGTGCTGGCTGGTGGAGAGAGTGGGAGAACTTCTGGCACTTCTCGCACTTCCTGGCATACACCTGCGCGTCCTTCTGCATGTAGGGCCACCAGCAACCCTGGCTTATTGCTCTGTAAGCCAGTGATCGGCCTCCTATGTGACTGCCGCAGATTCCTTCGTGGATCTCATACAGGAAGTCGTCCACTTTGCTCGGATGGACACACTGGAGGTATGGACCTGTGAAGGATTTCCTGCAGAGTTTGCCTTCGGGAGAGAGCCAGAATCGAGCTGCCTTGAGTCTAATCCGGTGAGCTTCAGTCGTGTCCTCGGGGAGCTGGTCATCCTTCAAGTAGGCGACGATTGGATCCATCCAGCTTGGGCCGAGATCAGCACAGAGGACAAGCCGAGTTGAATGGAGTTCCAAGCTTGACCTTGATACTGATCCAACCTCGATGGTCCTTTTCTTCCCTGCTTCGACGGCGGAGGCCAGGTTCGCAAGCACATCTGCGTGCGTATTGGTATCTCGGGATATTTGCCTGACCTCGGCTTTCTGGAAATGAGACAGCAGTTTTTTCGCAAGGGCTAAATAGGCCGCCATCCTGTCGTCCCTGGCCTGGTAGTCTCCAGCGAGCTGGCTAGTTACCAGTTGAGAATCACTAAAGATCACCAGGTGTTGGACTCCGAGGATTTGGGCGCTGTTCCCTGCTATTAGCGCTTCATACTCTGCCTCATTGTTTGTCGCTTTGAAGTCCAGGGTGAAAGCCTGCTCTATGACCAGACCCTCTGGCGATTGGAGGACTATGCCGGCACCAGCTCTCTTGGAGGTGGATGACCCGTCGACAAAGATCTTCCATGCCGAGGTGGGAGGCTGTTCGACCTCAGTCAGTTCTGGCTCGTGCCCTGTGCCCCCCAGTGCCGTGCCGGGCTGGGTCGGAGCTGAATTGGGCGAGACGAATTCAACGATGAAGTCTGCCAGAATTTGGGCTTTAATCGCAGTTCGGGGACGGTACTGTATATCATACTGCCCCAGTTCAACTGCCCACTTTGATATTCGCCATGAAAAGTCAGCCTTCTTGAATATTGAACGGAGTGGATGCTCCGTGATCACCACAATGGTGTGGGATTGGAAATAATGGGAGAGCTTGCGGGAGACACTGACGAGGGCCAACGCAAGCTTTTCCAACAAAAGGTACCTGGTCTCGGCATTGAGCAGGGTCTTGCTCGTATAGTAAATTGGTTTTTGAATTCCCTCGTCCTCCCTGATGAGGACGGAGCTCACTGTGTGATCCGAGACCGCAAGATATAAATACAAAATCTCCCCCACAGTTGGGGTGGAGAGTAAGGGTGGTGACATCAAATAAGTTTTGAGCGCGGCCAATGCCTGGTCGCACTCAGGGGTCCACTGGAATTTCAAATTTTTCTTTAGAAGCTGCAAGAAAGGCCTGCACTTATCTGATGACCGGCTGATAAAGCGATTGAGTGCTGCAGCCATTCCCGTAAGCTTCTGGACTTTTATCGTGGTAGAGGGGCTCTGAATGCCCTGGATTGCGGTGATCTGGTCCGGATTAGCCTCTATCCCCCGCCGCGTCACCAAGCTGCCGAGGAACTTCCCAGAGGCTACACCGAAGGCGCACTTGGAAGCGTTTAGCTTGAGCTTGTACGCGCGAAGGATGTCGAAGACTTGGCCAAGATCCGCCAGGTGGTCGCTGGAGTGCACTGATTTGACGACCATGTCGTCGATGTACACTTCTACCGTTCGACCGAGCTGACCCTGGAACATCTTTGTCACGAGGCGCTGATAGGTCGCCCCCGCGTTCTTTAGCCCGAAGGGCATCACCTTATAGCAGTAAGTGCCACGGGGGGTTATGAATGACGTTTTTCTCCTCGTCAAGCTCGTACAGCGGGATCTGGTGGTAGCCTCTGTAGGCGTCGAGAAAGCTCATTCGGTCGTGTCCAGCGGTGGCGTCGATCAGTTGGTCAATCTTTGGGAGGGGGAAACTATCTTTAGGGCAGGCCCTGTTCAAGTCCGTGAAGTCCACGCACACCCTCCATTTACCAGTTTTCTTCTTGACCACCACCGTGTTGGCCAGCCAGACCGGGTACTGGACTTCCCGGATGGCTCCTGCCTTGAGCAGGTTGTCGATCTCTTCGACGACCGCATCTGTTTGCTGCAGCCCTGTCCTTCGGGCTCTCTGCACTACTGGCTTGTGGCCGGGGTCCACATTTAACTTGTGGCACATGACCTCAGGTCGACCCCAGGCATTTCGCTTGGGCTCCAAGCAAAGACATCGACGTTCTGCATCAGGAACCTTGAGAGCTCGGCTCTTTCTTCGTCGGGCAGCTGGGTGCCAATCAGGAAGAATCTATCTGGGTCTGCCGAGTTTAGCCTGACCTCGGTCAGGTCCTCGATGCTTTTCTTCTCGGGATCTCGGCCGATTTCGTCTAGGCCTTTCTCGAATTCGGCGAGGTTGACGCGCTCTGACCCCTTCACTGCTGGGACTGCGGCCAGCATGCACTGCCTGGCCTGCTGCTGATCTCCCTCCACCGTGACCACTTCCATCTTGCCCTCCTTGTTCTCGAGGACGAACTTCAGCTTCTGGTGGAGGAAAGAAGGGACTGCTTCGAACTTGTGGAGCCACGTTCTGCCCAAGATGACGTTGTAGGGAGAAGGGGCGTCCACGACCAGGAAGTCGGCCGACACGGAAGCTCCGCCGACCCGGGTCTCCAAGGTGATCCTACCCTTGGGATAGACTGGCGTGGCTGACAACCCTAGTAGGGGTGCACGGACCTCCGTGAGGTCTGCTTCCGAGAGGTTCATCTTCTTGAAGCAGTCGTAGTAGAGGACCTCGGAAGAGCTGCCGGAGTCGACGAGGATCCTCTTCACGGTGAAGTCCCTTAGCTTCATTGTGAGGAGCAGGGGGTCGTTTTGAGGGAGCTGGATTCCCTCTAGATCCTTATCTGAGAACGAGATCGCGGGTCGGTCTCGGCGAGCTCTCTTAGATGCCGGTGCGAGCTCGGCTTTCATCACCTCCTTCCCATGCGACGTTCGCCTGGCCTCGGCGCGGGCCTGTGAGCCCCCACGAGACGAAGGAGAGGGGACCGAGGACGCCAGATGGATCACGTTAATGATCTTCTCGGAATCCTCACTGTCTGGCTCCCGAGCCGCGCTCTGGTGAACTCGGCCCTCGCTGCCGCCGGCATCATCGGCCTTGACGAACTCTGGAATGTGGCCCTCGCTGGCTAGCTTCTCTAGGTACCACTTCAGAGAATTGCAGTCCTCGGTCCTGTGCCCTTTACCCTTGTGGTAGGAGCAGTAGAGCTTGCTTCGGCTGCCGGTGGCGGGCTCATGCTTCAAGGGCGGAGGCCACTGGAAGAATGGCTTGGTCTTTATCTTGCTCAGGATACGGTACGTCGGCTCCTTGAAGACGACGTTGACGCTCTGACCGGCGCCGGCGGGAGGTCTGGGCTTCCAGGAGCCCCCAGGTCGGGACGACGTAGGCTTCGCCGAACTGGCGGACCAGGCCTGCTTGGGCTCTTGCTTCTGAAAGGACCCCCCGCCTCTCTGCCGAGGCTGGCTGCTCTTGTGCTCGGGCTCCGGTCTTCCGCCCTCTTCCCAGGCCTGGATTTCATCTTCCTCCCGGGCGACAAGCGCTTTATCCGGGACATCAGCACTGGCATGGACTCTGGGGGGTCTCCGACCAAGTCCTTCCGGAGGTCGTGGCCGGGGATCAGGGCATGTTGGAAGGCGTAGATCGCTATCTCTTCCCTAGTGCCCTCGATATGGCTGTAAACCGCCCAGAATCGTCGGGCGAACTTGGTGAGGGTCTCACCCTGCTTCATTCTCAGGGCAAGAAGGTCCCCTTCTTTCTTGGGGACGACGCTGTAAGCTTGAAACTTCTTCAGAAAGGAGAGCTGGAGCTCCTTCCAGCTCGAAATCGACTCCTCTGGGAGGGCGCAAAACCACTTCAGAGGGAGGTCACCCAAACTGGAGGAGAAGATCTTGCAGTTAAGGTGACCCTCGTTTCCCCAGATGGACATCTTCTAGGAAAAGTGACGGAGGTGAGCAGATGGATCGGACAGTCCGTCGTAGGGGACGAACCGCGGGACGGAGAACCTTTTGGGCAAGGGGGTGCGCTCGATGTCCCTCGTGAAGGGCGAGGCCCCTAGATCAGTGTGGCTACAGAACCGCTTCTGGTCCCGCATGTCCAGGTTGCGCTGAAGAGCCAACCTGACGCGCTTGTCAAATCGCTCTTGCTCGTCGTCCTTTTCCGGAGTCTGGGCTCTTGACTTTCGCTTGGAGTGGTTCGGGCTGTGATGGCTATGGGCTCGGCCACCGCGGCTATGATGACTTCGGCTGTTGCTAGAGCCTTCGTCATGGATGTGGCTCCGCTTGTGGTCCAGATGGTTTCTGAGATCTTCGCGAGGAGGCTGGGCTGCCCTACTGGGGGCGTCCTTCTTCTTTCCTTGAGGATCAGAGACTTGCCTCAACGAGGCAGTCTGCGCTGCTCTCAGCTGCTGCTGGAGCTCGCGGATCAGCTGCTCCTGCTTCTGGAGGAGAGCATTTTGAGCTGCGACGTCTCCTCCAGCGGCAGGAGGTTGAACTCGACGCGCTTCTTCCACGGTGACGGCCTTATCTTTGCGAGGACGCTCATGCCGACGCTCGTCGCGTCGGGGTGGCGTAACTTCGTCTGCTGAGAACGAGGTCTCGAGTCCTTCCTGGAGGGGGACCTTGACAAAAAGCTGCGAGCCTAAGCGGCCCTCGCCTGCTGACGTGCCATGCACCGTTCGGGAACGCCCCTGAGGAGGGACGTCTGCCGATGGTGCTGGCAGCTCGAGCGCTGCTCTCGAAGATTCTCCGCCCTTCTTAGCTTTCGGAGGCATGGCTTCTGGGAGATTGAGGTTGAGGAGGTTGGGAAAGTTGGGAAGGTTGGGATATTACTTTCCCACAGACGGCGGCAATTGTAGGTGCAGAAAATAATGACCCACAATAACTGGGGAGCCTTAGAGGACTTATCCAAAATGGTGATGACTGGATACCGTCCGAGAGCCTGAAAGAGAAGAGCAAACGGTCAGAGGACCCTGGCCTGGGCGGCGCAAGGCTCTCCGATGCCAAAGTCAGTGAATGAACTGGAACAATGGAAGGAGAGGAAGAAGAGAGGCAGAGTAACAGCTCTGTGCGTTGTATTATGCGTACCTTGCATGTGAAATGCAGCTCTATTTATAGACGATTAGGAAGATATCTTGGACGATATCTTGGCATGGGTCTCATGATTCGACTGGGAAGTCATGATCAGCCCACGTTGCAATTAATGCGGTCCAATCCAGCCCACTCTGCATTTAATGCCAGTCGGATCAGCCCACGTTGCATTAAATGCGCGTCACGTTGGGCCAGATCGTGTTGGGCGCCTTTGACGGTTGGGGTACCATCGGATCCGCCCTTGGGCCTCGCCCTGATGTGGCTTCAGCCGCTGGATGCCGCCATGTCAGTGATCTGGCGAAGATTATGGACGGCTGGATGTCGCACCTGTCTCACTGGCTCGCGCCCCTATTCCTCCACATGCCTGATGACGTGGGGGATGAGGGGTGCGAGTGGAAGTCCTTTCGTGCCTCGGCTTTCGTCCCGGCTCCTTCAGCCGGGGTGGAGCTCTCAGCCGAGATGGGCACATGGGGTAGCCGAGCTCGGTGCTAGCGGCCTGGAGCTGTCTGACTTCGGCTGAGGCCTCTGCCCCGCTAGCCGAGGTGAGTCTGGTGCCACGTGGATGGCATGCGGATGGCACGTGAGAGTGCTTAGTCTCATCTGACGGTCGTGATTAGCTTGATCCTGTGTTCCGGAAATCTCCCCACACAATTATTATACTTGAAAAAAAAAGTTATTCATTTGATATTATATTATTCTTTTTGTTAAAGCATTTATCTATATTATTCTCTTTATTGGAGCGAACAATTCAGAACATCACAACCCTAACCCAAACTATTAAGAGGGGAGAAAATGGAGAAGGAGATCAAGGGTACCTCTGGGAGCCAGCTGAATAAATCGGGATGCTTGCCCTCTTCTTTTCTTCGTGCTTCGACTAGGCTTGAAAATCTGGGAACACCGAGATTCACCTTCTAATTTTGCATTCTACTTCTCTCTCTTTTCGTTGAGTCTCCAAAGTGAAGAAGCAAAAGGCGGGCTATCGGGTGGGAGATTTAGCCCACTTGCTTTTCGTTATGTCGTTATAAGGAGTTTTAAAATTTCCCCTAGAAACCATAAGCTTGAGCGCACAATACAGTCCGGTTAAGCTGCCAAGAGAGGTACCATATATATAGGGTAATATTCAGGTGAGAATTAGTTCTCATATATTATATGAGAATTTTTTTGTGGTGCCCAATTGTGGGCCCCATTTGGGGATGGGACCGGGGGGATGGAAAGATCTATGTGAGACCACCCCAAGTATCGAGTTTGACCCCAAACCCAAGCCCCTAACCCCGTCATCCGTGGCCCACAAGTTTAATAGCCTCATATTCAAAAAAATATTCAACCATTGATCCAACGGTTCAGTCCATTCAGATGTGCGTCAATCCTTGGGATTAGTGATTGTTAGGGGGTTCTCTATTGGTTACTAGGTTTGGATGGGTTGCTAATTGAGTCCCACAAAAAAGTTCTCATATAATAGGTGAGAACTAGTTCTCACTTGAATATTTCTCATATATATATATGTACTTTGCCTTTTGTCCCTCTCCATAATATGGTAAGGGATTGGATGCGCTATGAGAAATATTCATGCGCATCCACAACATAGTAGGGTTAACTTTATGACACATCCGAATAGGGCTGTTAAAATGCCACAAGACCCGTTAACACGACAAGAACTCACATGATATTAATAGGTTCGGGTGGGCTCATAATGGGTTCGAGTCTTTAATGGGTCAAACCCGTTTACACGTTAAGTTAACGGGTAGTGTATGAATTAAACCAGTAACCCGTTAACAACCTGCTTAATCAGTTAAATTTTTTTTAGTCCCTAAGTGTAGGCAGAATTAATTTATATTTATAAAGAATAAATTGAAATTTATTATTTTTTAGAGGGATTTTAGGTGGGTTCCACTCGAGATCTTCATTGTATGTGGCTTATATATTTTTTCTCCTTACATATTTTTGTATGGATTTTCTTTTAACTTTCAAAATGACTTAATTACTTAATGGGTTAACGGGTTGGGTCCTGTAACCCATTAAATTAATGGGTCGTGTTCGGGTTGGATTTTTTTACCCGTTAAGTTAACGGGTCGTGTACAGGTTGAGGTGATCTTAACACGAATTCGTTAACCCGGAACTTGAATTCGTTAACACGACATGATTGACAACCCTACATCCAAACCATCCACACACATGGGCCCCCTTAAGTACACTAGATCTATTGAATTTTCACCTATCTGAATGGATTGGACCTTTGGATCGAGGCTCAATTTTTTTTCTTTAATATAAAGTCGTTAAATTTGTGGGCCATGGAAAAAGGGGTTAGAGGCATTGGATTTACCCCAAACTTGATATTTGCGCTCATCCAAGTTGTCTCTTTCCTCCCCCCACAAGTCCCATGATCAGTGGGTCCCTATGTGGGCCCCATTAAGTTTGTCCCTCACCATATGGTGAGGAAATGATGCACATAAATATCCCCATATATATATGGGAGGTGCTCTAGTGAGAGAATCTCTCACCATATACATGAGAAAGCTGCATCTCAACCGTCCATCCACCTCCCATATCTAACGGTGGGATGGAAAGTCAAACAAGCATTGCATTGTTTTCGAGGAGAAAAAGCAACCCATTTTCGCTTTTGAGATTTCCGCCCAAATCTCACCTGAAACCCTCTCCATTCTCATCTCTGAAAGAAGCCCCAAGACGCTGCGCTACTCCATTCTCTTCCCTGAGGAAAGCCCGACAACGCTGCAACGATGGATACTTCGATGCCGATGATGGATTCTACGATGCCGACGATGGATTCGACCACTCTCGATTGAGTTCTCTGAGAGAAGCCTCAATAGGCTACGCTACTCCATTCTCTTCCTTGGGGAAAGCCCGACGACGCTGCAACGATGTATTCTTCGACGCCGATGAAGGATTCTACGTCACCAACGATGGATTCTACGATGCAAGTTTGGTCGGTGAGTTTTCTTTCTGTCACTGGTATGATATGGTTTTTCAATACTTCTTTTTTCTTTCTTTTATGCAATCTTTGTTTTGGAGCTAGTGACCATCCATCACTTTTCTACGATGCCTTCTGTTTGAGCTTTTTCTCTGGTGATCTTCTAGTTAAGAATCATTTTATGGGTATTATTAGGTGGAGGAATCTAGAGTTTTTTTTTATTCTTTAGGGATTTTTATCAGTTTGATTTATTAAGAAAGGCTAAAAGTTGTCAAGCCCTCATGCTATGGAATCATTTTTATCATTTGGATTTTTAGGGATTTTTATCAGTTCTTTGTCCCAAGGTAATAAACCGAAGATTGTATAGCCCTCATGCATAACATGTGCTTCTTATATTCTCATCTAATGTTTTTTATTTCTATTTTTTGAGTGCATCTGGAACATTGTTTATAAAGAATCAGGTGCATCTTCAACAATTATATCATTTGTTCCAGATGTAAAAGAAGAATTAATACCAAGAGTAGGGATGTTGGTGGATAGCATAGAGGAGGCTTACAACCTCTACAATATTTATGCTAAAGTTGTCGTGTTTAGTGTAAGGAAAAGCTCCGATGTAAGACGTAAAAATGAAGTTGTTTGGAAGAAGTTTGCGTGCTCCAAAGAAGGCCAAAAAGTAGAGAAGATGTGCTAAGCAAATGTAGTACAGAGGCGTGTTACAGATATTTGAGAGAATTGTGGGGCTGAGTTACAGGTGAGAAGAAATGCAGATGGCCAATGGGCTGTAAGCAAATTTGTGATGGAACATTCTCATATTTTAAGTTTTCTTCGAAAGGCTCATATTTTACGATCACATCGTAATGTGACTGCACCAAAGAAAATTTTGACAGATTCATTTAGTGCCGCAAATATACGAACTTGTAGTCAATTGGATATATTTGAAGTTCAAGCGGGTAGTCGTGCTGACCTAGTTTGTTTCACAGAAAAGATGTCCGAAACTATGGTAGAGACAAAAAGATGAATAACATGGGCAAAGATTGTCAGAAGTTATATGAACATTTCAAGCAGCTAAAAGAAACAAGTCGATCACTAATTTTCTCAATAGAACCAGATTTAGAGGGGCATGTGAGAAATGTGTTTTGGACGGAGCATATCTTTCGAGCATCATACAGGGAGTTTGGGGACATCGTTGGGTTTGACACGACATATCAAACAAATAAATTTGACCTGATTTTTGGTGTATTCACAAGAGTGGATCACCATGGGCAGACAACAATATTTAGTTGTGGACTTCTTTCAGATGAAACATTTGAATCTTTTGTGTGGTTATTTAAGACTTGGCTCGAATCAATTCCCGGAGACCCACTAAAAGCGATCTTAACTGATCAGGATCCCACGATGAGAAAAGCAATTAAGTTTGTACTTCCCACCACGACCCATCGGTTTTGTGTTTGGCACATAATGCGGAAACTAAATGTTAACCTAGGTAGAGTTGCAATCAATTGCGGAGAGCTGGTTTGGAAAATAAAACTTATTGTATATAACTCTAAAACAAAGGAACAATTTGTTTCTAATTGGGAGAAAACATTGATAGAATATAAAGTGCTTGACAATAAGTGGCTTAATGAAATGTTCAAAAATCGTGAGTTACGGGTACCAATATTTATGCAAGGTATGTTCTTTGCAGGGATGATCTCCACTCAAAGAAATGAAAGTAGCAATGCCTTCATCAAGCAATTAGGGATAGACAAAGATGGTTTGTGCGATTTTGTGATGCGGTTAGAAGGAGCCATTGCACGGTTAGGAAGAAACGAGCTAAAAGCTGATCACAACACCCTAAATGGGAAGCCGATTTTGAAGACTGAATGACCAATGGAGAAACAAATTGCAAAGATATATACAAGAAAAAAATTCTAATACTTTCAGGAACAATTCATGTCAATGGCAACCTGCATTATACAACTTCAAAAGGATGAACCAAATGAAAGAATTTATAATGTTTCAACATTTAAAGGTGAAAAGGAGATTGTTAGAAGAGTCATTTTTGTAAAAGATATGAAGCATGTCAACTGTTCTTGAAAAATGTTTGAGTTTAAAGGAATCCCTTGTAATCATATTCGTTGCATCCTTAAACTAGAGGGATATTTGTATTTCCGGACCAATATATTTTGAGAAGATGGACAATTTAAGCGAGAAAAGGGTCCGACGTATACATGAGTCTCTTCGAGCATATAATATCATTTGATAACTCGTTGGTTGCACGACATGGGGATTTATTATATTATACGACAATGGTCGTTGATGAATCATCTATGTCTGTGGAGGCATACGAAAATGCTAAACAAGTCTTATTGGACCTCGTATGAACATCCAGTGCAATAAATGAAACTGTGGGGATCGGAGATAAGAAAGGGAGGAACACTTGTGACAAGAAGGGGGATAAGTCATTTGACGCGAAGCAATATCTCGAGCCAAAGCATATTATCACAAAAGGACGTGCAAAGAGGCTTAGATCCTCAAAAAAAAAAAAAAAAACTGAAAAAGGCCCGGCTATGTCGAGGTTGCAACAGACGGGGTGTTTTACATGACAGGCGCAACTATCCTGCGCTTTTAAATAGGTAATCTCTTACATGAAATTTACTATTTTAATAATTACACTAAACTATCAACTACTAGCCATTATATTTGAATTATCATCTTAGGGCCACTGTTCAAGAGTCTGCAATTTCTCAAAGATTAGCATGAGATGATTCATGCTCCTTTGATGAAGATGACGCTTCTATCAATACAAATTCCAATGATGAATCCGAGGCTTCATTTTAGGTTTGATTCTCTATGTATCATTTTAATAAGAATGCTTTATATACTTACAATTATATATTTTTCCTTACTTTCTCCACCACTCTCTTGTCCTTGCAGCATATAAGGCGATGATTCCATAGAGTGGATCAGAAATGTATGTGGAATGAAGCTCATAAAGTGAATCCAATGATCTACAAATGACTATAGTGATTCTAGTGTGAATGATCTACAAATGACATGTGTGATTCTAGTGTGATTTTGTGTTTTGGTAAGGCTATGTGTGTGGCCTTGTAGCTCATAGACAGTAAACACATTTAAAACTAAAGTTATTATTGTTTTATCTATGTCAGTGTCTTTGTTTGCTTTGTTCCAATGTGTATTGGATAAGTTTCAACTCATGCATCAGAGCAATGGAGGTGGACTCTTTTTAGAAGAGAATGGAGAAATGAATGATGTACATATATGTGAAATTGTTTAGTTTTGTTTGGTAGTTGACAGCTGAAAATCTTGGGGGGGGGGGGGGGGGGGGGGGGGGGGGGGGGGGCTTGCCTCAGTTCTCAGAAGCCACCAGGAAGCCAACTTCCCATTTACAATGCCCACTTTGTTTGGGGTGCACCGAATTCTAGTTTATTTTTGCAAGAAAGTCTGCATAAGAAATAGAGTGACTGAGAAGTTGACGACATTCACCTGGGTGGACCATGGAGACAAGCTCAATAGAAAATTATCAGATGCTCTTCACCATCCATTTTTGCTTATTAAACAAATTGAGTTTGTAGTCTTTTCCCCATTTTAGTTCTCAATTTAATAACAAAAACATTCAAGGGTGCAATGGTTCCATTGGTTTGGAGTGAAAGGTCTGCTCTCGGGGGGGGGGGGGGGGGGGGGGGACAAAGCCACTCGTTACCCCAAACATTTCCATATTCCATTCTATTACATATATAATCATCCATTTTTCAGATCACCTTCTCTGAATCAAAATGGGTATCAACGTTGAACCAATTGAATCTGCATCAAAGCCTAGCCAAATCCAAGCAGTTCAATCAAACCTACCCATTTAATACCAAGATTTTTCTACACATTCACAGAAGACATAGGGGTTTTGTACAGAGGGAAAATTTGTCATGTGTGTGACAAATGATTCATTCACCCAGCTGATCACATCATATTACATTGGATGTTCATGTTCTCAACTACACCCATTTAAACACAGGTTCATTCACAATATCATTTACACCCAGAATGATATGTAAACTAAAATACAGTACGTGATCACCAATACATGATATTTAACCACGAAGATGTGATGTATTTTACACAAATACATATTTCTTAAATTTTCGCTCTCGATATGTGCACGCATGAGTCGATTTTGTGCCTCAAAGGCTTCTTTAATTCCTTCAATAGATGACGTCAGGTTTCCATTGACTCTTTCAAGGCTTGAGTTAGGTGGATGCTTCCTTGACACTCTATCTTTCCAGAAAAATGCATCACATCTATTGTTATCCTACAATCAAATGAGATTTTTTTATTAAAATGACATTTATTTGAATCACAAATTGAATATTTCAGTAATTACAACAAATATGATCTTTTATAGATCACTTACATTCCAATATGGACATCTCCAAAACTTTCGATTCGGATTGGTCTCCGTATGACTTGTAAATAATCTCATGTCTCCACTCCCACAGGGGCATTTTGGAGCCCAATTAGTGTTCCTGGAATTGGATGAAGAAATTTTGTCCAACCACTTTTAATCTACCAATTTGAAAGAGAGAAAAATAAAGCATGCCCAATTAGTGCAAGATTCTGCAATGGACTGCAGCCAAAATTAAATAAAAAGAGAGATTCTGCAATGGAGAATGATAAAAACTAAAAGCATAAACTTGTGTGTCTTGACTCAGCATCCAGATCTATGCCACGGCCTGAAAAGATCATAACCATGTTATTGCAGGCCGGAAAAGATCCACCAATCAATATTGGATCCCATGTAAAAAAGGCCAATCAGAAGCAACTTTGCTATGTGAGGGTGCTCATATGAAATTTAGAAATTAGTGCAGTGCATCTTCCCACTTTTCTTTATTCAATCATCAACGTTATGGAGAAATGGCCATCATCTTTTCATTAACAACGTAAGAGCACCTGTGGCTAATTGCTTGATTTGGAATTGTAACACCCCGACCCGCCTTAATCTCGTTTTAGAGTTAATTAATTTAGATTAATTGCTTAATGGATGTTTTGGTTGTGATTGGACTTGATTAGGTAGAATTAGTGGGGTTTGACCATTTACTAGGTAGATTATGACTTTTGGAGTGTTTTGGGTTTTTGTGTGTACTTAGAAATTTTTGGGTTTTTAATGCATTGCATAGAGCATTTCATGGGCTTTAACTTTCATGTCTTGACCCATTAAATTCGGATCTATTTAGACCCATTTCCAGCCCACTTAATCACCCCAGGCCCTTTCTTGCAATTTCAGCCCATTTCTAGACTTGCATGCAAGTGCAGGATAAAATTGGGTTAAAACCCCCTTTTCAGCTACTCCTTTCTTCTTCCTTCATTTCCAGCTGAGAGTTTTCTCTACTCTTCTTCTCCATTTCTTCCTTTCTCATCTCAAGCAATCAACCAAGACTCCTAGCATGAGTAGAAGCTAGCCACCACTTCATCTTCTCCACCAAGACAACATCTTCCAAGCTCAAGCATCCACTCATCTTTCTTTCTTCTTGCTTTTGGTAAGCTCTTTCTTCACTAAGCATTTCCATTTGATTTCCTTCATCTTGGAAAGCTACAAATCATGTATGCATCATCTCCTTCCTCATTCATTTTCTTCCATTTTGTTTTTTTTTTCACCATTTTTAGGGCATTTGAGCTTTCATATTTGGGGATTTTCGAGTTTAACAAGGATTAGGTGTGAGAGCTAGCTTTCAAAGCACCAAGGCAAGTTAAACTTATACACTTGTATGCATGATTCCTTACTTGATTCATGAATGTGATCAATCTTGCTTAGATACCCTTCTTCTTGCTCAAAAATGAATGGATTTTGTGGATGATTTCTCTTGTTAATGTATAGGGGTTTATTGATGTTTTTGATGAGCATTTTGGAAGCTCAAGGATACCCATTGGTAGTGGTTTAAACCTGGAATGAATGCCTTGAATGGCTTGAGAGAAATCAAGAAGTTTCAGATTTTCGGAACCCAGGATTTGACAGTTCGCTCGAGCGAGCGTGAGTGAACGCTCGAGCGAAGGGCTTTCTGGGAGAGTTCGCTCAAGCGAACTTTTGGTCCGGTCGAGCGAACAGCTCTCTGTCTGGGGTCCGCTCGAGCGACCATTTGGACGCTCAAGCGAACCTGATACCTGCAGTATGCAGATTTTCCAATGACCATAACTTTTCAACCGTAAGTCCGTTTTTGGAGATCTACATACCGTTGGAAAGCTCATGATTTTATTTGATTTGAGCCTTGGAAAAGATTATATGTTGGATTTTACATAATTGTGACAAATGGACGTTAAATGACCCACTGACCGTGGCTAGGATTGCCACATATTTTGTAGAAACTTATAAACTTGTTTAGCTTTTGGGATTGTAAACTTTAACTTAACTAACTTACTTCTTCTCTTTTATCTCTTGAACTTGAACCTTTAAATTTATGCTCATGGACCCTTATGCTCTATATCTTGATGATTGTGTTTATGTTAGTTGGATATCTATTTGACAGATTTATACAGGCATGTTGAGAAATATAAACCTCACACATGATATCCTGTGGGTAAATTCCGTACGTGGGGACCTAGAGTCAATGAGTTTGACTCGAATTTCCACGCGGGCGTGTGTCGCGCCTCGGGATGTGTGCAATCTCGGGCTCGGGGCGTGACAGGAATTAAAAAAAAATGAAATCATGGAATCTTGAGGTGATTGCAGAAACAGTAAGAAGAGGATTGCATACCCGAGTAAGAAGAAGAAGAAAAAAAAAGACAAGAAAAGGTGGAAAATGTGTCTGGCAGTGTTAGGAGGTTTCACCGTTATCAGTTTTTGATGCACTGCCGGAGTGAGGGCAACGATGCCTGTCGGTGAAGAGAGAGAGAGAGACGCTCCGTCCTATAGACCCACCAATGGAGAAGAAGAGCGTTTGTCGAAGCAAGAGCAGCGGTTTCCAACCCCGAGGAAGATCAACTCTCCAACCAGCTGCTATATCAACCCGAGAAGAAAAGGGATTGAGAGGAGAGAAATCTGAGTTTGAAAGAGTAGTTTTGAAAAAAAAAAAAAAAAGGGGGCTTTTTGTGAAAATTTGGGGGATGAGATTTGGGCAGAAATCTCAAAAGCAAAAATGGGTTGCTTTTTCTCCTCGAAAATAGTGTAATGCTTGTTTGACTTCCATCCAACCGTTAGATATGAAAGGTGGATGGACGGTTGAGATGCAACTCTCTCATGTATATGGTGAGAGAGTCTCTCACTAGAGCACCTCCCTATATATATATAGAGAGAGAGCCTACTATGTTTTGGACACGATGGCGAAAGAGAAAAGAGTCCTCTTAAACCCTTCCTAGATTTTCAATATATTCTTTGAGAGAGAGATCTGTGAATCAATGTATATCTTAGAAAGAGAAGGAAAGGGAAACTCTCCATAGAAGAATCTTCTTAGAAAACCCTAAACCTCTCAAAAGATAGGGTTTTGTTGTGAAGTGATCTTGAAGAAGGAGAGATAATTTAGAGAATCACAACATGATCGGAAATCATCTTCTTCATCATATCAAAAGAAACTGATCAAGAGTTAAATAAATATTAGAATTGGAATAGAGAGGTAAAGAGAGATAATACTTATGATATGTCCCTCCTTGTGTCATCTATATTATTCTTTTGAGTTCTCTTGCTCTCTTCATAACTAGTAGACATGAAATGCTTTAGAATTATGGGTCCTCGTGAAGACGTTAACCAAAAACCCAACAAATTCCATAGAAGATAGCTTGAAATGGGAGGAGTTTAAGGAGTTACTGGATCTAGGAACATTAGAGGATGGGAGAAGTAGGGAATGTGAAGAGGTATGGGCATTGCCACATTTGCAAAATGACTTGAGGAGTTAGGATGGAGTAGTCTGGCAATTGTAAATATTAGACTCAATTGGTGAGGGTCCAACTCTTAAAAAGAGAGTCTGACTTAATTAGATATCTAATTGAGATTTTGGCATTTGCAATAGTCAGATTCCCCAATCTCTTTCATATATATATATATAAATTAGAATCCAATATACCAGCAGCCATCAATTGAAACAAAACCCAGTTCTAATTCCTTCATACTAAGGCAATCCCAATATGGGTTTTCTATAATTCACAAAAAATCTACAATAAGATTAAATAAGAAAAAGTCCTTGGGAGCAATTAGATCAAATAGTTGCATAAAAAGGTAAATACTATCCACACATATCCAAAATAACTTGAAATCCCATCAAATTTTAATGAAAATAAAATACCAAATATTTTCGGAATGTTTAAAGAAATATAGACGGAGAGAATGGGACAGATAAGGGAAAAGGCAAAAAGGGGTTGTTAAAAGCATTTTGTTAAAAGCATTCTTACAACCCCGAACTATGGTGAAGTTTTATAACCACTGCTCTAAAAGTCGACGACATGAAGTTGGATAATCTCTAAGGGAGATTGCACCTCAAGTAGAGTGTTTTTGCAGAAAAATCTTATGAATGCTTTATTGATGAATTTTACATAAATAAATACAAATTATAGTGCCAACGACTAGAAACAGAAAGAAGCTATTGTTCCTACAAAAGAGGGCCACATGATCCCAGTAGTTTCAACAGAACACCAACATGGGATCGCAACAAACTTATTTGCTAAGGGACCTAGTCTAACAGTCTCCAACATCTCTATTATGCAAGCATTGCACGTGAGATATGGAATGGAAAATCTTGTATCAGTGGTATATTCTTAATCGATTTGGACCTTATTGGGTTGCTTCCATTTGAACAAAAATCCCCAATTAAAGGAAATGATGTGAGGATTTGGCCTTTTTCTTTCTTCTCCTCCAAGAAGATAACCATGATCCATTTGGAGAGAAAGGGTTTTAAAGGAAACATCAAGGTAGAATGGAGTAAGTAGTAATGCTTCCATTGAGAGAAATCCATCTGTATTTCATTGTTGTTTGCAGGAGTTACATGAAGCAAGACAGACATTAGAGAAGTAAAATAGATCAGGAGTTATTGTCGTGGCGAACATGGTTGTAGAAACGGTTCTTTGATAAGCTAGTGGACATTCGTTGAAGATGGAGAGGCATTGGGAAAGTCCAAAATAAACTCGTAAGACGAAGATGCGTTATGAGAATCAAAATAACTTGGTCAATATCAATTGGAAAAATTGAGATTGATTTCAATTTGAAATCAGTTGGCTTCATATATAAAATTTGTAAAAAGCTTAATTGTGACTGGCCAACCAGAAAAGCTTCATTCTGACTAGCCAATCATAAAAACTATTTCTTTTGACCATTGTATCATAATTGAATTATCATCTAACATCCACTACTTTTGTATCAAGGACAGACTCAACAGAGCAAACATATTCTAATAGAACCATCCCTTGGGTCATTTTCCTCATGAGTTAATCACCATATAAAGCCTCCTATTAGGCTCTACCTATGGAGGTGAGAATATTTTAATCATCAAGTCCGTTTGACCAGAGCTTGTGCTTTCTTCTGTTTTGATTCTTGGGTACTGTAAGGAATATGAGAAGAAAATATCCATAGGAAAAAATAAAGAGGAGGCTGATTTTGGGGTTTGACGAGGGAGAAAGCAGTGGCTGATGTTGATATAGGGAAGATGAAGTAAAGCTCTAGGAAAAGACAGAGAGTTGGGTGGGAAAAAAACACTGTAGAAAGTTAAGTTGCATTAGGAGCTGTTTATGGGTTTCAAACAGAATACCTCTACTTTTTTACATGATGGAAGTGATGGTTGGTTGGCTTTTATGGGCTTTCCATGTTAAAAATTATTTAAAGTTGTTTTTCATTTTCCATTTCATTGAGAGAGATCTCATCAATCTTCTGAGATTTTCTTTTGAAACACTTACAATTCAAAATCCAAATAAATTTTTAATTTTACTTTTTTTTAATTTTTCTTTTTCTAGAATAATGCGAAACAGGCTCTAATCTTTATGCATTCGAAATCTTGGATAGGAACATACTAGGATTTGGTTTCGAGTCCAAATGTTTCGGATCTTATATGTATGGTTCTAATCTGGATACCTATTTTTCCCGTATCCAAATAAGGTTCTATGTCCATTTATTTGGAACCAAGACTTCATATGCCCATTTGCAACCTTATTTCACTTCATTAAATATGAAAACAAAAAAGACCAAGGAAGCAACAACTAAGATAACAAGTCCCACATTTTGGCACTTTGAATTAATGGCATTTCCTCAAATTAATTTTACTCCAAAATGAGTTAGTCGTTGGGGCAAGATTGAACATATTGTTAATTAATGAATGTGATTTATTACTCATAAACTTTTGTTAGTTGTGTTATCACTGGTATGTTCAATTTTTTGGTGGGATCAACTTATTTTATAATAAAATTGAAGATATCCCATTAATAGGGTCGGCATCACTTTAAATGGCTTGGATTTTTATTAGGTAGGCTCCACCGTGGATTCCACTGCTTCTGCTCATGGGAAGCATGTGCGATATCAGGAGGGAACTAGACTCTTATTTGTTGGGTGACAACTAATTAACAATTGCCTTATCTACAAAGAACAAAGTTCTCTTTTATTGGACACAGAGAGAGAGGGATGTAACCTTTGGGGCTTTTTTTTTTGGAAAATCACAAAAGAGTATAAAAGTTACGGCCCATTTAAGAAATATATATATATATATAAGAAGATTTGAATATTTCAAAAGAGCATAGAAGTATATATTGTACTCAATCAAGTCCTCTCTATAAAAAAAATATTTAAAATGAGAAAAATAACCTTAAGATTGGTTTTACTCTTTTCTTGTCCTCCCTTTCCAAGATCCACCACCTTCTTCTCCCTCCTTCCTCTTCCAAAACCATGCCCCCTTTTGGATGTTGGTTTGAAAATCTATCTTCTTTAAATTTATGTCTCCCTTTTTGTTTTCACAAACTTTTCTATGTGTGTTACTAGCTAGATTGAGAAAGAAGAAGATTATTCCTTGTGCTAAGAGCAAGTTATGGCAAATCAAATTACCATTCAAATGGTACTAATACTACAAGTAGAAAGCTGATGAGAACCTAAGTACACCATTTAGGCCCCTCGATGATGACTTTGTTATACCTTGGAATGATAGTATATGACTTTATTTGTGTTATTTTAATGTTTGCAGGCGTAATAGGTGAAGATAAAGAATTCTGAACTAATTGGAGAAAGATGGCAAAAAAACCACACAAACCGGGACTTTCTAAAGGAATTCTAACGAATCAAGTATAGGGTGGGTACATATTGCTCACACGATTCTGACTAACTGAATTCTAACAAATCCTCGCCACGTCCTTATGATTAATAGTTTCTTTTAATTGCTTGAAACACGTCTCGCTCTGATACCAGTATGTCGCGACCCCAGACCCGGTCAAGGGGCCTAATCCGGGATCAGGATGGTGATTAATGATGAAGGTGATGAAGCCGTGTCAAACACAATGTTTAATTGGCCCATACGTACACGGATTTAAGAAGGATATTTTGTTCGTGCACGTGATTTCCCACAGGATTTTGCGGTAAGGATTTCACATATAAATCATTTCATATACAAGTCATGTACATGTTCGGGATGTGGAAGAGTGTAGCAAATCAATATTTAACGATTCATTCTATGATACAAGTACATAATTAATGATGTCAGAGTGAGCAATGATCATTAGCATTTTTGAAAATATAAAGTTAGAGTTTATACAAAAGATCAGTTAATTAATTGCCCCAATAATAATGGCCAAGAAAGGACTGTACAACCAAAAGAATTTCCCAAAAGAAATATTTTCAAATCTCAAAATGCGTCACATCTCAAAGCATGACCGGATGTCGACATGACATCGTCAGCTTGCCATTCAATTACACGCTGCAGTTCACCACCGCCTCCTCTGGCTCCTCCTCAAAGGCAACGGGGTCTGGACCTGAGTACCAAAGAATGGGTCAAACATGACAGTCTGGCAGGTGGGTGAAAAGATATAACAATGATTTAAAATAATGATACCTTATAAAAATATTAAACCTATATACGTAGTGAATTTCATGAAAGAGAACGCATCATATGTTAGAAAACACATGAACAATTTAAAACATGTAAAGGTACCAAAGAATCTGGAACTAGCAAGATGGCAACCACACAAAGCTAAATCATCTCTCACTAAAGTGACGAGAGCAATATCAGGGCATTAACCTAAGTCACACAAGGTGAGGAGAGTCAACGATATTCATAGATACATATATAGATGGACGGGACCACGGTAGCGAACTGGGTATCAGGACAGAACAGGATCCAGGCTGCAGCTGGTAGAACAGGAGGGGGATCTCCAAGTCGGTGGATCAAACCGACAAGGTCATCCAAGCTTAGTGGTGCCGACACTTAGGTCATATGCAAGAAATCAGGACAAGTACATATATAGCAGGACATGGTGCCCATAGGCATAATAACACATTTGCATCGGGCCAGGCATAAACGGGCTAGCAAAATGCTATAAAAACATTATTTCAGTATATTCCAGGGCATGACTAGTCATATAGCATGAAGTTTGAAGTCCATGAGTAAAAATTCAGGTAAAAACAAGTACGATGGATTTTCTATAATTTTTTTGGTCAAGCGTTGAGGGTCCAAGATTTAAATCAGTGTGAATAGGGTCTCGTATGTCAAATTTGATATACATTTGGCACTCCATCAGAATTAAGGGCATTCTGGGTCCCTATGCACATTGACTAGTCTAAGAATCCTCAATGAATCTCCTTAATGGGGTTTCCTTCTCAACCGGACTCCATACAACACTTCTTAGGTCTTTTAATTGCATTGGGGCTCCAAACAATACATCCCAAAGCCTTAGAATAATGATTCAAGCCTTCGTGCATCAACCCACGCCTGTCATACATAGTTCGCTCGAGCTAAGAGCTCTCTGGGAGGGGTTCGCTCGAGCAGACCTTCCCAGGTCAAGTTGGATCGAGCGAACTAAAGGTTGGCTCGAGCCAACTAGCCTCTCTTTGGGGTTCGCTCGAGCGAAGTGTCAAGTTAGCTAGAGCAAATTGTCCTGAAACTGATTCTGAAGTGGAGTTCGGGCTCTTTTTATTTCTTCCTTTCCCTACCATTTTGAGCACCCCTTTTACATATGTTTGAGGGTCTCAAAACCCTATTCAATAAACATCAAAACTTCTCTCCAAATGCATTCAATCCTCCATTCCATTTCTCCACATTCAACCATAAGAGAGAAGATACCCATAGAAATTCACATATAGAAATCCAAGATCCAATACAAGTCCATGCAATATTTTTCCAAGAGATTAATAAGGTAACAAGATGCATAAAGGAGTACATTTCAAAATCAATAGAAATCATACTATTAAGCAAGAGGTAAGCATTCAAAATGTTAATGAGAAATCAAGTTATGTATTGTCGTGACCCCGGACCGAAAGGGGGAAAGGATCCGAGTCCGGGAGGTCGGGACAGGTCGGGTTGATGCCGCGCCACGTGCATCTCTTTGGCTAAAACGCACACAGAATTTAAAAGAATATTTATCCGTGCACGTGATTTCCCACAGGGTTCCGCGGTGAGGATTATCTGTACACATCATCTCACACGTAACCATAACCAATATATTTTTAAGATTGCGGAAGCGTGTAGCAAATCATATGAGTACTATTCAATCTCATAAACAAGACGGATTTATGGTTAAATGATAAGGTATCAGGATGAGCAATGATCAAGCATATTTTCCCCAAAAGTAAAGTTAAGTGTAATTACAAAGTATCAGTTAATTAAAACCCCAAAATATCGGTCAACAAAGACCGTACAACCCAAAGAAATCTAAAACAAAGATATCAAGTCCCAAAGTGTATCGTCCTCAAGGCAAAGCCAAATGTCTACATGACATCATCAGCTTGCCACTCAATCACACGCTGCGGTCCACCGACCGCCTCCTCTGGCTCCTCCTCAATGGCAAAGAGCTCGGGACCTGAGTACCAAAATAAATGGATCAGACACGACGGTCTGGCAGGTGGGTGAAAAGACATAACAATAATAAAACAATGATGCTATGCAAGAGTTAAGAAAACTTATGGATAAACAATGAACTTTATAAAAGACAATGTATCATTTCAAAAGAAGTACATATGCAATAAATCATGTAAGGTAACAAGGATTTGAAAACTGTCAAGATGGCAACCCCACAAGCTAGATCCTCCCTTCACCGAAGTGAAGAGAGCGCATACCCTAACAGGATCATTGACCTCAGTCACACGAGGTGAGGAGGAACAACTATAAATATTATAATATACATATATATATACTCTGCGGGACCACGGTAGCGAACCGGGTAAAAACTCTGCACATTCCAGACTGCAGCTGGCTATCAGGAGGGGAAGGAACCCCAAGTCGGAGGATCAAACCGACGAGGTCGTCCAAGCTCAGTGGTGCCGACTCATAGGTCAAATACGATAAATCAAATCATATGCACAGTAAGAAACGGGGTGCCATAGGCACAAATACACATCCATCTCAAGTCGCCATATACAAGTTAGCAAAAGCTAAACACATCACTTTTAGTACTCTTGTAACAGTCTAGTCATATCAAGTTGGTTTGAAATCCCAAAATAAGAGTTTGGTTGAAAATCAAATACAAATAGTTTTTCCATACCTTTACAGGCTAACAATAGGGTTTCTAGAATTGAATCAGTGCGAATAGGGTCCCGTATGTCGATTATGATGAAATTTTGGTACTCTTTAAGAGTTAGGGACATTCCGGGTCCTTATACACATTGGTCAATTTAGAAAATCTCATAGAATCTTCATGATAAGCTTTCCCTTTCCTCCGGACTTTACGCAATGCCTTACAAGTCCTTATATAACAATGGGGCTCCAGCAATACCTCCCCAATACAACCCATCACCATTCTCCCAATTCATTCATGGGTTTAAATGCATCCTTATAGATTCAATGCCTTCAAATAAGAAGATAAGGGATAGAGCTGAATTGGACTTGAGGGTGGACTTGGGTGAATCTGGAAAATAATCCCACAATTCTCCTATTTTATACTTCATCTCATCTCAGTCCGATCGATCGGACCTGAAGGGCGATCGATCGGTCCTGAAGACCCTCTCAGTTATTTACAGTCCGATCGATCGGACCTGACGGGCGATCGATCGGTCCTGCGAACCCTCTCAGTTATTTACAGTCCGATCGATCGGACCTAACGGGCAATCGATCGGACCTGACGGGCGATCGATCGGTCCTGAAGACCCTCTCAGTTATTTACAGTCCGATCGATCGGACCTGATGGGCGATCGATCGGTCCTGTAGCGAATTTCAACCCATTTGATTGAATTCTTCCCTTGTCCAGCTCCAATCCATTTCCTTTCTTTCCCCTTCTTCCATACATATTTTCACAAACAATTGGGCTGTTCCTTGCCTTATTATCTCATCAAATCATCATTCAAGATCAATAAGACTAAATCATCAACCATGATAAATCATTAAAACCATTAATGAAGACAAATCCAGAATGTTGCAGAAAACATGATAAAACACATGAGAGTCATTTCATCCACTTGCCTTGGGTCCAATTGCAATTCAATTGAGCTCTAATCACCTCTTAGGTCCAAAATCAAACACCTATACACAAAACCCCCAAATCCAAACCCTAAAATATCAAAATCCAATTAACACAAGAAGAAATTCTCCAATAACCGAAATAGAGTTTCCCTAGGGCTAAACAATCAAGATTATAACATTTTTAGGAAAATCACTTACAAGGAAGTTCTTCAAAAAGCAAGGTGTTGTCCAAAGTAGATCTTGGAGTGGGCGGTTTTCTTCAAAATTGGTATCAAGATGAAGGCCTTGAGATGAGGAAGGAGATTATAACAACTAATTCTCTATTAGCACTAGTTTAGTGGGGGATTGAAGATGAAGAAGCAAGAAAAGGTAAGGGAAAACCCTTAGGGCTGGGATTTCTCTACTCCTCTATGGTTTTTGCCAGAAATGGGAAAAAGAAGAAGAAGCTTTCTATATATAGTAAGTGAGGATGGGGCCCACAACTTAAAGAACTTCTCGGGCTCAAAACATGGTTCTTGGGGCTTCAAACGAATTCGGCGAAGAAGACAAAGTTGATCGGCAAAATTTCTAGTTTCCAAAAAGTATATATTTTGCACATTTTGGTGACATTGAAATCGGTGTCCAGATTTTGGGTAAAAAGACCATTTTGCCCTCAATTAGTGAAAAATCGGGTTTAAGTTCCTTGAATGAAAACGATGACAACATGGAAGTTGTAGGGATTAACAAGATAAGTTCAATGGGTTTAAAAACACGATTCTTGGAAATCATCGGTAAGCCCCCAATCTCACACAATTCGTAACAAGAACCCCCAAAGGGTCCCACAAATAAAAAGGCTCTCCAAATTCCCCAAAGCTATTAGAAAAGCTATTCTAATCTCCAACTAATCCAAAAACCACTAAACACACCTAAAACTAAAACACAACTCAAACAACTCTAAACGAGGTCTCTCGGGTCGGGGTCTTACATGTATAAAACGTAATAAAACCAATTAATCCATTCATTCACTTGCCTTAGGTCCAAGCTAATCAAAACAAAGCTCTAATCACACTCTCCAAGCCACAACACCAATCTACTCCAAAAACCCCCAAATCCATCCATAAGAAACCCTGTAATATCAAAAACCAAGCAAGAGGAAGAGAGAGCTTGCAAAAAGAGAGACGAAGCCTAAGGGCTAAACAAACACAATCTAGGAGATTGGGAAGATTACTCACTTGGAAGTTCTTCAAATAACAAAGATTAGCTCAAAGGAAAGCTCAAGGTTGATGGATTTCTCTACAAATGGTACCAAGATGAAGTTCTCATGAAGGAGAAGAACGAGGTGAAGTCCATCTCTCAATTGATGCAAGGTTGGTAGAGGATTTGAGATGAAGAAGCAAGAAGAATGAGAAGGTCAAGGAGAAACCCTAGCTTGAGTCCTTCGCCAAATCACAAGAGCAAGAAGAGAATGAGAAGAAGAGGCTCCCCCTTATATAGCAAATAGAGGTGGGTCCTACAACTTAAAAGGATTAATGGGCTAAAAACATGGCTTTCGGGACCTCGAATGAGTTCGACGAAGAAAGGAAAGTTGATCGTCGAAATTTGTAATTACAAAAAGTATATGTTTCGCGGGTTTTGGTGACATTGAAAATTGTGTCCAGATTTTGGTATGAAAAGACTATTTTGCCCTCAAATTGAGAAAAGTCGGGTTTCGGGGCTTTGAACGGGGACGGGGTCAACATGAAAGTTGTAGGGATTAATGAGATGAGTCGAACGAGATTAACACACGAATTAATGGAATCTCGAATAATCCCTCAATTTCACGCAAAGTCACCAAAGGAACCCCCAAAGGGTCCCACTAAAACAAGAAGGCTCTCAAATTTCTCCAAAGCTATTATAATTCCAAAATTAACCAAAATCCACTAAACACACTTTGAGCTAAAACATAACTTAATTAGTGCTAATCGCGGTCTCTTGGGTCGGGGTCTTACAAGTTTAGCTTTTTCAATTTTGTATTTAACTTTATCATCTTTACTCACATCTTTTTTCTATCCTTATTGCAGGTTATTGATTCTAACATTAAAAAAAAAAAATCCTAGAGTTTGTGCAAGGATCTAAGAGAGTTCACAAAGGACAAGTTTTACTCAAGGAAATCTCTCTTCTCTACCCAAAGCACTGTAAGTCCTAGACTTTCTGATTTTTTTATATATATATATATAATTGCAGTTCTTTCAAGAAAACTTCCTCCAAAACTGAAAGACCCTGGGAGCTTTACTATGCCTTGCAACATAGGAGATCATATATTTGAGAGAGCCTTACTGGACTTGGGTATTAACCTTTGGGTTAGTTTTAGTAGTTTTAGTTCTTTTCCTTTATTTTTAGTTTAAAAAATAATTTTTTTCTTTTTCTTTTGTTAGTTTTTCAGGGGATTTCTAACAGGGTTTTTATGAAATGAAGATACATTGATTTTTGGAACTTTTATTTTGTGAGGAAAAAGAGAAAAGGGGTTCACTATCTTGTTTTAGGAAAGAGTTTTTGAGAAATGGTTGAATTGTTGTTCTCTCACTTAACATGTATTATATAGAAAATTCGAAATGTAAAGCTATGATTTCCATACTTGTGATAACTTCAGAACAAATATGATGGAAAATCGACCCTTAGTCATACAATGTCCTGGTTCAACTAAGTGGATTTATCCACAAATCGGTGAATTAATTTGGGCATATTGAAAAGGGCTGCCTATTGTTGGGGACCGTATTAAAAAAAAAAATTAGTTAGAAGTCTAGAAAAGAATAAAAAGTTTTGTGACTAGTTTAGGTTCGTAGCCTTTTTAACCCGAGCCAGTAAGCCCGTAGGGGTATTTACATACCTAATGACCTAAAGACATCTGGTTTGAGAGTCATTGGCCTAATGCTCGTTACATGGTAACATTAGAAAGCTCAAGGGACTTAAGCATTGCACAGTCACATGTGTGTGTTTGGTAAAAAAGAAAAAATCACTAGAATAATGTTATCGCGGCCTTTGAAAAAACAATGGTGTGAAAGCCGCGTGCCACTATAGTTGGCTTGAGAGGAAGCATGTTATCTTTTACTGAGGTTTAGGTGGCTCGGAATTTTGAAAGAACAAGAAGATGTGTTTTCACGAAAATTTTTAGTGGATCGTTTTATGTTCTCCTGCTTCTATACATACACAATTTTCATCATGCACAGTCAATTTTTCCAGCAAGATTTCGGGGATTTCTGACCAACAGATAGGATTTGTGAACCAAATTTGAGATGTATATTGCAAACTCCATAATCATGAATATCCGATGTTCGTAGAAATTATTTTGGAAAATACTCCCCGATCGACTTTTGTGTTTTAGTAATTTTGTGGGTAAATTCATTACAAACCCTCACGAGACTATAACTCATCCTCTAGGGGGAACTTAGAGGTTTAAAGGCTTCCTGCACATGCTAAGTGCAACCATGCTCCCTACGAAAGTGGCCTTAGTTAGTCTTTCCTTTTGTTTTAACTTTGCTCGAGGTCTAGCAAAGTGTAAGTTGGGGGGGGTGTGATGAGAACCTAAATACACCATTTAGGCCCCTCAATGATGACTTTGTTACACCTTGAAATGATAGTATATGACCTTATTTGTGTTATTTTAATGTTTGCTTGTGTTTTAGGTGATGATAAATAATTCTGAACTAATTGGAGAAAAATGGCAAAAAAACCACACAAACCGGTACGTTCTGCCTCCTGGCGTCCCGACACCAGGACCTGCGCAACAATTCCAGCATTCTGCCTTTTGGCGTCTAGATGCCAGCTCCTGTACACTACGGCCCAAGCTACTACCTCCTGTCAGGACGCCAGACACGGGTGAAGTCTGTCTCCTTGCGCGATTTGAAGAGAAAATTGATCCAAAAGCTATAAAAAGTGAGCCGAACTCGTTTTTATGCGATTCACATTTTGGGAGACGATCTAGAGGCTGATTTTGGAGCTTTGGAATGAGCTTCAATGGAGATTTCGTCAAGGATTCTTTGTCAATCTCTCTCCATGAGTAGCTAACTCTCCACCTTAGGATTGCGATGAAGCCCTAATCTTGTATTTTGGTGATGTATAGTTTCTAGTGTTTTACTTTGAATGCTTTTGGTTATATGACATGGATGTTATCCATTGATTGGATTCTATCTATTAATGCAATATCTCTTTTTGGTATTTTATTATTGTAGAATTGAATATCGGTCATATAATGATGCTTGAATGAATGTGTTGTTAGATTTAGGATAATCTATATCTTAGAGATAGGTTACGCCCAGATCTGAACTCATATATCTTATTTGTTGACTATGTGAAGGTTTGTAAATAGAACGAGTCTTTAAAGCGTTGATAGTGAAACCTTAGGTCTATAGTCACCATTCTGCGAGGTTAGAGTGGATTCATACCCGAAGACTTTTCTTCGATTGAATCAAACCTTGTCTTTACTTTCTAATTTAGGAATCAAACCCATCAAATCAACACTTCATTTTCAATTAAGATTAGTTTAAGAATTTGGGAACCAACACAACTTAGCCTTTTTCTCCTAGTGGATACGACACTCGGTTAACATCTTTACTCTCACGAGTAGAGATATAACTATGTATTAGCTATATTTACAAACTATTTTGGGATGATCAAAAGCTTTCTGAAAAGGAGCTGCAATGCTTTAATAAAGGCAGATGTGTCTACAAGATTGAGATACTATGGCTGTGGATGGGACAAAGAATGGTGATGGATTATACATAGAAGGTGAGTTGTAAGGAGAGAGGGGTTGTGGTGATATGAAACAATTGGATGATGCATTGTTCATAAAGAGTTGGGTTGTTTTTGACAAATGAGTTGTAGTGAAATGCAGCCGGGTTTGTTGATGACTGATGATAGAATATGCTATTGGGTAATAGTGAGTCAATATTCAGTTGAGTTATTAGAGGATGGTGACGGGTTATATATGACTGGGTTATGGGTTATGAAAAGGTTTTGTATTTAACGAGAATGCTTGAATTGTAAGAGGGTAGAATTGTAAGAGGGTAGAATTGTAAGAGGGTACTTCTGTTGTTTTATTTTATTTTAATTTTTATGGACATGACTTTGTTCCAAAAAAAAAATTGGACAACTTCCTTTCTTTTTTGAAATATTCAAATCTTCTTATACTTTTTTGAAAATAGAAAGAAAGTTTTAGAGAGCTGCTAATGCGACATCCCAAACTTCTTTCAATACATCCCTTTATTTCAAGACCAATATGCCCATGTGTGAAATTACCGAAAATGACACCATCCATAGTTTCCAATCTCCCTCAATTTCTCTCTACACTCACCCACCCTACCCCCACCCAAGCCACCACCGCCCCCTCCTATAGCACCAGCGGAGGGGGAGGGGGAGGGGGAGAGGGAGAGGGACAATGAGAGGGTGGGAGAGGGTGGGGACAGAGCCAAGATTTTTTTCTAGTGGGGGCAAAGATGATCGACCGATAATGTTAGTGGGCCCACTTATGAAAAAGCTAAGCCATTCAAAAAAGGACCCATTCCCTTATTATCTATATAAGATTCACTTAAACGAAATTCCCTCTTACAAGTAGATTACACGTAAAGTCCAATTCAATAGGGCCTACTTGGGCCAACTTTTGATCAATATATCTCCTTTCACACTTATATCCCTATTTTGATTTGACACCATGCCAAGTTTTGATGCTCATCGATCCTTTACCCACTATTGGATTGGATCTCATAAGAAAATAGAGAAATTATTATTAAAATAGTATTAGGCTTTAAGGTTGTTAAATCAAGATGTAGGACAATTTCAATGTCAACTGATGCCAACTACACAACAAAGACAGTAAAAAGAAAACATGATGGAAGAGTTATACAAAAATAGACTCACATATAAAACATCTAAATTGTTGAAAAACAACCTCCTCATATAGCATATAGACCTTATTAGATTTCAATCAGATGAGTGAATTTAAGATTGGTATTCTTTTAAAAAAGCACTCCATAAAACTTTTATAAACAAATTCAATTTTTTCATATAAATCAATTTGAGTTGGGCTCATCATATTGAGTTATATTTTCTCATAGAGAACTAAATCATTTATTTTATAGGGTTTATGTTTTTCCAAAAGTATGCCTCATTCAAGAGCATCGGCCCTAGAGGACCTACATTCCAAGTCTGTTTAATTTTATTAAGCGGGCGCCACTCAAGAGCTTCATTAAATGCTCTCTAAACATGGTTGGATGTGGGATGGGACATTAGAGATGGATAAGGATGACATTGCCTTAGAGAGGGAGCGAGATAATATATACAATAAGATTTGAATAATACCATAAGATTCTTTCATTTAGGAAAAGAAAATATCAATAATGCCCTTATTAAAACAAGAATGCCTTTATTATTCTTAAGGGCATGTTTGGATGCACAAGAAAACACAAGAAAATAATATTTTATAGAATATAATCTTTCATTTCCTAAATAATAGAATCTTGTGCGTTTGGTAACCAAAGAAAAACTTGAAGAAAATATTCTTTTCTTTCAAAAAGCTCAATATTTCCTCCTACAAGTCCCCCTGTAGAAAACTTTCTGTAAGATAAGAATCTTTCAAAATGACGATTGCAAGGTGGTAGTGTAAAGTAAAGACTTTAATTTACCAAATCCATCATGATGTGTTTGTTTACATATATGGTAAAGTAAAGTAAAAATAAATCTCACAACACGGTAAAGTAAAGGTGGGATAAAATATTTGGTAAAGTAAAGTGGGATTGAATGGTAAAGTAGTTTTTTTTATTTAACTTTACTTTATCACATTTTATCGTATTTTATATGGTAAATAAAAGTAACTTGTTTACAAGTGTGGTAAAGTAAAATAAAGATTGATGTCATATTATAGTAAATGTGAGCTAAAGTAAGGTGAGATGAAGTATGTGGTGAAACAAAGTGGGAGAGAGAGTTGTAAAGTCGTCGTTTTTTGTATTGACTTTACTTTACTATACTTTACCATAGTTTTATGTGATAAAATAAAAGTAACTTAAGGTAAAAACATGACAGTTAAACTTTACTTTACCACACTACGTTTTTAGCTGGATGTGGTAAATTACATTTAAATTAAAATATTTAATAAATAATTATTCTAATAATGTAATTTACTTTAATCATAGCAAATTCCAAACTCAATTTAAAATCTTTAAAGTTCTTCAAAAATCGTCAAACAACAAAAATATTGTAATATTATAATATTACATTATTCTTGCAAATATTTTATTCTTGCAATATTTAAAGCTGTAAATATTTTATTTTGTAAACATCCAAACGGGCCCTAAAGTTCTCAAATAGTTGAGAAAGTCGAGGAGGGACAAAATGGCATAAAATAAAAATGCCAAAATCTATTCCCATATTTCCTTTTATTATTAAACATGCAAAGAAGACCGAGTGGGGGCAACTGCACACACTCGACCTCCCCCCTCTTCGTCCTTAGGAGAGGGAAAGAGAATGAAGGAGGGAGGGAATATGGGGAGTGTAGAGAGAAGGTGAGGGAGAGCGGATAGGGTAATTTGGGTAAAAAAAAAAGGGCACGTAGAGACAAATCTTGGTAATTTTTTTTGAGTGCTGCTATTGGCACACCAATTTTTTCTTTTCCAACACAAGGAATTTGTCTTTTTTTTTATTATGTTTTTACCCCTTCATGAAATGACTAAAATATCCATTACCCCTCTTTTCACACACAAGCTCTTCTTCTTCCCTCCCACCCATCTCACTCTCCACTTTCCAAAAAAACTCAAAACATATTGGGCAACTCATCTTTCTCCATTTTCTGCTCTTGGGCAACTCATCTTCCTCCATCTCCTTCATCTTTCATTCTTCTTGTACTTTATCTTTTCTCATTCTATTTCTAAAGGATTTCTAGTACAATGAAGGAAGAAAACAACAATCAAATGTGTCTTTCAATCAGAGCAGTAGTGGAAAGGTCCGTTTCTCCATTTCTCGCTTGGAACGAGTTGCAGGTCCCGATATGTACGGTCTTTCAGGTCCGAACATATTGCATCTATTCGGAACTGTACATCCGAACAGAAGGAACATGTTCGAAAGATAGTGTCCAAACACTTCTGTTCGGACACTAAGGTCTGAACGGTCTAATTTTGTTCGGAATTACAGTTCCGGACATTTGCATTCTGTTCGGCCACTCAGAGACCGAACAGTCACGATTTCTGGGTTGTAAACCCTTGTGATGATGGATGAAAAACAACCCCAATGTATGCAAAAACACTAGCATTATTTGTAAAATCTTACATTGAATGAGAATCTATCCCCATAATAAGTTTTCATGAAAAACAAGGTAATCTAAGATGAAAAACATGATAAATAAAAAATGGGGAAGAAGAATGAAATGGTAAGGGTGGAGAGCCCTTTGTTGGAAGAGGATGTGTGTGGGAAGAAAGAGGGAAATGAAGGGATGGGTACTTTGGGAAATTTTGATGTGTGTGGAAAGAGTTAATGTAATTTTTAAATTATAGTGATGTGTGTAGAGAGAATTTGTGTGCAAGTAGAATTTTCTTTTTTAAATTTGTGTGCAAGTAGAATTTTCCTTTTTTTTTTTTACTTATTTGATGTATGTAGACTGTGCATAGAAGGAATGTGATTGGAGAAGTTTGGTACGTGGCATTAACCGTTCTCAAGTTTTATATATATTTTTCAATTTTTTCTTTTTCTTCCCTTTGTTTTTTTTTATGAATTTCTCATTTTCTTTTTCATTGAGAAGAACTTTTACAGTTTCTATAATCAGACTCTTTCGAACTCATATAAACCTTCCCTCCTCTCGCAGGTGATACTGAACATGGCTTCGTCCTCCGATGCAATGAGAGGACTTTCTTAGGGCTTCACATGATCACATCAGCTCTAAAGGTTAGAACCAGAGTCCTTTTTGGAAGCGGCTCTTTCCAAGGTATTTTATTCTTCTAGGGTTTGCAAATAGGCTTGTATATAACTTCTCTCGATTTAGAAAATATTCTTCTTCTTAGTTCTTATGAAATCAGAGTAACTTTTCTATTTTCAGTTCATCTGAAACGAAACTAGGGTTTCCTGTGCAGGTTTGTTTGTACGATTCTTGTTTGGACAAAACCCTAGTTTTCTCTAGGCTGTGGCTCCAGTTTGAATCAAGGGTTCTGAAAAAGATATGGAATCCAACAACAATAACCCGCAGCAAACCAATCCTTCCCCTCTCAGCAACGCCGCGGGATCGGTTCCTCCACTCGTCGCGGCCGCGAATCAGCTCTCGCATCTCCACCCTCCATCACAGTCCCAATCCCAATCTCCTTTCCAGGCTCCTATCCAGATCTCCCAAGCCCAGATTCTAGCCCAAATGCACGCGCAAAACCAAGCCCGAACCGAGGCCGCAAGAGCGCAATTCCAGGCGCAGTTACAGGCCCAAGGGCTCGGCGCCTCGTCTCCTTCCCCGTCCCTCTCAACCCCTGGCACCGCCAGTGCGAAGCGCGCCCCGCAGAAACCCCCTGCAGCCCGCCCCCCTGGCCCCACCTCAGCCGCCACCATGGCCTCCCCGTTCAAGACTACGGAGCTCACGCCGGCTGCCAGGAGGAAGAAGCGTAAGCTCCCGGAGAAGCAGCTACCCGATCGGGTGGCGGCTCTTCTACCTGAATCTGCCCTGTACACGCAGCTCCTGGAATTTGAGGCTCGCGTGGACTCGGCGCTTCTGAGGAAGAAAACTGATATCCAGGAGTCACTGAAGAACCCCCATGTATTCAAAGAACGCTTCGCATCTATGTCTTCAATACTTTTTCGAACCAGACCCGTGTGGCCACCAGGAGGCAGAACCCTGAACCTCCTACTTGGACGCTTAGGATCATTGGGAGGATATTGGAAGATGAAGCTGATGGGGATCCTGCTGGAGGAAGCATTTCGAAGCCTACTCCTCAGTATCCGAATTCTCAACTTTCTTCAAGCGGGTGTCCATCGCGCTTGACCCGAGTTTGTATCCTGAGAGCCCTACAATTATGTGGGAGAGTGCCCGCTCTCCCGCGCAGCACGAGGGTTTTTGAGATTAAAAGGAAAGGGGATAAGGAATTCAATGTGAATATACGTCTGGAAATGAATTACATGCCCGAAAAATTCAAGCTGTCGCCCGCCTTGAGAGAGGTTCTTGGTATTGAGGTCGATACGCGCCCGAGAATCATTGCTGCGATTTGGCACTATGTGAAGGCAAAAAAATTGCAGATCCCAAGTGACCCTTCGTTTTTCGCTTGTGACCCGCCTCTCAGGAATGTATTTGGAGAAGAGAAGATGAAGTTTGCCATGGTTTCACAGAAGATCTCTCAGCATTTGTCTCCTCCACAGCCTATACATTTGGAGCACAGGATCAAGTTATCAGGGAATAGTCCGGCTGGCAATGCGTGCTATGATGTTTTGGTTGATATACCTTTTCCGATACAGAAGGAAATGTCAGCATTCTTGGCAAATGCAGAAAAGCACAAAGAAATTGATGCCTGTGAAGAATTAATTTGTAATACCATAAAACGGATTCATGAGCATCGCAGGAGGCGAGCTTTCTTTCTTGGGTTCAGTCAGAATCCGGTGGAGTTCATTAATGCTGTGATTGCTTCACAAAGTAGAGACCTAAAGCTTCTTGCTGGGGAAGCTACTCGTAATGCTGAAAGGGAGCGTCGTTCGGACTTCTACAACCAACCATGGTAAACTTATTTCTTTGCTTTACTTCAGTGCAACCTTTGGATGGTATCTTTGATTTTTTGTTTGTTTATGGTGAATTTGGAACTATCCAAATTGCGATCGTTCGAGTGTTTTGGTAGGTGAGTGATTATTACTTCCGGTGTTTGGTCGTTTGGAAATTGAAAATTGAAAATCATAATAAGTGGGATACCTTTTCTGTGACATTACTGACTTAAATAGTGGTGTTCAGTGTTATTGATACTTTGTGGCATGGAGGGTGCAATGCACGAAAGACGGAAAAAGTTATCCCATTTAATGCGTTTTAATTCTCACCTGACCACACCAAAAATAAAATATTAGAAAAATTGTCAAAACTGGTTTTCAGAACTGGTCTTGTCACAAGTTTGATCGGTCTTGACCAATTTTGTCTGTTTGAATGGGTCTTTCCTTGGTTGAACCATTGAGGGCACTGGTTCTGGTTGAACCCGATTAGATCGGCTAGTAGTCTGGTCCTGTTTCCAAAATATTGCTAATTAGAATGAATAATTATCTTTTCTGTCAAAGCAGTGAAAGTCAAAGTATCTTGTATGCTCATTTGATTGAGGGTACTAGGGACGGTGCATTTAATTTTTTAAAATGCTAAGATGTGAAGTGAGGTGTTCTGATTACCCAAAGTTTGAGGTGTAAGCATCATGAAATGCCTTTCATAAATAAGTAATTACATTAAGTATATATTATATTGATGCAAATAGAAAATGAATGATTTTGGTAAGTTCAAACTTTTTTTTCTTGGAACGGTAACAGAAATTTTATTAAAAGGGGAAGAAAACAACATTACAAAGAAAAAAGATAAATCTCAGTATAAAAACCTTTTTTTTAAATATTGATATTAGTATAAAAGCCTTATACCAAGAAACTACAACACAACCATTACAACAAAGAAGCAAAAGGAGAATCTGTTCTGTCCACTCCTTGTTTAGATAATGAATCAGCCATGGAGTTAGCTTCGAATAAAAAATGAGAAAGACACTGCACTGGACGAAGATAATGCTTTGATTTTGCTAAGGAGAAAGTGGAATTTCCAAGGGCCACCATCAGGATTAGAGACCCAATGAATAGCATTAGTAGAAGCACTTTCCACAACCAAACTTACCCTAAACAACTGAACAAAAACCTTTAGAGCTTCCAAAATTGCTATAACTTCCGCCTTGTTAGAGTCCTTGTTTCCCACATTCTTAGAGAACTTATATAACACATCTCCTTTATAATTTCGAAGAAGACCGCCAACTCCTACAGGCCATGGTTTACCTCTAGCCGCCCCTTCCACGTTGTACTTAAAGATCTCGACTAGCGGAGGACGCCAATTAGGGGAGGCAATTCCTTACCAGACCCACCCAATTCAGAATTTGGGTTGGCCCCTAAAATTTGTGGATTAGGTTCAGGCTACATTTTTTATTTTAAACTTTTTTTGTAGTGTGTTGTTTCCTATCTTTGATATTTTTAGTTGATTTCATCAAGCCGACTTTAGATTAATAGGATATGGCTATTTAATAGTCTTAATAAAGAACTTTAAAATCCTAAAATTACAAGCTGTCACCTCCTAAATCCTTAAAAACAAGATGTGTTAGTGGCGTATGCCTTCCAATGTGGGGTGTGATTGAAGCGTTCACTTCATCTTTGGTATATTTTCTAGGTACAAAGTGAATCTCGTTGACCCTAGTCTGTCATCTATGCCTTGTGCACCAGCAGTAAGCCCTTTCCTTCTGGCTGTCTGACCCTTAGCCAAGAGCTCACACCTCAAGGCTGTGCATACTCACACATCAAGTAGAGAGAACGCTCTAGAGAAATGATAGCTTATATTACTTCCTACTTCTTGAATGTCATAAATGAATGATTACTCTCCTATTTATAGATTTACAAGTCAATGGCTAGGATTGATCCACGCATCATTCATTCCATGGACATGAAACTTCTAGACCCTACTCTGGAACCTTCTGCACAAATCTACATATTCCTACCTAAAATATTCTAGAATATTCCAGACAACTCCACACTCACCGCCCGTGCCCCCCCCCCCCCCCCCCCCCCCCCCCAACGCTATACCACTCTTGATTAGTTTAAACTCTACAGCTCTACAGGCCTTTATCCTTGCATGCCAAGTCTTCTGTTCATCCATGCCACGCAACATCTATCATTTGTAGTTGCTATTTTGCACAAGGTGTTTTTGCCATTGTGCGCCCACCCTACATGTGTCCTGTGAGTCATGAGCACGTGACACCCCCAAATGCAAGTCATGCCTTAAACATGAGCGACGAGGCATTTCTAAATTGTCTCCTCGAGGCACATCACCTCTAAAAACACCATGCATTGTAAGGTGCATTTAAATGATTTCCCCTTTATTTATTTCTTCTTCTTTCCTTTATTTTTTTAAAAAATGTTCTTTTGGATGCTTTAATGAGGACTGAATTTGTTTGATTTAATAGGGTTGAAGATGCTGTCATTCGTTATCTCAACCGCAAGCCAGCTGGGGGAAATGATGCTCCTGGAAGCACATGAACATGGGCTTTCCGGATGCTCAGATATGGAAAATATTACTGATTCTTACTGCCTAGTATTATCTGTGTTACCTTTCTTTTGTGGTTGTAGTCCTATATGGAATGATATATCTATTTTTGCAATGTTAGATGAAGAATACCGTTCGGACATAATGTTAAAAGAATTCTTATTTACTGGTTGATTTCTGAGTTCAAACCTACTTGGCTGTTCTATTCTAGATGACCAACGTGCCTTCGCTGCTTTATTTTTTAGAAACTTTTAATGCTGATTTGATGTGAGCCTTCTTTTCTGCATTGGAGTTTTATTTGAGCTATACAAACTAAATGTGGAGCTTTCTGAAGGATTACATGTGACTTGTCAACACTTTTCAGTTTTCTTTAGTGGAAGTATTCAGAATGTTGATACATATGAGCGATTCATCTAATGCCATATCTTGGGTGAATTCTTTTAAGGGCCCATGGTAGATGCAGTTCTATTTCAATGAGATTCGTCACCTTTCATCAAAATCTCGGTGTCTTTTCATCATTTAAGTAGGTCCGCAGATGGTTTCGTAGATTGCTTAGCTAAACAAGGGGTTGAGTGTTCATGTAATTTAAGTGCTTTTGTAATGTAGGTGTGGTGGGTGTCCGGTATAGAACTCTTATACCGGAACACTTTGTTTTGGTCTCGTTTTTTTTCTACTATGTACTCTTTTCATTTCCAATGCATTTCCAAATTTACCGATAAAAAAAAAATGTTGATACATATGAGACATGTTGACCCCTATTTCCTTGTATTTACTTTTGGAAGCCAGGCACATAACTTGATCTCCTCTGTCACCTTCCTCTTGAGTTTGATAACGTGGGTGTTCTATGTTTACAATCATGAAATATTATGTAGTTTCATTTCCTTGTCGTGTAGTATTATTAATTTCCATAGGAGCCCCTGAAAGTAACAAAGTTTTTGCTTTTGAAGCAGTTTTGGTGATCCGGCTGCTAGCATTTCCATGTTCTTGTACTGCCTGACCCTCAGAAAGTAGATAGTTTAGGAATTTATAATATTGCCATCTATGGATTGTATAGATGTTTGGGGTTTGCTAGAATGAGATGCCTTTCATTTAACTTTGACCATGACATGAATTTAGTGATCTGTTAGGTTTAAAGTTGGCATTCTTGAGGGATTTAATCACCAATATATTCCAATTTCTAGGTTATATTTTGAACTTGTGAAGAATTTTGTGGTGAAAGATGGTTATGAGGTCCTTGGCAAGATGGTGGTAACTGGTGAGGATTATTTACTACTATTATTAGAAGAACTTCGGAACTATGAAATGCTACTGTTATATATATAAATGAATAGTTGCTTGACAAATAAGTGGTGTGATTCATGTTAGTGTTGTTTTGTACAAGATTCTATTTGAGATAAAGTAATGCAAGAATCAAAATGTGTGATGGAGATTGCCCTTCAAATGAAAAGAAGACCAAGAATGAGAAAATTGAAGATACAAGAATGACGATGATGAAAAAGTAGCTTGTTTACACTTGCTTGATAAAAAATCCCGAAATGGTGCTTGCAGACAACCTTGTGGAATTCACCTTCAAGAAAGTTAGCTAGATTAAAATTTACTGTTATAAAAGAAAGAGAAAGTTAGCTAGATTGCCATGTCAACAAGAGTGCAAGACAATTATTCCCTTTTGGAAGCCCCAGGTACTGCTAGATTAGAATAACTCTGTTTGGTCTCCTGCTGCAAGCTTTTGCTCCTATGATCTAGCTCTTAGAGAGCACCAATCCTTGTGGGCTTTCGTAGGTCGTTAAAGTGCTCCCTTAGGTAGTTGAAGTTGAGAAACAGAAACTTTGTTTCTGCCTGGTTGGATTCCTGAAACCTCATATAGAAGGGGAAAGCTTTGTCTAATCCTAAACGGTAAGTTCTTGGGCAAAGTGCTTGTTAGAGTGAAGATGATTGATAAAGAAGTTATCCTCATGGAACTTGGTCCGTTCAGATCAGGAGATTGAGGAAGTGATTCGTGGTGCTATAGACCTACCTTCTTCTTCATTTGTAGCCATGGACAGATGGATAGAGGTGATAAGACTCTCCTCCTTGTCCTTGTTGGATCAAGTTTTTCGGAGTGCCAATGCAAGCTTGGACGGAAAGGGTTTTTCGTTTGTTTGGAGACTTCCTAGGTCAGACCATAGAGGTTGATCGTTGTAAGTCTTCCAAGGAGATCCTCACCCATGGCAGAGTTAAAGTGTTGTTAGGAAGAGTTTGTAAGCTGCTGTCGGAGGTCCCTCTCTTGGTCGGCAAATTTTTATCTCTGTCTTGGTTGGAGAAGACATGGATCCCTATGGTGAGAAGTTCCTCCCATCTCTGCCTTCCCTTGGCCCCACGGTGCTAAGGTTCCAATACCTGTTTGCAACTCCCTAGGTTAGGGATGATGATGTATACCTCCCTCATTCAAATTTCAAATTACCCACCTTTGGCAACAGGGTTGAATCAATGCTTTCGGATCTTCATCGCGCTCCTGTGTCGGATCATGGGTTGGTGGATGGAGTAGGCAAGTGCTTCTTTTTGCAAGAAGTGGGTCGACCTAATATTCCTCTTAATCTGTCGAAGTTGCCAAAAGCCAACCACTTTGTCCTCCTCCAAAGGAAGAGAGATTCTGGAGCTGTTCTCAAGAAGATAGCCTCGTTGACCCAGGATGTGCTCTCTCCCAGGTTGCCCACACCTACGCTACGGTCTTGGACAACTCCTCTGAGGCAATCCCTTGCTGTTTGCTTGCAATTTTTTTTTTTCCAAATTCCAGCTTAGGTAAGGAAAACCCCCTCGCCTTGCTGCAGTTCCCTTCTACTTGGTCAGAGTTGGAGTTCTCTAATAGGTCCTGCAAGTGGTCGACTGCCTCAGTTGGATGTCAATTCTAGCTCATTGGGCTGTCCCTTTGAGGGCAGTGAGATCGTGCTTAACTCTCAGTGCTCTCCTCCTTCTGGCCTTGGTTGGGTGTCAATCATAAAATCTGGAAAACGGATTTAAAAATTTGGTAGAAGATTGCCACATCTCTCCTCGTGGTTCGATGGAAGCCGCTATCTCAGTGATGATATGATCTCTCTGCCTACCCTAGATGAATGAATTTGCATCAAACATCTTAGGGATCTTAGGGGTAAAGGCAAGGGATTGCAAGAGGCCTTGGATCTAGACAATGTGGTGAAACCGTTGGCATCTCGGTAGATTATGACAAGGGAGGTTGGGTCAGCCTCTTGTCTTTTGCCCATGACAGAGAAAATCTTAACATAGAAGCTTTGGACAGAGAAATCTAAGAGAAAGGGGTCCAGAGAACTTAAAAGTCTAGCTTGCTCCACCAATTACGAGAATAGTATCAGCTGCCCTGCAGTCGGTGCGAGCTCTAGTAAAATAGATAGACGAGTCGGGAGATTCAAAGTGTCATCAATGAAGGTCCTTCCTTTGAATGTGGGTGGCCTTAGAAGTGGATGAAGAGGGCTAATGTCAAAGAGGTAATTCGTAGATCTAACATTGATTTAGTTTTATTTCAAGAAACTGAACTTTGTTCTTTGGATGACTTTGTTATAAGGATCTGTGGGGTTGCAACTTTTTTGACTGGGTGTGCCTTGATGTTGTCAGATCCTCTAGTGTATTTTTCTTAGTAGGAATAGTAGATCACTTGTCTTCAAAGATTAGTGGACTGGTGTCTTCTTCATGTCTAGTGTTTGAAGATCTAGTTAGCCTTCTTGGATTACCACTTTTGTTTATGGCTCAAATGATGGCAGACTTCCTGTTTCCTTCTACAGAGAGCTTGACTCTATTCCTAGTAGATGGAGTTGGCCTTGGTGTATAGGGGGTGATTGGCATATTATCAGACTCCCTTAACAAAAATCTAGAGGTGGCAGAATCACTAAGGATATATTGGGATTTTTTGACGGATCAATTCTCTCTCCCTAATTGATTTGAACCTTGGAGGAGCTAAGTTTACGTGTTCTAATCATCAGATTTTGCGTTCTTTGTTACGCCTGGACAAATTCTCTGTGTCAGGAGAGTAGTTAGATTTGTTCTTAGAATTTTGCCAAATTGCCCTCCCAAAGCCAACTTCTGACCATTGCCTGATTCTTTCAGGGCACGTTTGGTAATCATCCTTGTAGAGGATTCCTCACAATTTTCCTCGCTATTGAGGAAAATCCATGTTTGGTTTCAGCCCAGATTTTGCTCTTCATCAGATTGCTGCAGAGCCAAAATGCTTGCTAATGAAGAATCCTCGCTTTCCAGTAGGGCTGTCAAAAATAACCGTGAAAACTGAACTGCCCGGCCGAACCGACCGTTTGGTCGGTTTATAGATTTTTTTTAAAACAAAACCGACCGAACGGTTTTTATAAGTTTTTTTTTTTTTTTCAACGGTCGGTTTTTATAATTACGTAGAAACCGTTCGGTTAAAACCGAACCGACCGAACAAAGTCTTTTATCAAAACATCACTTGAGGCCATGATAGTTGAATAGTGTGGTTGGCTGGCACATGACGAAATAACAACATAAGTTATTAATTTGTAGAACTGAAAAACAGACCGTGATTTGTGTACATACTTGTATGATTACATTGAGCACACCGTTTTTTTATGTTTCTAAAGTGACATTATTGTCTCCATGTGGATTGCTTGTAACTGTAGGAATTTGGATCATTCAAGCCAGCCCTCATAGAATCTTTGAGGCTAGCCTTGTATCCATCAGTAGGGCCCATCTCTTCATTGTAAACTACTCATAAATCATACTGTCGTCTTCAATTTGGGTGAAATTTTTCTCTTTCCTGAACACCCCCCAACCAAAAAAAAAAAAAACACCCAATTAACCGAAGACTGACCGAACCGAAATGTCGGTTTCCAATGTCTAGTATATGTACTTTGGTCGGTTTCGGTTATCGCAAAATTGTAAAACCGAAAGTTTCGGCCCGGGTGTAATATGTCGTTAAATCGACCGAAAACCGATCGCTTACAGCCCTACTTTCCAGGCTACCCCATCGAATTTGTTTTTTCCACACTCGTGCAGCCGTGCTGAAAGGAGGATCTGCTGTGTATAAAAAGGGTCCTTTACAAAGGACCTTTTTCTCCCTCTTCAAATTTTCTAATTTTCTTGGACCCTTTAACCATGTTTAGAAGGCTCAAAACGGCTAGCACACCAAAAATCAGCTGTTGATTCATTATGGATTTTTGAGATATTTACAAAAAAGTCCAAACCAAAAGATGACCATTTCTAGATTTCTGTGGCCTCATTTTCACAATCCTAACCGTCCACCCTCTTAAGAAGGTAACAAAATGGCTAGGTTGTCAAAATTTGGCAGGTTGATTCATCAAAATTGAAAAAAACTCCACACCGTTGATCTGCTCTAGCGCAAAAAATGAGCAGTCCCCCCGCCCCGCCCCCCCCACCCCCCATTTTTTTTTTTATTTTCTGATTTCTGTGAGCCTCTAAATAATGATCAAACCATCGTCATCTTCAAAAGGTCAAAAACGGCCAGCATGTCAAATTTCAACCATAGATTCATCATATATCTTGAGATATTTGCGAAAAAAATCTAGACCCTACAAACTAAGATTTTGATATTTGTGGGCCCCATTTGCATTATCCGAACCACTCGTCAGCTCTGGAAGACCAAAAATGGTCGGGAGGGGGAAGTTTAGGTTTTGATGCATCATGGATTATAAGAAAGTTGTGAACAACGTATAACCATTGGATCACTTAGAATGTATATGATAGGATTGCTTGAAGTTTTCCAAACATGGACTGCAAGGGGATGAAGGAATCCTCTATTCAGAGGATTCCAGGGCCTAGCGAGGATGGTTACCAAATGTGCCCTTAGACTCCAATTGTGAAAGATGGGCCCCTCTCCATTTCATTTCGAGCTTATGTGGTTGGAGGAATATCAACTTGGCAGGGGTTGATCAAGAACTGGTGGGAGAGCTTTAGGGTGGCTGGTTGGGATGGATTTAAACTGCCCTTAAAGTGCAAAGAATTGAAGGCAAAGTTTAAGAGTGGGCCAAGAACCACTTTGGAGAGAAGTTGGGTTAATCAAAGCTAACATTCTAGAAAAGTTGCAAGGCTTGGATGCTAAGAAAGAATCTTCTCAGTTGATGGCAGTTGAGATGGCTAGAAGAATCCAATTAAAGAGATGTTTGATAGAATAAATTGGAGAGGAATAAATCATATGGAAAGAGAGGTCGAAATACCATTGGCTTAAAGATTGGGATAAGAGCACCAGTTCTTTCATGGCATGGCTTCGGGTATACTTAGGGGCATCAGGATCAGTTCTTTTCTAGATGAAGGCTCAAGACTAGATGAGACATATATTGGGCTACTTCATTGCTTTTTATGCCAAAGAAGACTGGAACAAGCCCTCTTTAGACAATCTAGCTTCATGGAACAAGCCCTCTCTAGACTATGTTGGCTTTGCTAGCATCAGCATGGGTAGTGCCACTTGTTTGAAAATAGAGTTCCTTGTTGAGGAAGTGAAAGAACCGTTTTTTAATTTCGGGGGCGACAAACCGCCTGGAACCAATGGTTTCCCTCTAATTTCTTTCAACATTTTTGGGACGTCCTCTATGAATATACTATGGCCTTTATCTGATAATCCCATGCTAGAGGAATTCTATCTAAAAGCTTTGGTGCCTCCTTCATTGCCTTTATCCCTAAAAAGACTGGTGCTGACTGTTTGAAAGAGTTTAGACTGAATTAGTGATGCAGGCCCTAGGATTAGGGCTTACGTAGGAAATGCTAAAAGCACAATGGGTGCCGAAGCACGTGTCCTAAGACACAATCAATCTCCGACGAGGACGCACCTCAATGGGAGAACCCAATTTCATTAATCAACTCTGAGAATAAACTTGTACAATGCCATATAAATAGTAAAAGAAGACTTAAGCTCTAAGAAACCTAATTAAACTAGGAAACTAAATAAATAGGAAACCTAATCCTAAATACAACTCATCAAATAAAACTATTAAGTAATAACAATTAAATAAGTCCTAAATCTAAGTGGGCCCTACACATGTGGCCATGAGGTCTACGCTGCATCATTCTCCCCCACTTGAAAAAGAACTCGACCTCGAGTTCGGAAAAATGTCCACCTGGATCAAAGACCAATCTGACGGTCCGATTATGCGGTCGATCTATAACTTCTTGGCACAGCTTCATGCATAATTGCTTTGGATGGCTGAAATATGTGTTGATGTGCCTTACTTGTAGATCATGCACTATCAAATCATAATCTCTGACTATCCGCTGGTCATCTCTCAGTTGGCATTGTTGATCCGCAAAGACAAAATCAATGGGAGAATTAATGTGGGGAATGTCAATAACTGGCTCTTCATCGCTTGGTGTGTGCACGTCTGGATGATTAGTACTCATAGAAGAAATTTCAAAGCCAACTGTAGATATGGAATTGTCGGTGTCTAACACTGGCAGCTCGGTCTGTAAATCCGTTGGCACTGGTTCCTCAACACGGTCTGTGACGTGTGGCGACTTTTCTTCTTGAGGAGCAACTTCCATTAGATGAAATCTTTTAAGCATTCGCTCCACACGAATTGCTTCCCAAAATGCGTCATACATATCGTTACAAGCCTTCTCCACATTTTTCAATATACTTGGTCTCAAACCTTTGAGAAAGTGATTGAAATCAAGTGTATCTCCCAATTCACATAAATAATGTAGCCTTTCAAATTCATCGGCATATTCCATGACAGACAAGTTTCCTTGTGTCAAAGTAATATACTGCTCAAAGTAGTCTTTATTTGCATAATATCTTTGCCCATATCTGATTGCATATGGCATCCTTGTAGCTCTTTTGTTGATTTCTGTAAGCCTGCTATTTATTTCAAAAAGTGGCAATGCCATCAGATGTGTAGATCTGATTTCCACGATCACGCGGGCGAGAACGGATCGGAAATTGGACGGTGGATTAGAACCCGATATCGTCAGAAGAAATCTCAACCGTTGATCTGGGTCAAATCTGCTATTGATCAGAAGTACTGATGCAGAGATGATGTCAGCACAACTGTATTGGGCTTCAAACAGAGGTGGACCGCAAACAAGATAGGCAAGAGCCTGACCCAAACTGGACTATAGGCCCAACTGAGGGTCCTTGGTTGCTCCTCGTGTAATGTGCGCAGAAACAAAGGGCTAAAACCCTTTACTAGTGATGCTCAACGAAACGAACGAAAAAGAGAGAACAGCAGGAGAGCTCCGACGAAAGGGAAGATGGAGATGCACGACGATGGTGATGGTTGCGGTTCTGGCAACAAGTGTGGCGATGAAGAGGTTCTGCGCGATGGACGCGTGCTGCTGGGACGATTTGGAGAGAGGAGATGCTTGCGGATCAGGTGGCGCGTGCAGTAGGGCAACCGTGGTGCACGGTACACCTTCTCTTCTCTGTTCTGCTTTTTTTTTTTTTTTGTCTGGGTTGGGATTCCGAACTGGAAGCTGACGATTGGGGCTGGATTCTGCGGTGGCGATGTGGCAGGGATTCGGTAGAGGGGTTCTGCTGTTGGTGTTTGGATGTTGGGGTGGCACTGATATAGGGAGATTGGGGAAGATGGTTGGTTCGGTGGCTTCCGGTAGGCTAGGATAGGGTTCAGCGATTTGGGGTTTTGAATGTTTTGGGAAAAAAAAAATGGGTCTAGGGTTTACGGGGATTCCGGTGGAATGGGTTTGGAGATTCTGCGGTTTTGGGCTAGGTTGGGGATTTCGGTGGAATGGCAGGCGGTGGATTTGGGGCTTCAGCAGGCGGTTTGGAGATGGTGCAGGGAGATGATGGATGGTCAGGAAGAAGATTGGTCAAGGGAATAGGGGCATATGGCTAATGGGTTCCGAAAGGTGGGATGGGCTGCAGGAGGGTTCTGTGGTGGAGATCGGGGTTATGGAATGTGGCTGGGATCTGCGGAAGGGTTTGGCCACGGGATGATGAACGGAATGAGGGATAGGGGTAATCGTGCCGACGATGGAATCGTTCGGCTCTGATACCAATTGATGCAGGCCCTAGGATTAGGGCTTACGTAGGAAGTGCTAAAAGCACAATGGGTGCCGAAGCACGTGTCCTAAGACACAATCAATCTCCGACGAGGACGCACCTCAATGGGAGAACCCAATTTCATTAATCAACTCTGAGAATAAACTTGTACAATGCCATATAAATAGTAAAAGAAGACTTAAGCTCTAAGAAACCTAATTAAACTAGGAAACTAAATAAATAGGAAACCTAATCCTAAATACAACTCATCAAATAAAACTATTAAGTAATAACAATTAAATAAGTCCTAAATCTAAGTGGGCCCTACACATGTGGCCATGAGGTCTACGCTGCATCAATTAGCCTTATCGCTGGCATTTACAAAATTCTGGCCAAGGTTCATGTGAGCAGGCTACAAAAGACCCCCTCTAATATCTCCTCATCTTAGGGTGCTTTTGTTCATCACAGACAGATTCTAATGGGGTCCTTATTGCCAATGAGTCTTTGGAGAGACTGAAATAAGGAATCAGGTCTTATTTGCAAGTTGGACTTGGAAAGAGCCTTCGACAGAGTTGGTTGGAGTTTCCTATCTTGTTTCTTAGGGTGGGCTTCAACTCCAAGTTGAGGAGATGGATCCAAGAGTGTGTATCTTCTGCTTCTTTCTCCATTCTCATCAGTGGATCTCTAAAAGGGTTCTTCTTGGCCTAAAGAGGTCTCTGTTAGGGGGATCCTCATCCTCTCTCCTGTTTTCTGTGTCATTCTTGGTGAGGCCCTCAGCCGTATGATTACAGTTGCAAGTGAAGCTAACTTGCTCACAAGCTTGAAACCGGCAATGAACGCTCCTACGGTCACTCGCAATTTGCGGTTGGCACTCTTATTTTTTGTGCAGCAGAAGATAGGTTAAGAATGTGATTTCCATTCTTAGGTGTTTTGCAGAATTTTCGAGCCTAAAAATTAACCATTTTAGGAGTGCTTTATTTGAGATCTCTGTAGACACTGCTCCTCTTCTTCATCTTGCCGATCTTGTGGGTTTTGCCTAGGTAGAGCACCTAAATATGTTTGGAACCTAGTGGTTGAGAAAGTTGAAAAAAAAAAAAAACTATCAGCTTGGGAAGCAAGATATCTCTCACTGGGGGGCAGACTCACTCTGATCCGGTCAGTGCTTGCCAATCTCCTTATCTACTTCATGTTTATTGTCAAATATCTAGCGTCTGTTGCTAATTTCATCAAGAGACTACAATGAGACTTTCCCCAGCAGCGTCGAGACGTCAAGAAAAAAATCCATTTGGTTCGCTGGAAATCTGTTTGCAGTCCAAAAGCTGACTGGGGGTCTTGGTCTTGGACCCGTAAAGGAAGCAAATCAAGCTCGGTTAGGTAAAATGGTTGTTGTGGAGGAATGCGGAAGAACCAGATAGTTTATGGAGGAGCATTCTTTTGACCAAAATATGGTGTGAGAAGGAATGGATGGGACATTTCAGAGGGATATACTAAGTTTAAGGATGCCTTTTGTGGCCTCCGTCAAACTCCAAATTGGATATGGAGACTGGATAATTTTTTTTTGGCATGACATTTGGGTTCGTGATAGACCCTTAGAAGCTCAACTCCCAAACCTATATAGTTGCGCCAGGAACCACCAAGCTAAAGTTAGGGACTATTTGGAAAGAAACTCTAACCAAGTTCTTTGGGACCTGATATTTAGGAGGTATTTACTGGGGTCCGTGGAGAGCCATCTATTCTGCATTCAGGATGTTTTGCACCAGATCTTCACTCCTGAAGGGGGGACAAGACAGCCGAATTTGGCTCCCTTCTCAGGATGGTGTCTCAGTGTCCTCTTTCTTCTCTTCACTATCAGTCACCCCTTCCAAAGCTAGCTTTGCACTGGGTTATTCTTAGAGGGAGTATCCACAGCATGGATAACCTTCATCGGAGTAATATGATCATAGTGAATGCCTGTCCTCTTTGCCTTTCAGCTCAGGAATCAATTGTCCTTCAGTCCTTCACTGCAAGGTGGCTAGCAAGATTTAGAATTCTATCCTCGCTGTGTTTAATTGCAGCTGGGCTCAGCTCAGGAATCAATTGATCATCTTCTCCTTCACTGCAAGGTGGCTAGCAAGATTTAGAATTCTATCCTCACTGGGTTTAATTGCAGCTGGGTCTTTGCCTTTCAGCTGAGGAATCAATTGATCATCTTCTCCTTCACTGCAAGGTGGCTAGCAAGATTTAGAATTCTATCCTCACTGGGTTTAATTGCAGCTGGGTGCACCCTTATGCCATTGTGAATTTCTTTGATGCATGGCAAGTAGCTATAGGTTCTCCAAATGGCAAATCTTTCTTAGCAGTTATCTGGACTACTTGGAAAGAGAGAAACCGAAGGAGCTTTGAAGGATTATCCAACAGCCTTGAAGCTATCATTTATAGAATGAGAACCTGGTTGATTCCTGGTTTGTTTTCCCCAAGTTTTGGGGTCTTCCCTTAGACACCATCATTGTATAATTGGAGGAAAGTGGCTTTCCTTTAGTATGGTCCTCTTCTCTTTTGTTTTTGGAATTCCCGGGAGCCTTTTTGTTGCATCGTTTCTTTCGTTTTGTTAGCTAGCTTTTTGCCCATTGTCGGCATTTTCTCTCCCTTTTACTGGTGGCTGTATCTTTTGGGGTTTCCTTTTGTTTGCTTTTTTGGCATAATCCTTTGGTCCTGTTCACCTTTTGATTACTACACATCTATGAAGCACGGACACGGATACGAGACACGGATACGATACGATACGGATACGCAGATACGTCATTTCTCAAAAAAGTAGGATACGATACGTCGGGGATACGTTGAATTTTTTTTTATTTTAAATATTTTTTATATGACCATGTAATAAAAATGTAACATTATTTCAATCAAAATAGCCATAAAATATGGACTTTCATTGATTTAATCATCATTAAACATTACATCCAATACTTCCAACTTCCAAGTTGAAATTCCAAGAGCACTGACACTGCATAGTCAACATTCCACTAATCCCAACAATCAACACACATCGATCAATGGGTTTAAAGCATATGGGCCCCGTTTGAGTGGGGCACCACATCACACTGACAAGATGATCTCAGCCGTCCAATCTCGTGCCAGCATAGCACATGATCAGTTCGTGCGTGAGTACCGTCCACCATTTACTCACCCGGACCACCATAACCCCATTCCCATATCCATCAAAGCCTAAAACCCAACTGAACCCTCTTCATCCAAATTCCAAACCGACACTCATCCCCTTTGCCCAAATGAAACCCTAAATCGTTTACCTCAGTTCAAGCATCCCCAAACCTAGAAAAAAAAAAAAAAGCAGAGAGAAGAAAAACAGAACAGAACAGAGAGAGAAAGAAGGAGCAGAAGACTGAAGAAAGAGACAGAGAGAGAGCACTACCCGGCACCGGCGAGATTTTGCAGCGCAGCACCGTCGGTCGTCGACGTCCGGGAGCCTCACCCCTCTGTCTTCATCCCTCAGGCCTCAACGAAACCCATCTACTGGTTGTTCGTCGAAATCCCATCCCCATCTCCCCTCTTCCGTCTCAGACCTAAAAATCAAAACAACACGCTGTCCGGCCTCGTCGAAAACCCCATCCCAGAGAAGAAAAAAGAAAAAAAAAAGAAGAGAAGTCGCAGCAGAAAGAAGAACAATTAGACAGAAGGAGGGAGAAGCTACCTTGCACCGACGACAAGCTACCAGCAGCCAGGTCCTTGCTTCATCAACTCGCCATCAGCTCTGCGTCTTCCTTCTTGTGAGTCGAAATAGGTTCAGCGGATGGAGGATGGAGGCGAGCTTCCGGTGATGCTTCTTCTCTAGGGTTCCTTTTTTTTTTTCTCCTCTTCAGTCTTTCCCCCTCTTTATAACAAATTTCGTGTCCGGGACGTGTCCCGCTCGTGTCGGGACGTATCCCGCACGTATCCGATATATATATATATATATAAAAATTACGATACGAAAAACACGTATCCCATACGTGTCCATGGCGTATCCGTATCCGATACGTCCGGGATACGGATACGCCACCCATTTTGACGTGTCCATGCTTCCTAGCTACACATTATCATTCAAAAACAACAAAAGAAATAAAAAATTGTGGAGGATGCTTTTGTTAGCATTTATTTGGGGAATATGAAAGACACAATAGCCTTTGAAGATAGATAATAAGAGCATTAGTGTTATCGGGTTAGGCCCTATTATTTGTGTTTGAGTGGAGTATAATCGTGTTCTACGCTATAGTAGAAGATGTAAATGGAAGTTGGCTGAAGATTGGAAATAGGGCAGGAGAAAGAACTGCAAGGTTGGTAGTGACGATATTATAGGGAAAAATGTTCAATTTATTTATATATCTTTTTGGGCTTATGGGTAGTATGGATGCTAATGGAGCAGAATCTTGTGTGCTAAATAAGGGACATATGTTATACTTGGCTCGCTTTTCCACCATCTTGATAATTGAGAAGCCAGCTTCAGAAAAAATACTGCTTTCTTTTCTTAATGAATGTAACCATTCAAAAAAAAAAAGAGAGAGAGAGAGAAAAGAAGCCAGCTTTAGGAATGTGCTTAAATGGGTCATCTTCCTGAGTAGGTAGTGAAGCTTGGTGCCTTCTTTTCTCTCATTGAAAAGTAAGTTTTAGAGACTCATTTGTGTGCGACTTATGAAGTGAACGGCATATTTACTCCTATATATTGAAGATTTATTATAACGAGTAAAACTGGGTTTTTTTAAGAAAAAAGTAAAAAGATTTGTTTGTTGAGGGAGATTGAAAATGTTATATTGTAAGAAAAAAATTTGAGGAATGAAGTATTTAGACGACAAGTCTTTTGTGGATTTGGTCTGTTTTTGGTGGTCTTCCTTTCAATTTGGGGAGTGGGCCACTCATAAAACTATCTTTTCAAACAAAGAGAGGTAAAGAACAAAATAAAAGCTCGAGCGAAAGATTGTTGTAAGGGATATTTCTGATTTTAAAACTAGATTCTTTGATGAAATTTAATTTATTGATATAAAGGAGCATGTAGAGTGTAATGCACAAGAAAAAAGGGTGAGGCATGAAGAATTAAGAAGATTTTTTCATAGAAAGTTAAATGAGGAGGCTGTCAAATGGCAGCAATGATCTAGATCCTAATTGCCCAAAAGGGACTGCTATACCAAATAATTCCATGGTAGACCTCATCTAGGAGAATGGTGAATAGAATCTTGTATGTACAATTGATGGAATTCATATCAATGGGCGTGAGGACATTGTTCAGTTGATTTTGAAGCTTCTTCTCCAATTTATATTCCTGTGTGGATTGGTGCTACTGAGGCCACACAATCTTGACATTGCTAATATTGAACCAAAAAGAAAGAGACTACTTGGAAAGATGATCCAAGGTAGATGAGGTTAAAGCACAGTTTCTTTCTGTAATAAATTCTTTGTTACCATTCCAGAAAAAACAAAAGATGATGTAAAAGCAATTGTTTTTTATTTTGGAGGTGACAAAGTTTAGGGACAAGTCGGTTTCCCCAGGATTTCTTCCAAATATTTTGGAGGAGGTTAAAGATAGGAGCTTTATCCCTAAGTTTCGAAAAAATAAGTGTCAAAAGGTCTTGGGTCTATGCTTCAATTAGCCTAATTGGCAACTCTATAGAACTCTGTCGAAGGTGTGGGTTGCCAAACTGAAGGAGGTTTTTCCATTTGTCATAGCTTTATCACAAGGTGCTTTTGTTAATGGTAGACAAATATTGGTTGGGGTTTTGGTGGCCAATGGACATAAGGATTCTGGATTCTGGGCTTCGATTGTAGCGTGTCTAGAATCCAATACGCTCTTGGTCCTTAATATTGGGGCTCCTAGAGGTTTCATCTGAGCATCTCGAGGTCTGAGAAGGGGAAACCTGCTATGTCCCTTCCTCTTCGTGATAACAAGCGAAGTGCTTAGTAGAGTGTTGGAGAGGCTAGAGTGGTGGTGATCAGGGGCTTCAGTTGTGGTCCGAGGGATCTTGAGGTGAGCCATTTATTAGTCCGACATGATCTTAATCATGCAGATATCATGGTTGGATCTTAGAATCAATAAGCACATAAAAGAAATGATAGAGGAGTTTAGGCATTCTTATACTCTTGTCTGAAATTGGCTGGGTTTGATCTTTAAGATGATGTTCTAATCTTCTTCAAAGCACCTCTCCTTTATATTGCAGGGATGACACCTTTCTATTTGCCAAGTTGAGAGGGCTAGAAGGGATCGATTGACCATATTTTTATAATAATGCATTGAAGTTCTCTAATTTATCAAAGTTATCAAATATGCAAGAATTCTTTATTACCTTGTTCCTTAGCCTTATTAGAAAACTTGCTTTAAGTTGCATATTGACTAGTAATGAAATCACAGTTTTTTAAAATAAGCCCAAAATATTATAATGTTAATCATATGAATCAAGTGGGGGCCCATATGTGGTTGTGTGGGACTGTCACATGACATTGATATTCTGTGATGCTTAGCAGCATCAAACAAAAAGATGTGAAAGCTATCCTTGATGCTTTGAAATGGTTTTAGGGCTGCACAAGTACACATCATCTTTTTACAAGTGAAGTCATTGGGATTGGACGCTTTCAAGATATCTGCCCTCATGAGTTGGCATCAATTCTTGGGTGTAGAGTGACGTTCCTCCTAGCTTCGTATTAGTCCGACATGATCTTAATCATGCAGATATCATGGTTGGATCTTAGAATCAATAAGCACATAAAAGAAATGATAGAGGAGTTTAGGCATTCTTATACTCTTGTCTGAAATTGGCTGGGTTTGATCTTTAAGATGATGTTCTAATCTTCTTCAAAGCACCTCTCCTTTATATTGCAGGGATGACACCTTTCTATTTGCCAAGTTGAGAGGGCTAGAAGGGATTTATTGACCATATTTATAATAATGCATTGAAGTTCTCTAATTCATCAAAGTTATCAAATATGCAAGAATTCTTTATTACCTTGTTCCTTAGCCTTATTAGAAAACTTGCTTTAAGTTGCATATTGACTAGTAATGAAATCACAGTTTTTTAAAATAAGCCCAAAATATTATAATGTTAATCATATGAATCAAGTGGGGGCCCATATGTGGTTGTGTGGGACAGTCACATGACATTGATATTCTGTGATGCTTGGCAGCATCAAACAAAAAGATGTGAAGGCTATCCTTGATGCTTTGAAATGGTTTTAGGGCTGCACAAGTACACATCATCTTTTTACAAGTGAAGTCATTGGGATTGGATGCTTTCAAGATATCTGCCCTCATGAGTTGGCATCAATTCTTGGGTGTAGAGTGACGTTCCTCCCAGCTTCTTATCTGGGGCTTTTGCTATGCTTGGGAAATGCATCGGAGAGCTTGTGGGATTTGTTTGTGGAGAGATTTGAAAGAAGGTTGCTGGGATGGAAAATCTAAATGCCTTTTTTTTATGGTGGTCATATTATTCCGATAAAGACAACCCTTGTGAACTTCCCCAGTACTTCGTGCCTATCTTCAAATGCATGATGGCGATTATCAAGTGGTTGGAATAGGTTTAGTGTAACTTCCTTTGGTAAGGAATGGAAGAGAAAAGAGACAACTAGTAGAATGGTAGGTGTGCAAAAACCAATTGGTAATGGATGTCTTGAGTTGAGATCTCCTGTCATGAATCAAGTGTAAGACATGCTTATTTTTGGTGGTCCCACACTACCACATAGGGCCCCACTTGATTTGTATGATTATAATATAATATTTTGGATTTTTTTTTTATGTAAAACTTGGATTCATAATCAAGTCAATGCCCAAGTTGAAGTAAGTTTCCTAATAAGGCTAAGATAAATGCAAATAAAGAACCTTATAGTTTTGGTGACTTTGATGGATGAAGGAATCTTGATGCTTACTTGTAAATATGGTCAATCAACTCCTCCTAATCCTTTTAACTCAGCAACAGGAAGCCATCATCTGGGCTACAAGGGAGAGGTCCTTAGAAGAAGTTATGGTCATCATCTTGACGATTTGATCAAGTTCAAAGCATGAATATAGGTATGCCTAAACTTTTCTCCGCTCTTTATTTGATTTGGCGATTATTAACTCCAAGATCTAGTAGTGATGATTATAAGAACTAGATCATGGCAAATCTGGCATTAATTTGTGCATGGGAAGCGGTTATGATGATGCAGGACAAACCCATGGTCCCCATGGGTCGACCAATCATTTGGGCCCAGCCCACCTATCTTTATTTTATTTAGAGTATTTTATGTTAATGTTTCAGTTATTCAAGTTAAATGTTTTAATCCTGACCATCAATGTGATTGGATGGTCCAGATTAGTTCTAGGGTATTTGCTTTTGTCTATATATTGATGTAAAGCCTCTTGCTTAGTGAATGATTATTTATAATGAAAACTGAAGCTTTTTGGATCTTCCCCAAGTTTTCTCTTTGAGTTTTCTCTGAATACTCTTTGCCTCCTGGATTGGAGTTTGGCGCAAGGCCAACCAATTTTTGAGTAATCCATTATTCCCCTTTCCCTTCCATCTCATCTTCCATTATATGGCGCCGTGAATCTTCCCTCTGTTCTGCATTATATGGCATCTGGGGATGGCTTTGATGGCCTTACGAAGCAGGCTCTTTATGGCGAGAACAAGATAAGCGGGGATGCAGGTTGGGTTGTTAAGGAGGCTTTTGCAGTTTGCTTGACATTTTGAGAGGAATATATTGAAGGCAAGTGGCTTCTTCTACAATCACATACTGTTTATGTGATTTTGGTCAGACACGCTGGAAGAGGTGCTTCTATGGGACGGGTTTGAGGTGGCCTTCAGATTTGCAAATGGAAAGAATATTTTGGTATAAAGCGTCATGGAAAAAAGGGCCAAAGTGCGTTAGGAATCCGAGGGAGGAGGAAACGAATGTATTCTCTCGTTTGTTTCACTCACTACAATCAACCTGTGTTCCCAGATCAGGCATAGATAGATACAAGGGTATGGACAAGCACCATCAATGGTATATTTCACTGAAATTTGCTACCTCTTTCTAGTGGCGGGGATCAATTGATAGGCACCCAATAACGTCCATTTGAAAGGTAAAAGCCCCACCTTGGGCAGTGGCTTGTGTGTGGCTGGTGATCCAATACAGAATCTTAACTATGGTTAATCTGGTGAATCGGGTTGAAGATAGTGGCGAATGCCTATCCCATTTGTTTTAAGTATAAGTAGAAGTAGTTGACCGTTTTTTTTCATTAGGTGTTCTTTCATCCTAAGGCGTTGAATGAATTGCTATCTTGGTCTAGGTTCAGTGGGTTCTTCCCAATGATATCCAGCATGGAAAGTTGGCTACGAGTCAAAGACAAGTAACTCATTTTTGTTGTCTCCTTTGTCGCCTCTCCTTTGGTGTCTCGATTTATGTGCAACCGCAGGATAAAGCCCATAGGGATATTGCACTTCACAGTGGAAGGAGATTGTAGAAGTGCTTTATCTAAATCCACCGAGGAATCTCTGGCACGTTTGTTAGAGGTTGTGGCTGCGGATTTTATCCGATTTTCCTTGCTGCACGGAAAATCCACGTTTGGTATTCCCTACAAAACGGCTGGAAGTCTTCGTTCCCCAGTCCAATTATTTCGCTGGTATGCGGAAGCAAGTGTGGAGTTACTGTGCTCCAGGCGCTCAAATAGAGGCCATCGGTTTTATCATTTTTTCTTGGGGATTTGACCGTACGGGGTATAAAATATCTTGTATTCCTTGAAATGGTGTTGACCAAAAGTATATCCCAAATATGGGTATCGTACAGAGAGCCTCTTTTTTTTTCCAGTTTTACCCTTCTTGTGCGATATCGCAAATATTTGCGATATCGCATAAACTGAAGAGTCATTATATATACTGCTTATTTGCCCTCCCTTTTTTCCTCCGTTTGGAAGTAAGTCATTTTCCCTCATTGTTTTCATGCTCCATCTTTAGAGGAGGTTCTTAAGAGGATGAAGCAATCGCTCTTTCATTTCTCTTAAGGCATTTAGATGATTCTTCTTACACAATATTTGGACAAGTTTGGAATTTTTTGTATACTCTGTCAAATGTTATGTTAAAAATGGTTGGGCATTGAGACACCAAAAACTTATGGTCATGGAGATACTTTGGAATTTATTCTTAATTTTTTTGTTTGATTGTATTAGATGAACAAAAGATATAAAACATCCTAAAAATGCATTTTTCTTGTGGCTTTAAAACAAATTATACCATGAGTTATTTTGTGGTAATGTAAAGAACAAGACAGGTATAGCTCAGTTACAACAACTAGGACTTTATAACAAATCATATTGTAAAGAACAAGACATGTACACTTGGTCGCAACGGAAAGAACTTTCAATGTTTTATTACACAGCCCAAAGACATTAAAAGTTTCAGAATGCTTCATTGTTATATTTGTGACTACACTACGGACTTTAATGTATTTTTTAAGCAGCCGATCTTCTTTTACGAAGTATGAAGCCATGTAGTTAGACCTAATATGGAGCAAGTAAAATCCACAGCAAATATGGGACTGTAATTCATTACATTTTGTGCGATATCGCACAGACACTTTGCCACCAACAGAAACTGTGAAGCTCCAGAATGCTTCAGTTATTTTTCTGACTATAGTAGGGACTTTAATGTATTTTTTAAGTGGCCCAGATCTTCTCTTATGAAGTAGGAAACCATGTAGTAAGACCTGATATGGAGCAATTAAAATCCATAGCAAACAGGATACTATAATTCAGTGCATTTTGTGCAATATTGCACAGACATTTGGCCACCTACAGAAACTGTGAAGCTCCAGAATGCTTCAGTTATTTTTGTGACTACAGTGGGGATTTTAACGTATTTTTTAAGCAGCTCAGATCTTCTCTTACGAAGTAGGAAGCTATGCAGTTAGACCTGATATGGAGCAAGTAAAATCCACAGCAAATATGGGACTGTAATTCATTGCATTTTGTGCAATATCGCACAGACACTTGGCCACCAACAAAAACTGTGAAGCTCCAGAATGCTTCAGTTATTTTTGTGACTACAGTGAGGACTTTAATGTATTTTTTAAGCAGCACAGATCTTCTCTTACGAAGTATGAAGCCATGCAGTTAGACCTGATATGGAGCAAGTAAAACCCACAGCAAATATGGGACTGTAATTCATTACATTTTATGCGATATCGCACAGTCACTTGGCGACTTATACAAACAATGGAGTTCCAGAATGCTTCACTGTTTTTTTTGTGAAGTACCACACATCCATCTACAATGACAAAATGTATACAATGAGTTTTTACATCGATGTTAACATGTCAAACCATACAGTTCTTCACCCAATCCCACAAAACATGAGACACGGGATGGCCGGGTCCACACGGGCAGCGTCGCCAACGAAGCTCAATGTGGCGGAGTTGGCTGAGGGGTGGGCGGTGAGGAGGTGTTCGTCCTTGCCGCAGAGGCCGACGGCGGTGGCGACGGCATGGTTGATAAGGGGGACGAGGTTCTTGTTGATCTTCCCGGTGAGGACCATCTCGCCGATTTCCATGGTGGCGGCATCGGTAACTCGGAGGCCGTCGATGAACTGTGGGCGGATGGAGAGGCGGCTGAGCATGCTGTTGATTGGGTGGGTACAGATGATGATGATGAAGAAAAAGATGGCGGTGTTGGTGGGGTTGTTGTGAGAGGGTTGGAGAGGAGGAAGAGAGGGTTTAGGGTTTTGGAGAGATGGAAGGAAATGTGGGTGTGGGTTTTTACGATTTTAGAGAAGGTGAGATGGGGAAGAGAGGTTGTTGTTGGGGCCTGGGGGTCTAGCTGTAAACATCCTCTCTTCTCTCTCTTGTTAGGGGCTTAAAAGGATGGTATTTGCTCTCTCTCTCTCTCATCTCTCCTCTCTCTTGTCAAAAAGGTTAAAACTGGAAAAAAAAAAGAGTTTTTCTATATGATACCCATATTTGGGATATGCTTTTGGTTAACACCATTTCAAGGAATACAGGGTATTTTATACCCTGTATGGTCAAAACCCCTTTTTTCTTTATTTTTTTGGGTCCCACGATCAAGATTGAAACCAGTCCTCATCTTTAAAAGCTTCCAAATGGTTGTGAAGCCAAATATAAATGGTTGATTCCTCTTAGATTTTGAGATATTTGTTAAGGTATCTCAGACCATTCTATCACAATTTATGGGCTTCTGTGGGTTCCTTTTGCAAAATCCAAACTATTTATTCTCTTCAAAGGGTACAAAACGGCTAGGGGACAAATTTGGTGGTGTGATTCATATGGATAATGAGAGAATCATGTACAACTCCAAATCGTTGATCTACCCTTATGTAAAAAATGGGATTCTTAACTGTCCTTTTTTTTTTTTTTTTTTCCAATTCTTTGATTCCTATGGGGTCCTATCACGTTTGAGCTATGCATCATCTCTAGAAGACCAAACACGGCTGAGGGCTCAAACTTCAGCCATAAATTCATCATGGATTTTGAGATATTTGCGAAAAAAGTCTAAATCTTAAAATTGAGTTTTTATTTTTGTGGGCCCCATTTGCATGAGCCAAAAGCAGCTAGGGGTGAAAGTTCGGATCTTGATTTATCATGATTTATGAGAAATCTAGAAAAATAAATACCTTGTAGCTGTTGGATCAAATGTAGTACAAAGGTAGGACTCCTCTAGTCCTCTTTGTTTGCCAAACTTGCAACTCTCCTCAGAAAAAGTTAAAAAGAGTTTTTTGTTAAAAGAGTTTTTTATATAATCATGCCTTAAATTCATTTAAGAAAATCTCTTGTTATTATTTTTTTTTTATGTTTTAAAATGTAACTACAGGGGTTCCCGTCTAATAGAGTGAAATTGAAAGGAGGTGATTCTAAGTTAAAAGGATTGACTATTTCAAATAAAATGATCTTCAATGTATTTTTATAGGTCTAACATAAAACCTAAAAGAGACAAGATGACCAATAGAAAAACCAACGTGTGCGTGCTACCTGTATCGAGTGTGTTATGCTTCACTGCTAATAAAACTGGAGTTTGGGTGGTCCTATTATCAATCGCACCACATGCTGATCATGTAAAAGCCATAACTTAAGTGCTACTTGTTAGGCATATGCACTACAATGTGGGTCAATATCTATCAAATAAATTTATTCAAAAACATTAACACTAACACCACCGCCCCAAGTGCATGCATGACACTTCTGATTTACAACATCGACGTTGGACAATGTGAAATGCATCCTTAAACAAGCTTGTTAATGATATCAATTTTACCTTCATCTGGTGGAGGGCCATTTTACTGGCAACGAATGAATGAATTAGAGGCATTTGAGCATCTTCTGTTAGAAATCACTCAAGATTTTATGACATCTTCTATGACTATTCTCAACCGAAATTGGATAGGTTCCTTCCTCTAAATGCCTGCACATGAATACCTCCTTTCCCAACTATAGGAGTCCTTTATATGCATGTAAATGATGCACAACATTTACTGATTACCTGTTGCTGCTCCTCATTTATACTGCACAAATGGTATGTAAATGAGGCAATTTTAACCTCTTATTTATTCCTGGAGGAGGTGGTAAATGGTAACATATGTAAGGCTCTAGTACAGGTTGCAATAAAAGCTTTCACCTGGTTTAGGTTGTGGGATCAAATCCCTTCAACTGCCTTTTTGTTTTTTAAACTTCTGTAGGCTCCAAATTTGTAATCTAGCCCGTTCGTATTCTTTATAGATCTAATAAATCCTAAGATGTTTAATTTCATATCTTAAGTCTATACATATTGAAATTTATAAAAGGGGATTTAACGGGAAAAACCCTCCTAAACAGTCTATTATTGCATTTGGCCCCAATAAAAATGGACAGACAGAATGAGCTCTGAATTCACGTTTCTTTTTTTTTTCATTGTCGTTTAGCGCTATAGTCGATATCGACTATCATGCGCCGTACAAAAAGGCCGTCCGAAACTTCATCTCTTCCTGTCTCTCTTGCTCTCTGCAATTGATCTCAAATCAATTTCACTGCAATCCTTTTTTCTTTATTTGGTGAGATAAAGATGGGTTCTTGAAATCAGTCTTTTTAAAGAGAGATGTGATGTGATATGATCTTCAGATCATGGTGGTGGCTGCAAAATCTGCCACAAATTCCTCCAAAGCCACACAAGAAGATTCAAATCGTCGAAACCCATCAAGGCCAAGAACCCCTCTTCTTCCTTCTGAGAAGGACAATGGCGTCCCTCACCCCCTCCTCCTCCTCCAAGAAAGCCCAAACCCAAAGAAATCTCCTCTAGATACATGTCTCCCTCCTCCTCTTCTTCTTTTTCTTCATCCTCCACAAGACACCCATCTCCACACATCTCTTGTTCGGCCGCCGCGCCCGAGCCTTTCGCCCTGAAACGCTCGCAGTGAGAGGGAAGGTCGATGGTGGAAGAGAAACCGGAGAGAAACCAAAGGCCGGAAGGATGCCGGGATCGGCGGTTCGTATTGAGGAGTGAAGAAGAGCCTTGGAGGGATGCATCCAACGTTGAGGCAGGTGCCGCCGAGGGCCCCTCTCTTCTCGATGCAGGTGGTCTTGAGGCCTAGCTGGAGGCTTATTTGGCATACCGGAGTAAGGTTCCTAACAAGTTCATTCCGCGTGTTTTTTAGTTTACTTGTCACCGTAATTGGGTTTTGCAACAGTTTTGCAGCAAATGTATTCTGGTTTTGCTGTTTTTTATGGTGTTCAATTGAAGTTTAGAGAGAAATGGTGCAGATATGCATATTTGTTATGTTTGTTTATGTGCAATATCTGGATTTAGATGCTTTCTTTAGAATTGAAAATTTTGGAGCATGTGTTTCTAGTATTGTTTGTGGAACCATAGTTGATCTTACTGATGCTAAGGAAAATGGTGGAGAAGAACAATGAAGCAGAGTCCGACATTGGCCATGCTTCAAGCATATATGATACATTGATACTGGCCCATGGCAACCACAACAATCAGAAATAAATTAGGATGGACAACACCCTCTTTTCTGAGCATATTATAAAGGGGTGTCGATTTCGATGGGGCCCACTTTGGTCCACCTTTCATCAGTGTACCCCATTCTATGGGGCTCACTACACCCCATGATCTGGCACTTGGCCTGATTTGACACCCTACTTTTACTTAACATTGGATTGAATATCAAAGAAAAGTAAATTTAAAAGACCCTTGAACCATGAGACTACTAAATCAAGTGTTGGGATTACTTGAATTTAAAAGACCCTTGAACCATGAGACTACTAAATCAAGTGTTGGGATTACTTGAGGAGATTGATTTGTTTTACTAACCTTTATCCATGATGAGACATTTTCCATCATCCCTATCCCCATGGATAGGCATGCAACCCCTAAAAGATCATTGGTGGCGCAACCCCTAGAAGGGCTGATATTAGCTCTAATATCCAGAGTGACCTCCAGCAACTTGCAGTCTATGCATCAGCTGAATTTCCTTAAAACTGCTTCAACGTTAGAGCGCAAGAGATGACTTTCCTTCTCACTATAGCCAAGATTAGGAGAGCCGCCATTTTGTTTCCTCAAAAGCATCTCATATTTCTTCTTTTCCAGATAGACCATACAGACACAAGAAAAGTGAGTATCCATGGGAGTTTTACCTATTCCCTTGTCAAGTTAAAACGTTAACACCAATCTCTTTCAGAAAATAACCCAATATACACCTGCACCTCTCTCTCTCTCTCTCTCTCTCTCTCTCTCTCTCTCTCTCTCTCTCTCTCGTGTTGGGTGTTCCTTTGCTTTGTTCTTCTGCCTCTAGTCTCACCTTCTCTTGTATTTTTTTTTCTTCATTTTTGCGCGCTAAATGGGTAAGATGGGCTTAGATTATTAATTGGCCAACTAACACATTTGATATTTTGCAGGTTCATGAAGAAAACAGCAACGATTGTTCCAATGTAATCCTCTCCTTCGTGAAAGAAAACTCTTGTGCAGTGTGGTCGGGGAACTTGTAAAAGTTTTTTGGGAAGCTGTCTTTGATATATGTTATCATTGGTGTCTTGTAAAGGTTATTTATTGTGAATGTATATATGTTGATGGGTTTATTATTAGTTGTGGAATTGTTCATTTGGTGAATGTATGCCATGTGCCTTTGAGTTCATGATGATTCATATTCAGTTGTCACTACGAATATATGTATTCATATTCAGTTGTCCTCATAGTGGAATTGTGATTATGGTGAAAACACTTGACCAATAGTAGATTCGACTATGTAATCCAGTCAAACATAGTTGATATCAACTATGTAACTGAAACTTAAAAAATACAGTCATAGTCGATAGCGACTATCTTTCTGGAAAATAATCAAGGTTGTAATAGTCGATATCGACTATGTAACCGAAATTTAAAAAATACAGTCATAGTTGATAGCGACTATCTTCCTGGCAAATAATCAAGGTTATAATAGTCGATATCGACTATGTAACTGAAACTTGAAAAATACAGTCATAGTCGATAGCGACTGTCTTTCTGTTGTAATTGTAATTGTCCATTTCCCAGTGCCCTTCATCCCCCTCTTGTCCAAGATCTTATCCACCAATTCGCCCTCCCCCAATTCATCCCAGACCCTGAAAATATCTGCAGTGATCTCAATCATGGACTGCTGCAACCCACGAACTATTGAGGAGTAAGCTCCCGATAAGCTATCCCCCAATTTGCCCTTTCTCATTGATTGAAGAATAAACTATGGCCATGGCGAGCTTTGGGCAACAAAAGTCCCTCCTCCTTCTAGCGAGAAACTTATGCAGATCTGATCTTTTTCATCTCACCCTCTCCTCCTCTTCTAGAACCTTCTTCTCCTCTACCTCTGCATCATCCAAACAAGATGATGACGAGGTCGTCATCGGCGGTGGTCCGGAGGCTATGTTGCTGCACGCCATCAACGCTGCCCAGCTGGGCCTCAAGACCACCTGCATCGAGAAGAGAGGGGCCCTCGGCGGCACCTGCCTCAACATTGGATGCATCCCTCCAAGGCTCTTCTTCACTCCTCAATACGAACCGCCGATCCTGGCATCCCTCCGGTCTTTGGTTTCTCTCCGGTTTCTCTTCGGTTACTCGGCAGGCTTTGAGTTCTCCAATTGATCTCCACCTCCACCATCGAGCTTCCCTCCCACTGCGAGCATTTCGGGGCGAAAGGCTTGGGCGCGGCGGCCGAACGGGAGATGTGTGGAGATGGGTGTCTTGCGGAGGATGAAGAAGAAGAAGAGGAGGGAAACATGTATCTAGAGGAGATTTCTTTGGGTTTGGGCTTTCTTGGAGGGGGAGGAGGGGGGTGAGAGCCACCATTGTCCTTCTCAGAGGGAAGAAGAGGGGTTCTTGGACTTGATGGGTTTTGACGATTCGAATCTTCTTGTGGGGGTTTTGGAGGAATTTGTGGCAGATCTTATAGCCACCACCATGATCTGAAGATCATATCACATCACATCTTTCTTTAAAAAGATTGATTTCAAGAACCCCTCTTTATCTCACGAAATACAGAAAAAAGATTGCAGTGAGATTGATTTGAGATCAATTGCAGAGAGCAAGAGAGACAGGAAGAGATGAAGTTTCAGACGCCCGTTTTGTATGGCACAGGATAGTCGATATCGACTATAGCGCTAAAAGACAAAAAAGAAAAAGAAAAAAAGAAGAGAAACATGAATTTAGTGCCCATTCTGTCTGTCCATTTTTATTGGGGCCAAATGAAATAATAGGCTGTTGTTTTTCCCGTTAAATCCTCTTTATAAAAACATCTAAAAATCCCCCATCTATAGATTTGATTTTTTGCACTTCAAAAAGCATGTAATCTATATGAATATTGTTGAGTTCATGAATTTGCACATTTACGCATCATTTTAGGATAAATTAGGGGTTTGATTAGGTGAATTGCATCATTATTCATCTAATTCCATCATTTCATGCATTTTCACCTAGAAACCTGAATTTTCATACTTTTCATATATTTGCTGCATTAATTTAGAATGTTTTGCAAATTTTCATCGAAGAGTCCCAGTTGGAGTAGGACTGTCTGAATGGGTCTCGCTTCAATATGAGTTCTTCAATATTTGATGTGTTGAATTAAAATGTGCAGAAAACGAGAATTGCAGGCCTCTATTATGGAACCCACTTTCAAGCACACATAGTCACTATGGGCCCTGCATTGCTGAATTGAAGTTTGAAAAGAAGAACTCACCACATGGACCCCACACACAAGCCATGTGAATATCACTCAAATGAGGGGTCCACTCATCATGTCACTTGAAGAGTCCTAACTACAATAGAAGACTTCTAATAGGGCCCACTATTCAAGCAGATGAAATGTCCTACATGGCAGGGTCAGCAGTAATTGCAGATTTGAAATTATTAATGGATACTTCAAAGAGTACAATTATGATCGGAATAAAAGAAGAAGAGTTTGAATCATCCACATTTGATCTCCTTTGGAAAATAAGAGTTGTGCAGAGAAAGAATCCTTTGCAAATCAAATTTCAAAAGTTAATCTCGTTTTTCTCAGGATTACTCATCTTCAAATGGCCATAACTTTCAATCCAACCGTCGGATCGATGAAATCTACCTACCGTTAGAAAGCTTATTCAGAGTAGATATCCGTGGAGTCCAAGAATGTACAAATCAGAGCTAAATCGACAAACTTACAGGCCTGGAGATTTTCACATTTATTTTTAGATGAGATTGCAATTAAATCCACACCGTTGATAATCAATTGCTGCACATCCCTTGTGGGACCCCATCTAAAGATTAGCCAAGTCATCCAGAGGTTTTCAGAAGCTTCCATCTCATTCAAATTCAAAAGAGATAAGAGATATACCTTATCTATGAAGATAAATCAAATTTACAGAGAAGGTGTCCAGATTCAATGTATCTGTAAGATAACCGGAGTTATAATAGGAACCAAAAGGAAGCATACGAGAGACACTCCCTCCCTTGGACGTCCACCATTATTCTCTCTCATTTTTTTCTTTTCCTAATTAATATAATTTAAGAATTATTTTTGGGTATTCTGTGTTTCAGAAATTAGGATTTTTAGAAGAGAGATTTCTGAGAGACCATTGTACATGGAGATGCTATTAATGAAATTACTTATGGAGTTCTTTTCAATGGCTCGCTAGATTTCTGGATTGGAGCACACAGATGAAGCTAAGTAGATCTTTAGTTTAATCTATGTGATTTTTCTATTTACTTGTCTCCTTTAAATGCATGCTCTATTAGAATAGTAGATCTTTCTTCATGCCTTAGGCAGCCTCTATTTTGATTTCTAATGAAAATAGTTTGATGATTTATACTTATTTTGATAGATTATGCTTAGGGTTGAGATCCTTTGATAGTTTATGCTTAATTTGATGAGTCATGCTTATGATTTTTCATTCTTTTATGAGGTGAAGGAGGTCTTGGGTTGTGATCTTATTCTTTTTATTAAATTCTGGTTTTGCAAAAGACAAATCCTCCGGATCTGAAACATTGATTTGTTTCTGATCTGAGTTATTTTGAAACAAATAGTAGAATAATTGCATGATGGATTAATTATCTTGCTTAGTAGATTCTGGATGCTCCGATCTAATTTTTTTATATATTTGATTAGTTTGTTTTTGAATTCTTCTAGATTTTCTTAGATCTCAATTATTCATTAATCTTTGATTAAAAAAAATCAGATTTAAATTTTAACTCAGTAGTGCTCCCTGTGGGATCGACCTGTAATTGCCAATATCTCAAAAAGACAACTGTGCACTTGCAGTAATTTTAATGGATTGATTTAATTAACATCAAGTTTTTGGCGCCGTTGCCGAGGAGCCAAATCTGAGTTTTGATAAAAATCTGAATTTTTGTTATATTAGATTCATATGCCTGCTCATATTTAGGTTGCATTAGTTGTTTAGTCATCTAATTTGCATAAGTAGTGTTAGTTGCGGTTAGTATTAGTTAGTATTTTACTTTGCTAAGTTTTCTATCTTTTCTGATTTTTTTGATTTTTTTATATTTTTTATAATTAATTGAATTTTCGGAATAAATAATTAATAAAAATAAAAAAAATTTCTTTGAATTATTTCCTTTAATTCCGAATTTCAGTAAATAAAAATAAAAAAATATATTTTGGATTGGTTTAACTAATGTTTTGATTAGATTAGGATTGGTAAGATAGAGTTTAAAATTTTTAGGACTAGGTTGTTTTGATTAATATGCTAACCTTTGAATTCTTAAATTAGGTAGTTAGAAATTTTAAAATTCTATCTGTTAAGTTGTTTAGATAGTTAGAGTTTTAAAATCTGAAATTTGAATTGGATAAGATTGGATTTCTTATAATTGAAACTTTTTGAAAACTCTAATCATATCTGGACACTTGCTTGGATAATTTAGAATTTCTGATTTTTTTTATTCAGTAGATAGAATTTTTGATTTATTTCAATAACTTAGAGTCCACTTTGGATAGAGTTTTGATTTACTTGGTGTCTTTTGAATTTTCTTATATACATTTTTTAAAATTAGGATAAGATAGACTTTTGAGTTGGTTTGTTAACTTAGGATTTACTAACAAGAGTTCATTTTGGATATCTTACCTTGCTAAGAGGAGAGTTGCACAAAAATAGGAAACTGCGTGGATTTGTTCTAAGCAAATAAGTTGCTCTCAGAATTGCAAAATTTATCAAAAAAGGTTATCTTTACACAGTTTAAGGATTAGCGTGGGCCCACTGTAAGAGTTTCTAAACTTTATCCCACGAATCTTTTACTCCCAAGTGGGGTTTGGGTGATTTAAATTTCAGCAAATATGATTGTGTGATTGACACACTAAGTAAATTGGACCCACACACTTAGTTAAGGACTGGATCATCACCAGATCCTTGCCCAATTAGGTTTAACTACCTCTCACATAGTAACCTAACCATTAATTAAAATCAAGTAGAAACGAGACTATAGGACTCGAGCTCATTAGGACGAAGATCACAAAAGGTTGCACCAGTTGCGCTCTTTGGTCAAGTTGATGTCTAGGTAAGTCCTGTCTCTACAAAAAAGGGTGACAGTCTCTGTTCTACGAGTTTGGTTCTTAAGCGGGACCCTTGCCAAGTGCATTGTGACCCCACCACTCATCCTGGGGACTTACCTGGTCAATTTGTCTTCATAAGACCGAATTGGAGGCCTTAGTGCACTCTTCAAACTAGTTAGGAGCTGTCTAGTGAGTTAGGCTAACCCTAGGATAATTTATTGTGCTCAATCTTTGTACTTGACTGCTTGTGCATCATCTAGTAAGACCATTAATTAGGGCCCCGCATATAGATTATGCTTGCATTTCTTTAAGGTTAAACCTGATGCATGCGTTCTAGACCCGAGAGAGAGAAATTGTGGGTACGCAAGAGTAAAAGGTTAGTCAGGATAGAGCCAGAATTAGCCTTAACCGTTGTCAGAAAGTCTTCCATCTTTGAAGAAATTGTTAAGATGACTGATCAAGTGGACCCACCCATGACTTTGAAGGACTACATGTACCCCACTAGGACAACTCAACCGTCATGCATCACCCTGCCTCAAACCAATGCCACATTCGAGCTGAAATCTGGTATGATCCAGATGCTCCCAGTATTCCGTGGGCTAGGCCAGGAAAACCCATATCAACATGTTAGGGAATTTAAGGACATCTGTGGGACCATGAGAATTAATAACATGACTGAAGAGGCCCTTAAACTTAGATTATTTCCTTTCTCCCTAAAAGAAAAGGCTAAAGCTTGGCTTTATGCCTTACAGGCCTGGTCCATCACTACATGGGATAAGCTAGTCGAAGAATTTTACAAAAAATTCTACTCTAAGCATAAAACTGCTTCGATTAGGCAGGCCATCAATGGATTCCATCAAATGGAAGGGGAGACACTTTGCAATTATTTGGAACGGTTCAAGGACCTCTTAATCTAGTGTCCCCACCATGGATTTGAAAAAATTCGATTGGTCCAGACTGTGTATGAGGGTTTGGATTACCCTACTAAGCAGATGGTGGAATCTTTCTGTGGTGGGCAGTTTACACAAAAGACAGCAGATGAAGCATGGACATTTTTGGAAGATACCGCTGAAAACACACTGCAGTGGGCCCCTATCAAAAGGGAGCCCATCAAACCCACCATTCCTGAAAAAGGGGGGATGTTCAAGATTGAACCCAAAATTGAGGCAGAGGCCAAATTGGACACATTGGCAAGGAGAATAGAGGCTTTAGAACTGAACCAAAAGCCTACTCCAAACACTTTGGAGTCATTGAAAATATACTCAGGCCATGAATGGAGGGATTGACCCAACAACTTTGGGTCAGACCGAGTCTATTGAGGAAGTGAATGCGCTTTATCAAAACACTCGTTTTGATAATCGTCAGAGGTATGACCCATACTACACATACAATCCAGGTTGGAGGGATAATCCTAATTTTTTATGGACCAAGGGTCTAACCCAGGGTGGCCCATCACAATCACATCAATTTCAGCCCATTCAATCTCAGTCCAATGCCCCACCCGGTTTCCAAAAGCCCAATTTCACCCCCAATCCGCAAAATCACCGGATAGATTCTCTTGAGGAAACCATGAAACTGTTAGCTCAGAATACCCTCCAATTCCAGCAAAGCACTACTCAAATTTTGAATGGTCACACTCAGACCCTTGCACAACTGGAATATCAGATGGGACAACTGGCCAACTCCATCAGTACCAGAGATAAGGGAACCTTTCCTAGTCAATCTGAACCCAATCCCAAGGGCCAAGTCGTTCATGATATAAAAGGAAAAGGCCCAGAACAAGTTAAGTCCATCATTACTCTTAGGTCGGGTGCACAAGTTGATAACAAGGTGGAACTACCTAAGGAGCCTAAGGACGAATCAAGTGAGATAATGGAAACTGATGAACCAAGTGTGAATGTTGAACCCATAGTAGAACCGAAGAACCCAGTCAATGTTGAACCATCACCTAGTGAACCCACTCCTAGGATTTATGTTACCATGACACCATACCCACAAAGGCTAGGCCTAGCAAAATCAACTGTTCAGTTGGATAAAATGCTAGAGGTATTCAAACAAGTGAGGATTAACATCCCACCTTTAGATGCTATCTAACAAGTTCCGGCCTATGCCAAGTTCTTGAAGGACCTTTGCACCTTCAAAAGAACCACCAATGTTCCAAAGAAACCTTTCCTAGCTCAGCAAGCTAGTTCTGTTATTTCAAGTCTAAACCCAATCAAATACAAAGACCCAGGGTGCCTTACAATTTCACGCAGGATAGGGGACCATCATATTGAGCACGCTTTACTAGACTTGGGTGCGAGTGTCAACCTACTTCCGTATTCCATATACGAAGAACTAGGTTTGGGGGAGTTGAAGAAAGCTCATGTGACCCTCCAATTGGCTGATGCTTCAATTCGATACCCGAAGGGGGTAGTGGAGGATGTCCTGATCAAAGTAGGAGAGTTCGTATTCCCTGTAGACTTTGTTGTCTTGGACATGAATCAACCAACAAGAACTGTGGCTAAAATACCAATCATTTTAGGACGACCATTCCTAGCAACATCCAATGCTTTAATTAATTGTAGGAATGGAGTGATGCAAATCTCATTTGGCACCATGACAGTTCAACTAAACATCTTTAATGTGAGTAAGCAACTTCAAGATGAGGATGATGAGGTTGGTGAGGCCAGCTACTTACAAGAGTTGGTTGGAAATGTTGCTCCCCAGTTAAGCTGTGAGGATCCATTAGAGGTTTGTCTAGCACATTTTGGGAGTGATTTTGATATAGATGGCCACATTGAAAAGGTGAATGCACTGCTAGATTCAACCTCATTCGTGGAATAGAATAGGTGGCAACCTAAGTGAGAGATCTTGACCTTAATTTTGGAAGGTAAGTTTGTTTGGGATCCAGGAGGAATCCATGTTAGGTGTCAAATAGGATAATTTCTTTTTCTTTGTTTTTATATAGATTATTATTAGTTTAGATTTTTTTTGTTGTCTTTTTTTTTCCACCTTGGACAGGGGGCGCCATGCAAAATCATCAGGTAACTTTTTTCCTTTACCTCCTGCAATTTATTTTTCCTCATGTTATATTATCATTTTCTACATTACATGCATGACATCGAGGACGCTGTCTAGTTTAGGTTTGGGGGTGGGAACAAGCACACTTGTCCATTTTTAGGTGTTTTTTTTTCCAATTTTAGGAAAACTTTTATTTTTTTTAAAAAAAAATTTAGGACAATTTATCGTTTGTGATATATATATATTTTAAAGGTAGTTTTGAAAGGAACTGATAAAATTCAACGATGCTCGGAAATTCGGAATTTTGAAATCCTTGGAAGGAAGTAAAATGAAAGTTCAAATCTTTCTAGAATATATCAAAATAATACTAAACTATGTTTTTCATTGAAACACGTATACATCTATCAAGATTTTGGATAGGAAGCCTTGATGTTGAATTTAGAATTTTTCAAGAAAGATAGGATGACTTTCTAAAGTCTAGCCTTGTAAGTCTACCTTGTTCATTAGGATGGTTAGGTCAACCAAAACCATTGGATTAATTCGGGCGAATTGAAAAAGGCTGCCTATTGTTGAGGATTGCAAAAAAAAAAAAAAAAAGTGTTTAGTTAGAAGTCTTGAATAAAAAGTTTTGTGACTAGTTTGAGTTCGTAGCTTTTTTTAACTCGAGCCAGTAAGCGTTTAGGGGTATTTATATACTTAGTGCCCTAAAGCCATCTGGTTTGGGAGTCACTAGTCGAATGCTCGTTACATGGGTTAATTAGAAAGCTTAAGGGACCTAGGCATTGCATAGTCACATGTGCGTGTTTGAAAAAAAAAAAAAGAAGGAAAAAAAAGAAAAGAAAAATGAAAATAGAGATGCATCTCGCAGCCTTTTAAAATACAGTAGTGCGAAAGCTGTCATAGTAGCCTTGAGAGGGAAATTTATGAGCCACTAAATCTAGGAAAGATCAGAGCATTTTAGGGATAATTCTGTTTTCATGATATTATAGCGGAACATTTGAAAGATTGATTGGATGTATACACTTGCACAAGGCACACAAAAGTTTGGTATTTGAAAAAGAAAAAAAAAATAGAAAAAAAAAGTTTGATATTAGAAGGATGAACCGAATTTTGAAAAGTCTGAGATTTTGACTATTCTGGATTACACAAAGAGTGACCGAGATACTTGATTTCCTTTTGAAAAAGAAAAAATAAATTTTATTTTTATTTCTACGTTTGTTTTTAGGATAAATGAATTTTATGGGTATATTCACTGCAAATCCTCACGAGGCACAACTCGTCCACTAGGGGGAACCTAGGAGTTTAAGGGCTTGTTGCATATGCTAAATGCAACCAAGAATACCAGCGAAAGTGGTTTTGTTTTCATATTTACTTTTCTTTCTTAGATTAGGTCAAAGAACTTCAAACTATTTTGCTCGCAACTTTTGCTAAGGGACTAGCAAAATGCTGGTTGGGGAGTATGTTGAGTTCATGAATTTGCACATTTAACGCATCATTTTAGGATAAATTAGGGGTTTGATTAGGTGAATTGCAATCATTATTCATCTAATTCCATCATTTCATGCATTTTCACCTAAAAACCTGAATTTTCATACTTTTGATATATTTTCTGCATTAATTTAGAATGTTTTGCAAATTTTTTTTCGAAGAGTCCCAGTTGGAATAGGACTCTATCCGGATGGGTCCCGCTTCAATATGGGCTCTTCAATATTTGATGTGTTGAATTAAAATGTGCAGAAAACGAGAATTGCAGGCCTCTGTCATGGAACCCACTTTCAAGCACACATAGTTACCATGGGCCCTGCATTGCTGAATTGAAGTTTGAAAAGAAGAACTCACCACATGGACCCCACACACAAGCCATGTGAATATCACTCAAATGAGGGGTACACTCATCATGTCACTTGAAGAGTCCTAACTACAATAGAAGACTTCTAATAGGGCCCACTATTCAAGCAGATGAAATGTCCTACATGGCAGGGTCCGCAGTAGTTGCAGATTTGAAATTATTAATGGATAATTCAAAGTGTACAATTATGATCGGAATAAAAGAAGAAGAGTTTGAATCATCCACATTTGATCTCCTTTGGAAAATAAGAGTTGTGCAGAGAAAGAATCCTTTGCAAATCAAATTTCAAAAGTTAATCACGCTTTTCTCAAGATAACTCATCTTCAAATGGCCATAACTTTCAATCCAACTGTCGGATCGATGAAATTTACCTACCGTTGGAAAGCTTATTCAGAGTAGATATCCGTGGAGCCCAAGAATGTACAAATCAGAGCTAAATCGACAAAGTTACAGGCCTGGAGATCTTCACGTTTATTTTAGACGGGATTGCAATTAAATCCATACCGTTGATAATCAATTGCTGCACATCCCTTGTGGGACCCCATCTAAAGATTAGCCAAGTCATCCAGAGGTTTCTAGAAGCTTCCATCTCATTCAAATTCAAAAGAGATAAGAGATATACCTTATCTATGAAGATAAATCAAATTTGCAGAGATTCAATGTATCTGTAAGATAACCGGAGTTATAATAGGAACCAAAAGGAAGCATACGAGAGACACTCCCTCCCTTGAACGTCCACCATTATTCTCTCTCATTTTTTTCTTTTCCTAATTAATATAATTTAAGAATTATTTTTGGGTATGCTTAAACCCTATTCCAGAAATTAGGATATTTAGAAGACAGATTTTTGAGAGACTATTGTAAAAGGAGATGTTATCAATGAAATTATTTCTGGAGATCTTTTCAATAGCTGGCTAGATTTCTGGATTGGAGCACACAGATGAAGCTAAGTAGATCTTTAATTTAATCTATGTGATTTTTCTATTTACTTGTCTCTTTTAAATGCATGCTCTATTAGAATAATATATCTGTCTTCATGCCTTACACAGCCTCTATTTTGATTTCTAATGAAAATAGTTTGATGATTTATACTTATTTTGATAGATTATGCTTAGGGTTGAGATCCTTTGATAGTTTATGCTTAATTTGATGAGTTATGCTTATGATTTTTCATTCTTTTATGAGGTGAAGGAGGTCTTGGGTTGTGATCTTATTCTTTTTATTAAATTCTGGTTTTTGCAAAAGACAAATCCTCCGGATCTGAAACATTGATTTGTTTCTGATCTGAGTTATTTTGAGACAAATAGTAGAATAATTGCATGATGGATTAATTATCTTGCTTAGTGGATTCTGGATGCTCCGATCTATTTTTTTTTTTATATATTTGATTAGTTTGTTTCTGAATTCTTCTAGATTTTCTTAGATCTCAATTATTCATTAATCTTTGATTAAAAAAAATCAGATTTAAATTTTAACTCAGTAGTGCTCCCTGTGGGATCGACCTATAATTGCCACTATCTCAAAAAGACAGCTGTGCACTTGCGGTAATTTTAATGGATTGATTTAATTCACATCAATATAACCGTTCATTATTCTCATGTTAATGTTAAGCATCAAGGTACTTATTTTTTTTATTCTTATAAATCTTCATTGATTTTGAGAGACGTGTGAAAAACACTTGCATATTTAAAAGCATTCGATGTATTCATTTTTTTTTTTAACGTGGTGATTTTCACAAACATGGTGATGTATTTTACATATGTTACATCTGATTGTGGAAGCTACCCACATGTAAAACCCATTTTCGTATCCTATATATAAAAGGCAAAACGTCCCTTTAATAAGCACCTTTACCAAAATCAAAGAAAAAGGTGAAAAATGTCACCATCTTGAACTTCGCCTCTAGTCCAACAGGCCCATGATAGTGAAAAGGACAAAATTGAATATCTTGTGTTTCAGATATATTATTTACCTTTCTTAAGAATCTTTTATTTCAAGATTTGCTCAAAAAACAAACAGTGCAGAAAACTTACATAAATTAAAAACTAAAATCAAACTTATAATTTATTTATATGATTTTTAGGCAAAAAATAGAAAAAAAGTCTTAATTACTTTCAATTAAAATATTGGTCGATCCCCAAGAATTTTGTTCAGAGTTCAATTCAAGACATGCTTGATCAACATAATTTTCAGTAGAAACTTGACATCAAAATTTTAAGGAATGAGAACACCAAACCAAAACTTGTAATCACAAATGAAACAACGCCGGTTAAGATCAGGAATAGTTTTAGAGCTCAACAAAGACTACTATAGTCATATTTACCACACATTGCACAAAAAAAATCTGGACTAATATTAGAAAATCAATACACAACACATCATACATGATGGAAGTAAATGAAAACATGTACCCTCTTCATTCTGGTTCTTAACATTCATCTCATAAAATTTGCAAAATTGAGGTAGAGAATTGGTTTTCAATTCTTTCCCATGTATTATGTACTCTCTTGGTATTGATATAGAGCCCATTCATCAATTGTCCCTGCGATCCTCACAGGCTCACATTGATAGGTTTGATGCATCAAAGAATAATCATTCAATTGCTTGCAACTGAATAATGTAACCAATGCTCTTCATCGGTTCCATAGTGAAAAGTAGAACAATGCTTAGCACAACAAAATTCATCTACTAGGATCTCAGAGAGTTTATTTATCAATGAATACATGGAGATAAATTTTTTTTTTTAACACTTCCTGATAAGAATCAGTAATTCTTAAAAAATAAATAAATAAATAAATGCATCTAGATAACAGATGTATTGATTTCGTACCAAAAACAGTCACTAAAGTGAGTTATAGCAGATATTCCTTACTTCCTGAAAAAAAAAAATCAAAATAGAAATCCCATAAATCCTCTACGTCAACTGATGAATTTCCTTAAATGGCAAAAGATGAAGGGTGATGGAGGAGTTATAAGTAGTAAAAGTCTACAGGCACCGATAGGGAGCCTGGGCTGTGGCACGGTGCTGGTAGCAGGGCTCTTATAAGTAATATGTGTGACGAGGAGAGAGTGATGGATGAGTTATGAGTAAAATGAGAAGCTACTAAAACTGAAAGTTGAGTGGTCAAAATCAATTGGCAATTGCAATTGAAATTAACTAGATTGATAAGTTATATTTGAATGGAAAATGAACTACTAGTGTGATTGGGGACCAATCATTTATTTATTTCCCATCTTCCTTTATATTATTTATGCTCTATTTTTTATTTAGTCTTCATTTTAACTAATCATGATATGCTTCCTATCTATTCAAATCTCATATACTATAATATAGACCCACTATCCATTACACAGCTTCACTTTTCTCTCGATTTGAATTGGTCAATTGGTCTTTTTTTACCCTAAAAACTTACTGGAAACGTACGCCACGTGTACCCACCCTCACGAGGGTTATCTAGTAAATCAAATCCAACCCATGCTCCCTCTGAACCCAGACACCAGGCGGATATTGTCATATCCGCCTCCATTTCCAAATCCAATTCTCCGCCTCCATATCCAAATCCAATTCTCCGCCTCATATCCGCTCCGATCTCCAAACGGATATCCATTCTATCCTCCATCCCCGCCTCCAAACAGATATCGGATATCCAAACGGAGAATCAGATATCCAAATCATTAAAAAAATATTAAAAGACAATACAATTCAAAATATAATTTAAGCATTAAAAAACATTAAAAAGACGATACAATTCAAAATATATCCAAAATAAACTTCCAAAATAAAGTCATTCAAATTTCAATACACTTATACAAGTCATACAAATCCCAATTATTGAAGTAATATATATATATATAGTATAATATATATAATATTATATAAGATAAGGATGAAAACTGCAATTAAGGGTTAAACGGATATCCAAACGGATCGGATACGGTTCGGATATCCAAACGGATATTCGTATCGGATATCTCTATATCTGCCTCCGATCCGATCTTCAAATTTTTTTCAAAATCCATATCCGATTCCGACCCGATCTCCGAAATCCATATCCAAACTGAGCGGGGCGGGTATTGAATCGGATAGTACCGGACGGAATTTCCATCCCTAACCTCAGCTCATTTCGCTTTCTTTACAGCACCCACTGAACCCCAAACACAAGCAAACACAAACACAAACGGTGGAAAGAAGAATGGGAAAGAGAAGACTGAAGATAACAAAAGTAAGGGAGGGAGGGGGGAAAGAGAGAAAGAGATCAGTTTGTTTGTTATAGTGTGGGAAGGAAAATGGAATTCCCGAAAATGTTGTGCAAATCCCAAATCACAATCATCACGTTGTCAGTGGTGATAATGCTCTATCTCTTCTTCGAAACCCTCGATCTCAAATCCCATTTCCCGACCTTCACTTTCCAAAACTACCCCTCCTTCTCGGCCTGCACCCGCCCTCCCCCTCTCCGCGTCTACATGTACGATCTCGACCGTCGCTTCAACTTCGGCATGATGAATGCCAGCATCAGCGGCGGTGGGCCCCCGCCGTTGCCGGAGAGACACGGCATCAGGCGGCAGCACAGCGTGGAGTACTGGATGATGGCGTCGCTCATGTACGGAGGAGGAGTGGTCGATGGGATGGAGGCGGTTAGGGTTTCTGGCCCGGAGGAGGCGGAGGTGTTCTTCGTGCCCTTCTTCTCGTCGTTGAGCGTCAACATACACGGACGTAACATGACCGATCTAGCCACTGAGGAGGACCGGAAATTGCAGGTTTGGTTTTTGAATTCGTTTCTTTCTTTCTTCTTCTGTTTGATTGATTGATTTGGGGTTTTGTCTGATTGATTTATGGGGAGAATGATGGTAGATCTGATTTTGGGGAAAAGAAGGAAGTAATGATGATTAAAAGATGAATGTAGAAACAATTAGGGCCTCTTTCTTTGTTTGCAATAAGATACACAGGAATTGAATACGTGGGAATTCTTATTCAATAAAAGAGCCTTTCCTTTAAGTATTCAATTAGTAGTGGGTATTCTTTTACCATCTTCCTTTGGTTTTGTTTTCATTAAAGGAAGGGTCATTTGATGCTCTTTGTTTTGAAATTCACCTGCAGGGCCTCTTTTTTTTTAGTACATGGGATTTTTGCTATAAGTGGTTAAGAATGAAGACAAAAGGCGAGTCATTTTGCTATAAGTGGTTAAAAATGAAGACAAAAGGCAAGTCTTTTAAAAATAAGCAAAATAACCTTTTCTTTTATGGAAATGGAATGAAAAAAGATGGGAAATGACTAACTAAGGGTGGTAGACTGTTATTCATTTTCTATTTCCATAAAAGGAAAGCTTATTTTGGAAATTGACGTATGATATTTATTTTTAACTACTTATGCTATTAGATCTATGGATTTTAATGCAAACACGTAGGTTCAAAGTATTCATTTTTTAACCACTTGTGGTGTGAAATTTGTGTTGCATTAAGTTGTGACAGCTGCTCTAGTTATCCATGCGTCTAAGGAGTCTTCCTCATCTACTCAACCTCACTCCTCAGTATTCATTCTTAACCACTTATGGTATTGAAATTATGTTGCATTAAGCTGTGGAGCTTCTCCAGTTATTCATATGTCAAAGGAGTGTTCCTCATCTACTCAACTCAACCTCCAAAATATGAAGATTTTAAAATATTGAATGAACTCAAGAACTCAGGATTGTAAATTACCTTGTCTAGTCTGGATGGGAAGATTATCTTCCATGGCCTAAATTTGTAAAATATATATAGGAGGCAGAGGCAGGGGAATATAAAAGAACTGCCTGGAAGAAACCCAAAACACATGATTGGATTGAGAAGCCATATGGCAACCAGCAATGGTTTATGGTACAGACAAATGGGAAGTTAGTATAGGTTATTGATTCCAAACTTACTACTATAAAGAACAATTTTCCGAACCCAACTCCATTAGCTCATTGTTTATCATAAACAAGGAGATATGTCCATTACATCTTATTCTCATAAACTCATGCTAACTACACTTCTCTCTATATTAAATTAGCCACAAAATTTTATTCAAATGCTTATATGTTCACACAGTCTCTTTATCAACTGCTGTTATGCTGCAATATTCCCTGATGTACTGTATTGTCTTGCAGGTATTTACGTTTGTGCACATCAATAAAAACTATTAGGATCATGGGCTCCTATGTTGATGAAGCTTAACTTGAAGGAATGCCAAGTGCAGTAAACAATTATAGAATTTTATATTGTGGCTATCTAATGAATTAACAGAAGAATTAGTAAAATACACAACACTCCAAATATAGTGGTTCCAATGGAAAATTGGGATGGTTGATATTGTCCCATCAGCAATTCAGCATGAGGTGCCGATTACAAGACATATCTAGGATGAGGTGCCGTGGTGTATGCTATGGATGAGATTACAAGACATATCTAGGATGAGGTGCCGTGGTGTATGCTATTTGTAGATGACATTGTTTTAGTGGATGAGACAAGAGAAGGAATGAATGTTAAACTAGAATTATGGCGGAGAACATTAGAGACAAAAAAGGGTTTAGGCTAAGTCGATGCAAAACGGAATATATGGAATGCAAGTTTAGTCAAAGTAGGACACCTGGTAACATAGAAGTAAGTTTGGGCACACAAAAGATTGTAGAGAAAGAAAACTTTAGGTACCTTGGATCTGTGGTGCAACAGGATGGAGGGATTGATACTGATGTAAGTCACAGGATTCAGGCTGGGTCGACCAATGGAGGAGTGCTTCGGGGGTCTTGTGTGATCAGAAAGTCCCCCTCAAGGTTAAAGGAAAGTATTATAAGGTGGCGGTACGACCGGCGTTGTTATATGGATCAGAGTGTTGGACAGTAAAGCATAATCATGTCAAGAAGATGGAAGTTGTGGAAATGAGAATGCTAAGATGGATGTGCGGGATCACAAGGAGAGATAGGATTAGGAATGAGGAGATTAGAGGCAAAGTAGGAATAGCACCGATTGGAGATAAAATGAGAGAAAATCGACTGAAATGGTTCGGCCATGTTAGAAGGCGTCCAACGGAGGCACCTGTTAAAATGTGTGAAAGCATGGAGATTGCTACGAGTAGGAGAGGGAGAGGGAGACCTAAGAGAAGTTGGAAAGAAACTATTAAACATGACCTTGCCTACATGGATCTAAAGGAGGACATGGCCCTAAACAGATTTGATTGGCGTCGTTAAATCTATATAGCCGACCCCACCTAGTAGGAAAAATGCTTGGTTTAGTTTGGTTTGGTTTAGCAATTTAGCATGCTTTCTTTGCTAAGTTTCAATCCACAAACAATCAGCTCTACTCCGACAGCTATTTCACCTGCAATCTGTGGAACTACCATGATTAGATGTGTGAATAGGTTCCTAGCCATTTTAACCCTGTTCATCAATGTAACAACTATATGTAGACTGATGCAGGCCCTAGGGTTAGGGCTTGCATGGAGTGCTGAAGCATGCATCTGCAGACACTTCGGCACGTCTCCACAAAGACTTCAACATTTCAACATGAGAACGCACCTCTCTGAGGGAAGAAACCCACAATGATATTATTCCAATAATCAAAGTCTGAGATTTTCATCTCTACAATGTAATATAAATAGGAAAAACAAACTTAGGTTCTAAGAAACTAACTAATGTAGGAACTAATAATTTTAGAAACTTATCCTAATTACATTCTTAAGCAAAAAAAATAAGAAAAAAAGATTAACAATAAAATCTCGGTGGTCCCACATGAGATGAGTATCCGTTTCGCATCATTCCCCCAAGTTGAAAGAAGAGTTCGACCTCGAAATCGGGTTGCCTCTATAGACATGGTGTACGTGAACCACTTCCTTTGTGATATTTTCTCTTGTTCTTTTCTTTGGGGATCCTGGTTTCTTTGGATGGAGTGTGACTTACTTTCCACCATGAACAAACGTGCATGTATTGTCGCGTGTGCCATGAATTCCATTCTCATCGTACATCCACGGTCGACCCAATAGTATATCTCCACTATTCACGGGTAGCACATCGCACCAAATTGTATCTTTATAATCTTCATCAATCGAAAAAGTAACTTGGCACGTATGTCGCACTTGCACTTCATCACCTATCATTGGCCTCTTGACAAAGTCGGGATGATTGTGCTTATAAACCTTCAGCTTCTAGCAATCAACAAGAGCTTGAGCATCTGTTCTGCATCAGACTCCCAACCAGCTACTCCTGACCTGTAACCGTGATCCTACCCTTTTTATTTTCACTTTGTTAGTCTTTCTTGAAGTGATGATTGGTGGGTTTGGTTTCTAAAATGAATTTCCCAAGTATTGCCATCTCCCATCTGCAATATTCTATATGTTCCTTTCTCCGGAAAAAGAAGTTCATTTCTGTCTTTATTCACCTTGGAAAGCAGGATTTTATGGGAAATCCCTTGTAATTTCTCTTTGGACACTAATGTTTGCATGTCTCCATTTTAGCTGTGACTTAATGGATCATTGTTACTTATTGTAATGTCTCTCTGTTTACTATAATTTTTGGACATACAGAAGTGTTGAGCTTAAGTTCCCCCTTTAGTGGAGTTTAGATTAAGGCTAAGGGGAATTACAAGGAAAATTCTGATGCACTTTGAAGTACTATTTGTTGTTAAAATTGTTTCATCTCTGAAAAGGATTATTTCTGATGCTTGGCATTTTTATATGGGCATCTCTCTCGATTCTCAAAGATAATTGTAATTTAATTGGATGGAATCACTGAATACAAAGGAGAGAGAGCCAACTAGGCTGCCATAAAATCCACAATCTACACCTCAGCCTCACAGAAAACATACCCTTACCCCCCCCACCCCAACAACAAAAAAAAAAAAAAAAAAAAAAAAAAAAAAAAAAAAAAAAAAAAAAAAAAAAAAAAAAAAAAAGAAGCTAAGATGAACTAACCAGAGCCCAGTGATGAAACCATAAGGACACCTTCCTCCTCATGACCCATCCAGACTATCAAAATTAATACAACTTTGAAGATTGTGGAATTCCTGCTTTCTTTCCCTTTCGTATTCTGTCATATTGTTGACATCTCGGAGATTGCTTTAATCCTGTGGAGATCTTATCTAAGAAACCTTCATGAAGAAGTACGTATCAACCTCGTTATTCACAAAGGTGACGGGGCTGCTTTTTCAATATTTAACATGCCTTCCTCCTCAATGCTGGCATCATTATTGCTTTGCAGCCAACATTATCCTGATCAGCAGCTGTATATCAGTAGAAACATGAAGCACATTACCCAGATCAATTTCATTTTCCAATGTCATGTTTTTCATCACTTAACCGATTGGTGTTGAAGATTATTATCAGAGTCAGACTGGACCGAAGCTTATCGATATGGAATCTTTGCCACGAACTTCTCCATGTATCATTTGTTTTATTTTGTTTCTTTACTGGGTTTTGGTTGTAAAATGCTAGGATGATGTGGGATCTAAACACGCCACTTGCAAGTTGAAAAAGAAATTTCTTAAGGGTTCCTATTTTGGCATAGTGTCCAGCATTTTGGTTTTGAATTTTGTACAACAAAAGTTTCAAATACCAGAAGATGAAGATCTGTGTTTCCACCAAGAATAAATAGTGTACATATCAATTCTCTCCTATAAAAATAAGACTATATAAAGCATCTACAAAAATAAAATGATCGAATATACTTCCTTTTATTGTCCCACCTTGATAAATCACCTTTTGTTGGCTCGAACTACGAATTTCTCCCTGTGAACTGTTGATGTACATCTAAAACTAAGCAAATTAATCTATTTCATGGTTGGACAGCCCTAACAAATTTAGGGGAAAAAAGAAGGAACGGACAAAGTGGTCAAGTCTATGTTTTACAGTTTTGAACAAATCATGAAATTTGCCTTTTCAAGAATTACATGACTTGAGTACCATAAAGTGGTTAAATCTATGTTTTACAGTGTTGAACAAATCATGACATTTGCCTTTTCAATAATTATTACCTGACATGAGTACCATAAGATACAAGTCTTAATCATGAGTCTCAGAGAAATACCTGCATCCTGGAAAAACATCAGTTAATTTGAATCATACTTGTGAGCTGAACATTTCATGACAATGACTATGCAGATGTTCAAAGCTTAAATTTCTTGACTCTACATCAACTAGGTTTTGATACATTCCCATTCCAATGCTTCACTATATATATTGAATCGGTAACAGGTAAATTATATTAAGTGAAGTAGTACAAACATAATACGCCAAGAGCCAAAAATGAAAGAGGTGAAGGTATAATAGCATTATGCCAATGTAAACACAAAAAAGAATTACATAATATGGGGAAAAAGTAACTTCTCTTTGCATCCCTTACTTAGCCAATACATCTGTCATGCCATTGGCTGATCTCCTGACATGCAAAACTCCACCTGAATTGAAGATAATAGAAATTTGATTCCATTGAAATCAAAGTTAAACTCCTGTGGTCACCATCCGCAGAGGTCATCCAAAAGATTGCATTAGCAGAATTACTTTCCACAATCAGCCTTTATAATGACCAGACATTGATCATTATTTGTCAGTTTTTTATCATTGACCATGCTCATTTCTTAGCAAGTTTTGAAGATGATGAATTTATATGCATATCCTTAATGTGTTATATGTTACTGTATTCCAGTTTGACATATTGGAGTTTCTGAGGAATTCCAAGTATTATCAACGGTCTGGAGGTCGTGACCATGTAATTCCAATGCATCACCCGAATGCTTTCAGATTTTATAGAGATCAGGTGAATGCATCTATTCTTATTGTTGTAGATTTTGGACGCTACCCAAGAAATTTGTCATCCCTGAGCAAAGATGTGGTAACACCTTATGTACATGTGGTGGATTCATTTTTGGATGATGATCCTACTGACCCGTTTGAATCTCGCACAACACTCCTCTTCTTTCGAGGAGGAACAATCAGGAAAGCGGTATGTTTGTTCTGTTAAAGTAGTGCTTTTCATCTGAACTGATTCTTTTTCAGAGTAAAAGGTGGTGGTTGACATGAAATATGCAGGGAGGAGTTGTCCGTTTGCAACTGGCCAAGATTTTAACAGGCAAAGAAGGAGTTCACTTTGAGCACAGCACTGCGTCAGGAGAGGGCATAAGAGCTGTAAGTCATGATGATACTCTTCTCTTAGTTTGTTTCGTTTCAACATGATTGTTTGGATGACTATGGTCCTGTGTTGATTGCCATGTTCGTCTGAGAATTTGAAGTGGAAAATGTTTCATTTGGACAATCTTCTTTCTCATGTTACACCAAGTGATACTGAACTGAACCAGACTGATTTTGTTTTCATTTTGTTTCATTTTTATGATACTGATGTTTCAAACACTGGGCGGTGGTCTTTTTTAAGCGGCTGATTGATTGATGCCCTGCAAATGGAGATTTTTGTCTACTATACTACTAATACTAATATTAACAACAACAACAACAACAATAATAATAAAGAATCCATCTCATAGGTGTAATTGGCTGTTTGAATGTGTTGAAAATGGGGAGAGGGAAAGCATTTGCCTTATGGAATCTCTGCCTCTGGTTGGTTGTATTTCTTTGCTCGGAAAAGTAGTGGGCACTTAGTGAAGTTATCTATATTTTCTTGGGAAACTAATCCTGCCAATGGGCAGGGGAAGCATGATTTCCTCACTTTCAACTGTTGACGTCTCCCACAACCATTCCTTCTCTCAAATGAATAATGTGCAGATTTACTGTTTTTCATGGTCATTAGTGGTACAGATTTTTTTATCTTATTAAGCTTGGGAAACTAATCCTACCAATGGGGTAGGGGAAGCATGATTTCCTCACTTCTAATTGTTGACTTCTCCCACAACCATTCCTTTTCTCAAATGAATAATGTGCACACTTATCATCAGTAGTACCAAATTCCCTGGAGTCCTAAAGATTTTAGATCTTATGATGAACACATTATTGTGGACTTCATCGCTTGTAACAGTTGCTTTTACAGTTTAATAATGGAAGTTGGGAGATGGTTCACCTGGTGGATCAGTGCATCCCTCTTATTTGTTCCATCATCTTCATGCATTTCAGATCTTATTTGCTTAAAAACACTTCCTCATCTCTCTTTTGTTCTGGTAACCAGTCCACAGTAGGGATGCGTTCGTCGAAGTTCTGCCTACATCCAGCAGGAGATACGCCTTCTTCTTGTCGGCTCTTTGATGCCGTTGCCAGTCACTGCGTGCCTGTGATCGTGAGTGACTATATTGAGCTCCCTTTTGAGGACGAGATTGACTACAGGAGCTTCTCACTTTTCTTCTCTGTGGAAGAAGCCCTTAGACCTGACTACTTACTAGGGCAGCTCAGGCAGATAAGAAAGGAGAGATGGCTAGAGATGTGGAAGGCACTCAAGAATGTTGCGCACCACTTTGAGTTTCAGTACCCACCGAAGAAAGATGACGCGATAAACATGTTGTGGAGGCAGGTGAGGAACAAGCTTCCCGCTATCAGGCTTGCTATGCATAGGGAACGGAGGCTGAAAGTCTCAGATTGGTGGCGTCGAAGATGAGGATCATCATCAGTTGCATTCTACTTTCGCAATTCATTTATGCTTATGCTTATGCTTATTGTGCCCGTGCCCTTTCATGAAGAGCAAAACAGCATAAAAGAATGTGCGAAATTTTCTCCTGCAGGAGGTAAAGGCTGTGGGAGAATCAATCCCTGCCTTTAATTCAGAGTAGGCCTCCTTGCACTACAGGCTGAGGGTGATTTTCAAGCAGGGTGTCACTTCACCATCAACCACGGTACATATGAAGTGATTGTATTGTCGTCTTTTTTTTTTTCTTTTTAATTTTTTAATTTTTTTTTCACCACATGAAATCATCACAATAGGCGAACAAAACATTTTTTCTTCTTCTTGGGAATCAGGCAATTCCAGTTCTTTCTGAAAAAGAAAAAAAAAATGAAAAACTATCCCAACATGTAAGCCCACATGGCACCTGGTCTTTTCTGTGGATGGCGGACAATCAGATCCTATCTGTTTGATCAAGAAGTAGGTCATGAAATGTAGTAGTAATTGGTTGGAGGAAGACCAGTGTCTAGCACATTGGTATCGTCGTTATCATCACTCATGGAACTTCTAATATGTGGACCATAGTTACAAACATTAAACAAGGTTGGAAAATTTGTGATTTGGACTTGACTCAATGCAAATTTTATTTATTTTTTTTAATTTGGATAGAGTCAACGCGGAGACTCGGGAGAGTTATGTCTTCTTAAAAATAATTTTAACAATATTTAAAAATGAATCCACTGCTTACAATATATAAAAATATATTTATTTTACATGCATTTTACGTTCAGGATAATAAATTTATGTGAAGAAAAGTATAACAATAAAAAAAGAGGAATTTACCTAAAAAAGGACCCAAGATGGTCACTAAACAAAAAATGGGCTACTAGTAAATATGGCACGGAAGTGGTCCTCTGGGACCACTTCCGTTTTTTTTATTAATGATCGAAACAAGTGATGACGTCGTCGCTTCTGAAACATTATTTTCCCTATTTTCCCATCTTCCTCCCATCGTTTTCCCCCATTCCCTCTTTTAGACCACTCCCCTTACCCCTCTCCACAACACAGCAGCCCTCATCCCTCTCATTCTCTTCCGCTCATCACTCTCTCTCTCATTCTCCACTCCCTCTCCTCGCTCCCTCGCCGCCGTCGGACAACGCCGCTGCCATCACCATGACTGAGCTCCTCTCTTCTACCATCTCTCATTTTTCTCACTTATCTCTCCCTCACCCAACCATGCTCCCGGAGCTCCTTGTCGCAGTCCACGACCACAACCGGCACCATCACCGCCGGCCACCATCATCTCCGACGAACCCCCCCCCCCAAACCCATCTCTTTCAGCACGTTTGGTAAAAACCATCTGATAGGAATCCATAGCGTGTATCTGTGCTATCACGGAAAACCCATGTTTGTGTGCAACATGGACAGAATGAAATCCCCCAAGTCTCCCGATTTCGAAATCCTATCTTTCGTCTCCAATTTTCTTTGCTGCAACTGCTACTAGGGATGGCGACCCGACCTTCTGTGATGGGATGCGAGCGCACCTGCTCCGACACGACCAGAGGTGGCCGGACTCTGTGTCGTGCACGCTCCTCCCTCCTTCCTTGTTCTTCTTCGTTGAAACTTCCGGCTTCATCCATCCATCCCGTAGACTTGTTTGTTTGGCGGGATGCTTCCTATCCGTTCTCCTCTCCGCATGATTCAGTTTCTATTTTATGGAACTTACCAACTCCGTACATCGCCACGGTCGAAGATCTAGTGGTTTGATTTTTAGATATCCAGCAGAGATGAAGTGAGTAGATAGATTCCTTTCACCTTTTTGATCTTCAAGCATCTGCTGCTCCTCTTGTTCTTAGATTTCTTATTTCAATTGATGATTTATTTGTTTGGAGAAATGAGAAATTCAGTTTGTCTTGGAGATTTAGGTTTCAGCTGGATTTGATTTGATTGGATAGATGATTGAAGGAAATTTGATATAGTTATGGATTGAGTGATATGGTTATGGATTGAGAGATATTGTTGTGATTATATTAGACCCTATTGTTGTTGTTGTTTTTTTTTTTTTCCTTAGATTGTGTTTGTTTTTTGTGGTGTTGAAGATTAAAATGATACCGCTGTATTTTGAAAAGTTAGATAGAACCCGTCCAACATGGTCTTATTTGACCTGACTATCAAATTCTGCATGATTAGACTGAGGACTGAACTTGCAGGACTGAAAATGGATAAGTCTCTCCCTCTGTTTTCTATTAAATGGTATAATATTGCTATTATTTTGATACAGGCAAGACTTGTGGCCTCAAGAAGAGTGGATGAAGCACATAAGGGAGCTTTGGATTCTGAGAGGAAAACTCGAGAAGCTACGGAAAGGGAGGATAAGATAAATATGAATATGAAGAGGGACACCAATACAAAAGAGGTGAAAGAAGGTGGCCAGCCTAGAAAAAGTGGATCTGATCGATCCACTATTGTGCAGTCAACATGTGTAGTATAGATTTAGAAGGGAAACATTTTCTATTCTGTGAGATTTACTTCTGTGTGTTTCTGTTTCACAACAAACAACTTGGTACCCTAGAAGGCCAAACAGATACTAGTGGAGATGATACAATTCGAGATGCTTCAGCTGTGGAGTGATGTTTAATATTTTGTAATGGAGAAAGAGTTGGGGTTTATTTCGTACCAACCAACTTATTCTGTAAGGCTATTGATGATTGTGACTTTTTATGTAGATTGATGATTTTGAAAGATCAACATTTTATATTGATGAGGATTGATTAATATGAATACTTAAATGCCAAGTTATGTGCTTTTTTATGGCAAGAAACGAAGCTTGTGTGTCCATGTCTTGTATTGCGCTCGCACATAAAACCAATACACACATCATTTTTTTCGATTTCAATGGTCAGTGACGACGTCGTTGCAACACAGAAGATAAAATTTGAAAGGAAGTGTGCTCTAATATCTGACGACGTCGTTGCTTCACAGAAGCTAGTGGAAGAAAGTGTGCTTTAATATTTGACAACGTCGTTGCTTCACAAAAGCTAGTGGAAGAAAGATTGCTTTAATATTTGACGACGTCGTTGCTTCACAGAAGCTAGTGAAAGAAAGATTGCTTTAATATCTGACGACGTCGTTGCTTCACAGAAGCTAGTGGAAGAAAGATTGCTTTAATATCTGACGACGTCGTTGCTTCACAGAAGCTAGTGGAAGAAAGTGTGCTTTAATATCTGACGACGTCGTTGCTTCACAGAAGGTAATGCGAAAATTACTGTGTTAATATGTGACGACGTCGTCGCTTGTAGAAAATAAGCAAAAAAAAATATTTTTTGGCGGGAATACCGGTTTCGTAGCATATAAACTAGTGTCCCCTTTTTCGTCTAGTGGCCATCTAAGGTCCTTTTCCAGGTAAATTCCTCATAAAAAAAATAAGAGAAAAAATATTGTATATTACATAATTTGTTAGTCTAAACAATGGTTTAAAATCACGGTATCAGCTGACCCCAAAAACCATCCGTTACGATCATTGCGGGGTGAAAAATTTTTTTTGTACCAAATTTTTTTGAGAAAATGTCCAAAAAATCTGAAATAGTAAAAAAATAATGGAAAAAAATCCCATTATTACACTATAAATCAAAATATTGTTCCTCTCAACTCATAGCAACTTGTATCGTAATTATTAAATATTTCAAGTTTAATATTTGTGTTTCTCCTTATACTTTATAAATCTATTAATGTAGTCCGTATTTGAAATCCAAATCATTCAAAAAAGCTATCAACTCTTATATTAGCTTTCTAAAAATCCCACTCCAATTGAAGTACGACCCATAATTGAATTGGTTAAGTCACATTTTACAATCATTGATCACTAGCCTATTCATATATACAACCACATGATCTAGTCATTTCACAAAAAAAAAAAAAAAATGTAGATTTCAAAGGGAGAATTTGTTGTAGAGTAGTTTAGGGCATTTATTAATAAGGTACAATTAAAAAAACGTAAGGATGGCTTAAAATTTCTGTAGGCTTGATAATTCATAGTGGCTCTTGCTTACATAAAATTTGAACTGCTCAAAATACTTGCCCTCCTCCTATATGGGTTTGGTCCAAATCTTATTTTAATTGGAGATGTGGTACTATTAGATAGATTGATTGACTTTTTTTTTTTTTAAATTGATCAACTTTTCAATCCGACGGCCGGCTAATATCTTATTGGAGTGAAATTTGTCCAGAACCTATATAAAAGAGGGATAACTATTTTGAGCGCCTTTGATTTTCTGTAAGTGGGCCTCACTATGCAGCCCATGGGTTGGCAAAAACTTTAAGTTAAATTAATGTTGTAACTTTTAACTTACAAAGACAAAATAAAAAGAATGGACTTAAAAGGGGGATTTGCCCTAATGCATTAACTCCTTTTCACCGATACAGAAAGGAAAGGGGGCATGGGCGAAGAAAAAGTCTGTGCGCGCGCGCGAAGAAAAAGTGTGTTTGTGTGTGTGAGGACACCCACTTATGATTCCGGCGTGCTGCAACTTTGGTTTCAGCCAGTCGAACTGCATCTCTAGTGGCCTCCGAAACCCAGGTACCCTCCCTCCCCATCTCTTTCTTCTTCGGGGCCGGTTGTACCATAAGGCCAACAAAGTCTTTGCCTAAGGCTCCAAAAAATAGGACCCCCAAAAAAGGCCCCATAATAATAGTTGACATCTTTTGAAATTGAAAAAAAAAATAAAAATTTATCAACTGTCATCCCATTTTTTTTCACCCCAAAATATAAGGCCCCATTATAATTATCTTTTGAGAAGATAAGGCCAATATTTTTCATAGGGCTTTAAACTGTCATTATGGCCTATTATATTTTCAAATTTGCCCCTTATATTTCTATTGCTAGGAGTCCAATTGATTTTAGCACACCATTATATTTCTAGTAGTCCATGTGTATCAAATCTCAATCATACATTTAGTCATGATGTGGTTGTAATAGATCCATAATTTCGATTTCAGCTCTAATAATAGATCTTAAAATCTAATATAAGCAATGGGCCATCGCCGGAATTTATTCACTTGCCCATAGTGCATATGAGCACTGTGCATCTGGAATATCCAATACTTGGGGCACACCTCTGAAGTCCATCTTGGAATTTGGATGGTCCTAACTCATGGTGCATATGCGCACCGTGCTCATTTGCCCAAAATTTTCATGTGGGTTTTGGAGGTGGGCTTAAGATATGTTTGAAAAACTTAAATATAAATACTTAATTAGTAATTTTGCATCACAAAAATGCAAGAAAAATAAATTTTCAATAAAATATTTTTAATAATATTAAAATATATAAAATGCCTCATTTAGGATTGTCGCTTTAGGCCTCGAATTGTCTCGAGCTGGCCCTGTTCTCCTTCTTTTCTTTTATTTTTTTATTCATCTCTTCAGCCCTCTAATGTGTGCAGCAGAAAATCGAGGAAGAACTGAATAAGGAACATGCACTATTCATCGGCTGATATTTTGACAATGTTGACCGATATATCGGTTGGACCGATATTATCAGCGTATCGGCAAAAAAATGCCAATATTTTGGCAATAATGACAGATATGATACCGAGACTGATATCTCAATAAGATATCATATCGGCCTGGGCCAATACCGGTACGTATCGGTTGATATTTTGAACCAGAGTCCAAATATCAAATGTAAAAGATCAAATATAAGTTTCAAATTATATCCCAATCATCATTTTTAAATTACCGACTTCAAACCTCATGCATAGTTACTTATTATAAATAAATTCTAATTGCTTAAAATTAGAGTTGCCTATTAAATGGTATTCGGAATGTAAACAACTTATTAAAATGAGATGACTCGGTCCTTTATCAACTTACAGAGTTTTCCAACCATGACATTAAGAACTGATGGTGAAGGCGGTTTTTTTTTAATTTATTATTATGGAACCAAACAACCGGAGAGGACTTGATTGAAAAAATCATGAAAAATGTTTATACTATTTTAAAATATTCAATTTATTTATAGTTTTATGAAAATGAGCCAAGAGTGTTTTGCATTTCCAAAATCTTTTCAAGATAAAAAAAACCCACTTTACTTTCCTGGGTATTTCTGTCATTTTAAAAGAAAAGTCGGGGGTGATAGAGATAAACCACCACAAAAGGACTTTATTTAAAAAATCATGGGGAATTTTTTTATTGTTTTGAGATATAAAATTTATCATCTACTTTTTTAAAAAGAGTTAAAAGTTAATATATATATATAGAGGGAGATGCTCATATGAGAGATATCTCTTATTTTAAATGAGAAATTGGGTGGGGGCCCTCACATCCATATCCAATGCCAATAACTTAAATGTGAGGCCCCCCACCCCTATCTCTCATATAAGGTGAGAGATCTCTATTACAGTAGCATTTCCCATATATATAGGGCATGCTCTCCTAAGTTCAAGCTTAGGATAAAGTAAGCTCAAGTATGTGGTGGGGCCCACCCAGGGACCCACATGGGGATAGGGGCATCTCAAGGGCGGGGGGATTTCAGTATATATTTTCAAGGGGCATTCGGCGACAGGTCCCTGAATATGTCACTTTATGGCCTTAGATCCACAAAAAAAAGTCATAAAGGCAAAGGTCCCTCCCACACTTTCTCATACCTGAAATGTCTAGTTTACCCTTTCTTTCAATCATAACCTATGATTGGTGGGATATCCCATTAATAATGGTGAACTAACATTTAATTGCCCACGATTAATGGAATCCCCAGATTTTCAAATAATCTCTAAAAACAAACAAATAAATATCAAAATAACGAAAATAAAATTTAAAAAATAAAATAATTTCAAAAAAATGCAATAAGTTTTAAAAAAAGAAATATATAATCAAATAACGCAAATAAATTTAAAAAGATGCAAATAAGTTTCAAAATATCCAAATAAATTTCAGAAAATATAAATAAATCTTAAAAGACTCAAATACATATCAAAAGATCGAAAGAAAATCTCAAAAAATACAAATAAATTTAAAATAACGAAAATAAATTTTAAAAAATGTAATAATTTCAAAAAACGCAATAAATTTGAAAAGCTACAAATAAATTTCAAAAGACGCAAATAAATTTAAAAAACGCATAAAGATTTCAAAAAACGTAAATAAATTTTACTAAAAAATCACATAAATTTTGAAAAAAAACTCAGATAAATTTACCAAAAAGACAACGAAATATGACAGAAAACAGATAAATTTGAACAACACTCAGATAAATTTGACAAAAACTCGGATAAATTTGAACAAAACTCAGATAAATTTACCAAAAATTAGATAAATTTAAAAAAAAATACAAATAAATTTACCAGAAACACAAAGAAATATGACAGAAAACAGATAAATTTGAACAACACTCAGATAAATATGACAGAAAACAGATGAACTTAACAAAAACTCAGATAAATTTGACAAAATTCAGATAAATTTGACAAAAAACTCAGATAAATTTTATAAAAACTCATATAGATTTGTCAAAAATGATATAACAGCCCTACTACCTTCATTCTCTAGCGAAGCTGCACGTTGACTACATTCAGCAACGATCTCAAAACTACAGTGGCGGCTACAACGAGACCGGCAGGCCTTCTTCCTGGCCCGAACCTGGACCTGTAATCAGCCTGGCCTGGGTTGCCCAGGTCTCCTTCCCCAGACACAACTTGGCTACCATCTCTGCAATCAGAAGATGAAGACAACCTTGCTGCCTTACTCTCTGCGCTACTATTTTCTCCTCCGATCTTCTCCTGCGCTACTATTTTTCGATCTTCTTATGCGGCTGAGATCAGGGGTGCCAATTTTGCAGTCCGGCAATGACTGGATTCCGGCGACGATTAGCACGAACACCGACGAAGATCAGCAACCAGTGAGACCGAGAACCCCATTACCGATGACATCGGCCATCTACTCCGAATTAGACCCTGCCAAGTTCCCACTTGTGTTAGGCAGGGAAGACGAAAATGGGAAATCGGTGGGCGGTCGAGATTTTTGGTTGGATCAAATGAGTGGGCCATTCTTAGTCAGAAACGTGTCAAACTCATTTTATCTATCTATAGCTTTGACGAGTGTCTCACTGGCTGAGGAACGAGTGAAACTCCTTGGAGGGCGACGCGCGTGGGCGCTGGGCGAAAACAGATGGGAGAGGTGGAAAAGAAGGAGAAGAGGAGGAAGACAAGAAGGGAGCGGAGAGACGAGGAGCGGAGAAGAAAAGAATTAGAGGGAAAAGAGGTGCAGAGAGGGGGCGAGAGAGGGCAAGGAACGGAGAGGAAGAGGGAGCAGAGAGAGGGCGGAAGATTAGAGAGGGAGAGGGAGTGGAGAAGGAGAAGAGGGAGAAGACAGGGGAGACGGGTGCAGAGTGTCCCACCCGATCTCTCCTCCCTCATCCCCAATCTCGCCCTCAAATCGGATGTTGCAAACCTACGCTCGTTGGAGAAGGAGAGGGATAATATAAAATTTTAAATTTTAAATTTCAAAATTTTATGCCTAAAATGGTTGGAAGGGCAATTTAGTCCTCAAAAATGAAAACATGTGGGCTCAGGGACCTATGGCTACAAACAGTCTAGCTGAGTGGACCATAGGCCTTAAAGAGTTTTTCCTTGGACTGGAGGCTGGATACATTCACTTATAGGGACCTTTCGCTAATTTTCTCTATTTTCAATGTAACCGCTGGGATTTAGGACTTCTCAATTTTTCTACATATTGGGGAAGCTTTATATCTTTTTTTAGCAAAGACTGTTGCATTGCTACATGTTACACACTCCACTTCTTGAGGATAGCAGGCCGCATAATTTTGTTTCTTACTTGACTAAGAAATGATTGTATCTCTAATGAGGAAAACATAACTATATATTGAAAAAGTTGCAAAAGAGGAAATATGATGATTTTGGATTTTGGAGAGCAGCCATAGTACAAGGTACTCAAATGGAAAGAAAGCATAAACATAGAAAATTGACAAAGTTGGATTTCTTTTTATTGATTTTTAGATAAGGTACACAGTCTGGGGATACCACTGATTCTTGGTCATACTAAGCTCTTGTCAGTCTAATAATTGACAATACCCCTTGTGTGGGGATATTCCCAAGATACCGAGATTACGTTAGCTTCGGTAATAGTACTAGCTAAGCATGTCTCGTCTCGCCACGCGCACCTCGGCAAGAGTGCCAGAGCCCCAACTGAGACCAAGGTCGTTCCCGACCTCGGTCATTACTGACCTAGGCACCGTGTCTTGGCCTCGGTCACGCATCTCGGTAATAATGTTAGAATGCTAGCCGAGACGGGCACTGACAGCTGTACTTCTGTGGGTCCTCAACCGCGTTGCGGAATGTGTGAAAAGACAGGAGCATGCGCAAGTGGGACTGAAAAGCCATCATTGCCGCCCATAATCCCTGACAGAACGGCATCCAGCGGCTACATCTAGATCAGGTAGAGGCCCCAGGCAGGGTCCGATGGGACTCTGCCAAGAAGTCAATAACGTAGGCCCCGATGGGACGCATGGTTTCCGATGGGACTGCAATTAAGGAATGATGACGATGGGATAGGACTTCTCAAGTACCCGTCAGAGCCATGGGACTCCCTATCAAAGTCATGGGACTCCTCACCAACTTCTCCTATAAATAGAGAAGTTCACCCCAACTCAGGTAACAAAACATATCAGATCATATCATACACACATATAACACCCCTTGCTCCCAAACTCTGTCTCTCTTCTTCTCCATCCTTTGCTTAGTTACAGAACTGACTTAGGCATCGGAGAGCCTTGCGCTGACTGCAGCCAGGGTCTTTGACTGTCTTTTTCTCATTCCCTTTCAGGTTTCAGGCATCTTATCTTCATCAAGGAGCACTAAACTCATCCCAATCATTCTAATCCAAGTCCATAATTTTTAGGCACTTACACCCCTCATATGAACCTAAGAGATCAACGAAGATACCGTAGTTTCTAGGCTAACAGATCTAAGATGGATCTCAAGTCCTCAATACAAATGTCCTCAAAGAAACCACTAACTTTTGGATGTTTTGGACACTCTGGGAGTCTGAGCATCGAAAAAATGTCTAAAAGTAGTTCTAAGACCAGAGAGAAGACCACAAAGGAGAAGGCACACACACCCAAGTGTGGTTTCTATACCTATTGTGAGGACCATAAAGGAGAAGTATTCTTGTCTAAAGGACTCTAAGAACTAGAACAAGGAGACTGCAGTGGAGAAGGTGATACTATACTCCAATGATGTTTCTAAGGCCGATGATCACATAAAGGAAGGCACTAAGTCAAATGAAGTTCCATGGCTAAGGCAAGGAATACCATAATGGAGAAGGCAACCTTATCCCAAGGGATTTACGATTCTATTTAAAGGAGAAGATGAAAATGTTTAAACTCAATGAAAGATGAGCTGTAACCTAAGACATCGAGGATTCTTGTCTGAAATACTCGCATCCAAACATGAGATTGCTTCTAGAATTTCTATGCAAAATAAATTGTAGGAGCATGTCTGATTGGGAGAATTTATTTTTATTTTTTATTCTTTTATGAAGAGTTGAGAATATTTCATCGGGGAGAGAAGACTGCAAGCGAAGATTGAGAAGTCTCAAATCTCTATGGTAGATTTAGACGATTATGGGTGTTTTAGGCTCTCTTAAATTCCAAGGAAGAAGAAGACATACAATACAATAGCTAAAAAAGGCAATGCAACGATTGAAGAGAGCCTAAACACTCATAATCGTCTAAATTTACCATGGAGACTGGAGGGTCTTTTCAATCATTGCATTTCCTTTTATAGCTATTGTATTACTAAGTAGGATTAGAGGCCAATTGTATGTTCTAAGGGTTAGAACTTGGTTTGGGTTACTTTCGAAGAGTTTTGAGAGGTTCTGTAGAGAGTTCGACTTTTTTAAGGCCCAGGTTAGAAATTCGGGTAATTCATGGGTAGTTTGGGAATTGCATAAAAATCATCATTTTGAGCTCTATGAAAATGTTGTCTCTAAACTGCATTTCACGCGATTCACGGTTGAAAGATGCGCTCGAGAAAATTCTTGAATATCTTTTTACCTTAAAATGTGTTTCGGGCAAATCCGGGCTTAATAAATATTCTCGTGGGGTTTGGAGCCATTTTTAAGTGAAAATCGTATTTCGTGCTAACAATAGCCAATATTTGGATGAAAAAAAGTGCTGGATGATTCAGGGCATTTAAGGGTTTAATGGTCTAATCTCTTACTCTGAAATGCGTTTCAGACGATTATATGCTGAAGTATGAGTTTTAGGATATACCGAGATACTTTTTGCTTTAAAAAGTGTTTCACGTGATTATAGGGCTAGGAACCCATTCTAGGGGATTAAGGGTTGTATAAGACCGAAAGTCGTGTTTCGGGCAGTTCCTAAGGGATTCTAGGCGGGTCTGGAAAAATATTGTGTGTAAATCGCATTTCACGCAGTTCACGGTTGAAAGAAGCACTTTAAAAAATTCTTTGTTATCCTTTTACTTTAAAACGAGTTTCTGGCCAATTAGGGAATAAGAACTAATCTAATGGGATTCAAGGGCATTTCTAACCGACAAACATCGTATTTTGTCCATGATGGACCCGCTTTTGCACTGGTGCTACCGAGGTCGGCAGACATGACAGTCCGTTTGGTCCAACCCTTTCGCGGCCGGAGGCAAAGCGATCATCAACTTTTTTGTGTGCGGGTGTGCCAGTTTTTCTATTCTAATTGGAATTGCATATGGTGATCCGAAGATTCACCTTCGCAAGTAGAAAATGAAATTAATTTTTTTTCTAGTTTTCATTGCAAATATATTTAAGAAAAGAGATATGGTTTTGTTTTGGATACTGTGAAAGGCGATTTCATTTGTTTTGCCGTGAAATGCGATTTTTACAGTAAAAAAATATTTTTTTGCCGTCAAAGGTGATTTTTGGCATTTATAGCCGATTTACAATTCTTATCAATAATGAAAGACGGGTTGTGATTTTTTATGTCTTTTTAGAAAAATATAAAATATAATGAAAAGCAAGAAAATGAGGATCTAACTTCTTAGGAGATTGTGGGGACTCGTTCAGATTTGACAATTGCAAGTCATGAGTGGACTTTGCCATTATCCATGCAGATGAGAATAGATGATGCTCTTGATTCACTTGGCACAGCATAACATCAGTTTTTTAGAGGACAAAGACCAAGAGGAGGTCCTATGTCCAATAAAAAGCTAAGTAAACGGGCTAAAAAGCCACGTCTAAGCTACGTAGACAGGAGGAGAAGGAAAAGGCCTTGGGGGAGGGGGTACCCCTCAAGAGACTTTTGTCACCTTGTAGTAGTGGTCGATGCAGAACTTCAGTAGAGTTTTCTCTTTTCTTTCTCTTAGATTCCGATCAATTTTTCTGGGCCGATTCTTCTTGGAATGCTCTCCTTTTATAGGCCTTTGGTAGCCATTTAAGAGGGTTTAAGGGTTTTTAATGAATTAAAGCCACATAATGGGAGGGTACAAGTTTTAATTCATTTATTTTGTAACTCCTTTTCCTTGACTTTTGATTGGCCGATGGAGAATTAAGGGTTTTTAATTGCTTTTAATCTCCATGATGGGAGGAGTTTCATGGTTTAAATGCCATGATTGCTTTGATTTGTAACTCCTTTCTCCTCGCTTTTGATTGGGCCGTCCGAAATAACGAGTTAATAACCGCATTAATAAGTTGCCATAAACTGGTCAATTGACAGCATTAAGTGGTCGCCAAGTAACTTAAAGAGTCGCAGGCCGTGCTACGTCTTTTGTAATTCTTCTTGCGATGATCACCGATAGATCTTCATGCTGATCGATGTCGGATCACTATGCAACTTCAGACATTGATTGCTAACAGTGGCCGGTGCCACCTGTCCTGTAGATTTCTCGATCGATCGGGCAGAAAGTGTGTTTTCTTGTTTGACCAGTTGTTGATGTTAAAGCGATCAATGATGTTTTGATACTCTCGAAGATGGACCCGTGATGCTGACGAAGATCGACATATTTGGTACCTCGAAAGTAAGAATTTTGGAAAACCATAGGGGACGAAAATCTCGAAACGCGAAAAGGACCCAAAAAATGGGTTTTTGGCAGAAATCTGGCAACCCGAATTTCCAGGGACACCACGACCATGGCACCAAGGTCGTCGGCGACCATGGGCCAAGGTTGTCGCGACCATGGGGACTTTTATCCCTTTTGGTCGTCGATTTTTAGCCTTTTTTTCGTCTTTTTTTATTCTTGTTTCTTTGATATTTTTCCTGACATTTTTGTACATTTATTGGCCTAATTTTCCTTTAGAAAACTTGAAGAGAAGCCTTGCGTATTGAGATGAAAAATTTCCAATTTTTTGGGAAAGCCGAAGACTTTGTCGCGTAGAGCTGTCAATTTGCCGTCAGAGGCCAAAACTGGGTCAAACGATGTCGGAATGACCTGAAATTTGAGATGAAGCCTCCTGAGCAATAAATAACACCAACCATAGCATTTTGTTAGAGTTTTGAAGCTATGTGGGGTCCTGTCACCAGTAGACTTGATTCTATCGCGAGGCAGATGTCGCGCTTTGATTTGCGGTCAATCGATGTCCGATTGACCTGAAATTTGACAGGGAGCCTATTGGAGTCATTTCGAGACGATCTATTAGCTCTAGTCTGGAAATCATGGTCCCAAGGAGCTTCACTGCCGGGAGGCCTGATTTGGCATTTGAGAGTCAAAGTCTGGTCAAATGTTGTCAAAATGACCTGAAACTTGACATGTAGCCCTTTTTAAGCATTTTGATGTCACCCATGTGCTCTGTTTGATGAGTGATCGCCTCGGTGGTTCTCGCCGCGGAGAGGCTTGATTTTACTGCTTGAGGGTTGATGTAGGGTCAAACGTTGTCGGGTTGACCTGAAACTTGGCGTGGAGCCTTTTGGAGGTATTTTGAGACCATCCATAGGCTCTGATTGAAGATCTGATGTCTTTGATGCTGTCGCCGTTGGGAGCTCCTATGCAGCTGCTGAAAGAGTGAGTTAGGCCAAACAATATTAAAATGGCCAAAAACTTCATGTGCACTCTTCTTTTGGCTATTTTGAAGGATCTTGTAGTTTTTGTTTGTTTGATTCTGACAAGATTTGAATTTTTGGAAGTGTTTGTAGTAGCCCGCGGCTTCATGTAACTTCTTTGATCTTGAAAAGGTAGAGTGACATTTTTGGTGTCAACAAACCTCGAGGTACAGCGACGAGTTGCTTAACTTTTGCAGTCGATGTGTCTCAAAGAGAACTTTGGAGAAGGGCTTCTGACTTGACCAAGAGTCTTGAGCACTTTTCTTCTGGTAGAGTAGCCTTTTGAGTTTCCAGGGGAATTTTATGGCATTGAAAGGGATCACGTTCCATCTCAAGGAAAAGTTCTAAAAATGACATATGGGATTTGGACTTAGGTTTTTGGGTTTTCTTTTTTACCTTGTGACCTAACAAGCTGTATGTGGCAGGTTAGGGGGTCGGATCTGGTTTTGTGGTTTTGATCTTGTGACCCAACAAGCTGTATGTGACAGGTTGGGGGATCAGGATTTGGTATTGACCTTGTGACCTAACAAGCTATATGTGGCAGGTTAGGGGATCAGAATTTGGTTTTTGGCCTTGTGACCTAATAAGCTGTATGTGGCAAGTTAGGGGACCGAGATTAGGTTCTTCGTGAAATGTCAATTTCAAGATTTTGGCTTAATTTGGTTCATGAGGTTGGATGGTTTGGATTTTGGAAACTCATGAGGCTTGAATTCTTTTTGTATGGTCCAATCAACTCAAAAGAGACATGGAACCATTTTTGTATGCTCTTGGTAAGAGGGACTTTCTTTGACTAAAAGCCTCTTTAGTGCCTAGGTGGTCAAACTTGGCTCATGTGGGCTAACCCATGGGACCTTAAGCTTTTAAGATGACTTAGATCTCATGTGGTGTCATTTTTATAAAGAATTTCTAAAATATCTCCTTTAGAGAGAGCATATCTAAGAATATCCTTACTTGGAGAGAATTTCTCATGTTCCCTTTATTTTGGGAGAGAATATCTCAAAGTATATTTCTTTTGGGAGAGTATCTCAAATCTCCTTTCTTTTGGGAGAAAATCTCTCAAATTTCCTCTATTTTGGGAGAGAATCTCTCAAATTATCTTTCTTTTGGGAAAGAATCTTTCTTTTGGGAAGATTGCTATTTTGTAGCACTTACCTCCTTTTTTTTTCTCCTTGTTTCCTCCTTTGGCTTGCTCTCTTCTACAAAAGCAAAGGAAGGTTGAATCTCTTGCTCTTATTGCTTTCTTTTGCAACAATCTCAAGAGTGATTCAAGACCAAGTGTTCTTCAAGAATCTTCAAGCTTTTATTCTTCTTCTCCATCAATGGCTTCAAGTAAGTCTTCTTTTCGAAGAAACTCCATTGTAGAAGTAGGATGGTAAAAAAAAGTTCCTCTTTTCTTTTTCTTTTTTTTTTCACACCTTTTTTTTTGGGCCGTACGGACATATCCGTATGAATACGTGGCCGTACAGCCACGTGGCCATGGGCCATGGCCTATGGGCCAGTCCCCTTTTTTTCTTTTTCTTTTTCTGCTTTCCCTCTCCTTTTTTCTTTTTTGAGGAGGTTTATTTGTTTCCTTTTTTTGCTTACCATGATAATGCATTTTTTATGCAAATCAAGATGTTCATGCATTTTTTTTATGCATCAAATAAAAGGCTAGGATTTCTAGGTCAAGCCAACATGAGTTTTGGCTTAGACAAAGTTTGATTGGTTTTGACCAAGTTGGGTTGGAACTTGTCAAACTTTGTCAATGGTTTTCTACAATCTAATGCATGACAATTTACTTTCTATGCATGATATTTGTAAATTGAATTGGGAGTATGATCATAGCGCATACCTGAAAGTCTTTGCAAATTTTTGGAATTTGGAGCTCGCAGCAATGTTGAGCCCTTCCTAATTTTGCGGAGATTTGAGAGGCTTTGTAAGTTTGGAGTTTTGGAGCTCGCAGCAATGTTGAGCCCACCTTCAAGCTTCCTATTTCTTTCGGGGTGTTTTCCTTTTCTTCGGAATTGCCCCGGAACCATGCCAAAATTTTGCAAGATTCTTTTTTAGCGAAGTTCTGTCATTTTGATGATCGAGCTTTTTCTTTTTTCCAACCTTTGCAGGTGGTTCCTCCAGAACGAATAAGGGTAAGGAGCCTATTATCAGCGTACCTCGTTGATCTGCTAGACTTCCAATGCGGCCGTTCAGCAGGCCTGGGAGAAGGTCCAGTATGTTGAGAGAAACTTGGAAGAGTGACTCCCTCAACAAAGATGAGATGAGGCAATGATTGATCGCTCTCAAAGGTGAGGAGTTCTACAAGATCATGGTAAGCAATCGTCCTTGGTCATGGACGATCAGAGAGTTGTGCCTAAGCCTACCTTTCTCTTTGGTGATGCAGTGCCTGACGACATAACATACCAGAAGAGATGTTTTCAGTTCTCTTACAAAGCAGATGGTGAGGAGAGGACTGTTGTTACCCGATTGACTTTTGATTGTACTATCTCGATCATGAGCCTTTCTCCCACATGCTCAAAGAGGGAAGATCCTCTAAGCTGGGTGAAGTGAACCAACGTGATCAAGACCAGGATTTTTGTTGGCGGTCCTTCCGGATATACGGAGAAGTCGTCTGCATGTATGGATATGTTGATGCTGGCCAGCGGCTACCAGGGCTCCAAATATCCATCGGTCGATTTGAGATCGGTGGGCCTTGGTATTTTCAGCGGCGACGACAACAATTGGGTGAAGCCTTTTTGACTTCGTGACCGTTTCAGTTCTGACTCCAATTGGGAGTCATGGACTGATCACGTCCTGCTGTTTGGTGGCGCCGTTCTGAAGGAAGTTGGGATTTTTGATGCGGTCCGTGCTTTTAGGGAGACCGTGATCTTTTTCGACAAGGCCTCCATGGCTATGTTGGAGTCGTTCCTTCCACAAACCAACACCTTTGTTGTCACGAATGGTGAGATTGGTTTTCTTTGAAGGAGCTGAGCGCCATTATTGGGTTGTCAATCCTTAGAAAACTCTACGAGGAGTTCATGCCCATCGACAACGTCCTTGAGGAGCAGTCTGAGGAGTTTAGGCTTCTGTACTTTCAGCTTGTTGCATTCTATGATTTTTTGAAGGAGAAGGAGGGCTCGAAAGTCAGGTTCAGCAGTTGGAAGAGTTTCAGCTCTTCGTTCCCCAACTTCTTTGACAGCAGGGAATCTTCTGATAGCATGACCTGAGAAGCCAGAGCTAAGGATCCGAGTTTGAAGATGACTTCGGTCATGCGAGAAGAGTTGAGGGATTTCTTCGCGAGTACAGACACCATTTGTTCTGACATCACATTGCGGAGATATCTCGCTGTTTACCTCACTTACTGGCTATGTGAGGTTGTCTTTGCTGGTGGAGATGGAACGTATATAAGGCCGCATTGTATTTATTCGGGTTGTCAGATGGCTTTCGGAGAGCGGCTTGCTTTGGTGCCTGCCCTTTACTCCTATTTGTATACCGAGCTGCAGGTTGCTGCTTTCTTGGTTCGACTTGGGCTCCCTATAAATAGGGTATTTTCAGCCCACATCTTTTGTATGTATACCACTATCCTGGCTTCCATCGGCTGGGTGCTGCACAGGATGATGATCCTCTTATGCTTCGGTTGGCTAAGGATAAAGTCGTCTTCGAATCTCTTTTATTTGCCCGCATGAGAATTTGATGGTTTAGGGATGTTGAGATGGGGCGATCTTCACTGAAGCTTTCTCCGGAATTGCGGAAGAAGGATTTTGATTTTGGTGCCTTCTGTGATTCTACCAGAGCAGGGTCGAGAAGGCACTACTCCTTGACTAATGCAGAGAAGGGGTGGCTTTTCAGCATACGTGTTGGCACGATGGTGTACCACAGACATCTTTTCGTCGACATCCAGCCGTATGTTCCTTCCCATTTTGGGTTGTTGTTAGGCTTTTATCAAGGCGTTGTTGGAGCGCCTTCGAGTATGGTGAATCACTTTGGAGGTTTGTAGAACGGCATAAATGCATGGGCTTTTTTTAGTGTTGAAGACACTACTGCCATGATTTCTTATCCTGAGCTGTCAACTTTTCGGACTGCCGGCTTCACGAAGTGGTTCGTGGAGAGCTTTTTGGCGTACCAGAGGCTTTCCAAGAAGGAGCTTGATGTTAAGCGGTCTTTTGGAAAAGGCATCTGGAAATCGGATGGCGTCCGGGGAGAGGAATTTTTTGCCTTCCTTTATGGAGAGAAGCATAAGATAAGCTTTCTCAGTGAGCAGGGTGTCATTGGATCTGAAGCTATCCGGGAAGTACCTAACGAGGCCTTAGAGTAGCTAAAAAAGGAGGAAGCTGAGCTTGATGCTTGGATGCAAGCGGCACAGAGGCGAGCTTCCGTGGAGTCTACTGGAAGGAGCAGACCGTCCAGTGAGGGGTCAAGTGAGAGACTTGACTTTGACAGTGGGGCAGGTTCTTCAGGAAAACCGACCCGCAGAGGTAAGAGGAAGAGGAGTCAGCGTCGCAGCATGGGACAACACGAAGACTCTCCCGATTTGGAAGTACCTCTCACCATCAATGAGGAGGTTCCCTGAAACAGAGGAGCCGAGAAGAAAAGACCATCAGTGAAGGTATAATTCTTCCTTTTTCTCTTTCTGTTTGTTTCATGGAGCTTTCCATGTTCTGATTTTCTTTTTCCTCCATTTTTTTAGCAGAGGATGAAGACCTGAGGTTCCGACCGATGAGGCGGTGATGGATCCGGTTGTGGCATCTAAAGAAGAACCGAGGGACTTTGGAATGATTCCAGAATCTCCAACTGGTATGATTTTTTTTCTGTGTCGTCATTTGCGAACATGTTGCTTGCTTTCTTGTCAGCTGACTTGCCACAGAATTCTGATGACTTTGAACCATCAATGGACGCAACTACTGGTGATGCTTCGGATGAGTTCATGGAGGTAGAGAGTACTATGTCAGCCGTCGAAGAAGGTACTTTGTAGTGATACCCTGATAATGATTTTTTAACAGGATCGTATTCATACCTATTTGTGTTTCATTGGCAAGTTGTGAAGTGACAAGGGAGATCCCATCGCTTTCTTCAGAAATAGAGCAAGGGGTGCCAGAGGTTGATCCAGAGGTAGGGACTTCTACAACCAGTTCTGACACAATAGAGGCGAGGCCTCATGTTGAGATTCCTTCCCCAATGGCTCTAATTGGAAATAGTTCTTTTATTACTCTTCCAATGGGGCATGACATGAGCAGTCGACCGATGGAGCGGGGCGAATCTTCATTTGGGCTATCTCTTCATTTTGGGAAGAAGGTGCTGGAGCGGGTTTTGAGCTCTTGGATCGAGACTCTCCTTTTTGGACACTTGGATGCCGGATTGGGCATGGTCTAGCTTGTGCAGGATAATCTCGGTGATACCAAAGAGGCCGGTCTGGATGTCACAGGTGCTAGGGCGATCGTTGATAGGATGATTGCACCGGGCAAAAAGTGGTCCGAGACCACGGCTTTCCATGATGGTGACTTCTTCAAGGAGATGTTCCTGGACCATGCTAATAAGGCTCAATCTGACATGGATGAGACTACACAGAGTAGGAAGCAGTTTGTCCAGGAGAGGAACTTAGAAGATTTAGCTATCATTGAGCTGAGGCATGACATTAACCGCCTTGATAGGGAGGTCGTCGAGGCTAGGCAACGTCTTGAGTATTTAAAGGCGTAAGTCGCGGCCAAGTGGGTTGCTTTAACAGAGGCTCGTGACAGGGAGAGGTCTTTGATTCGCCAGGTTGCAGACACTGATCGAGTTCTCAAAGAGAGGACTCAAGAAAAAACACGATGGCAAACTGCTTGGGAATAGCTTCCCGGTGTCGAATAAGGGTTACAGCATTCTCCAACATCTCACGGCAAATTTCTGAAGAAGCGTGCCTTGGAAGCTTTGATGGCCGAGGCCAGACGTTTGCTTGAGGAGCTGAACCTTTGGTTGGAGGCCATGTTTGGCTGAGCTCCTAGTTTCTCTTTTTGTAACAGAAACTCTTTTCTCTTTTTTCTTGGTACCACATTTTTTTGGTACACTTTTTTTGTGTAGTGCTTGTGAGCACTTTTTTTGTATTCCCTCTTTTCACTTAAATCTTTTTGTGATTAAAGCAATAATTAAAATGAGAATGCTTGTTTGAAAATTTGATCAAAAGTTTGTCATTTTGTGAAAGTCTTTTGTCAAATGATTCTTTTGGCACATGAACCAGATTTTGTTGTGGCATAGGAGCCGATTTTGGGTTTATGGCATGAGGCCAAAATTTTTCTTTTGGTGCAAAGGCCAAGGTTTGTTTGTGGCATGAGAGTCATTTTTGGCTTGAAAACAAGGTTTTTTGTGGCATTTATAGCCGATTTTGTGGCATTGATAGCCGATTTTGGCGTAAGAGCCGAGTTTCTTGAAAACTACGTTTTGGTTTGTTGGCGTGAAAGCCAAGTTTTTTTTTGTGGCATTGATAGCCGATTTATGGTTTTCAAAATGCAAGTATCGACTAAAAGTCGTCTCCCTACTGAATGGTCTTGCAAGTATCGATGGAATGTTGCCTCCTTGCTCATTCGGTTACAAGTATCGATGGAATGTCGCCTCGTCGCAGTTTGGGTGCAAGTATCGACTAAGCGTCACTTCCTTGCTTTTCAAAAATTTTGTTTTGCAGGTACTGACTTGACGTCGTTTCCCCATGATTTTTAAAATTTGCGGTTTTCTCGAACAATTGAAATTTGGGTTGTGGATATTAACTAAAATGTTGCATCTCCACGATTTTTGGACTTTGCAAGTATCGACGAAATGTCGCTTCCTTGCAATTTTGGAAGTGTCAAATGTGGTTCGCATTCTTCCGATTTTTAGGTTGTGCGAGTATTGACTAAGCGTCGCTTCCTCGCGGTCTTTTTGAATGTTTAAAGACACGAGGGTCGTAAATTTTGACCTAAAACCATTTTGGCGGGTAAAAGGCAGGGTGGACTAGGGTAGAAATCCCTGAATCCTGATTTTTTGTTTCAAACCATGAATTTCTGGTTCAAGGGCCGAAAATTTTGATCAAGTTAGGGACGGGCTCCTATACTTGGATTTTTTTTTCTTTTGAACAATGAAACGATGAAAGTAAGCATTGTTTTGAGTTTTTAGAAATTTCAACATTAAAAGAATTGGGTTTGACGAGAAAGTACCTGGGAATAGGCTTTGGCCGTGCAGGCATTGCTCTGACCTAGTTGGGTCAGTCTTTACGGGTAGTATTGCTTCAAGAACTTGCCGTTGATGGGTAGCATACATCTATTACCCTCCATGTTTAGGAGAGCATATGCGCCGTTGGAGAAAACCTTATCGATGACGTAGGGTCCTTCCCGTTTTGGCTCAAACTTGCCTTTGGATTTGTAAGCAAAAACCATTGGTCTTTTTACTGCAAGAACCAAGTCACCCTTTTTGTAGGCGCGTTGCCTGACCTTTTTGTCGAAAGATCCTGCCATGTATGCTTGGTAAAGTTTAATGCTTTATCGAGCTGTGAGCCGTCTCTCATCGAGATTGTCCAGCTCTTGGAGTCGCAACTTCACATTGCTTTCTTGAGTCATGTCATTTTGCAAAGATACCCTTAGGGAAGGAATTTGTACCTCGAAGGGCACGACAACTTCGCATCTATAGACTAAGAAGAATGGTGTGCTCTGGGTTGGTCCTCGAACGGTAGTCCTATAGGCCCACAAAGCTTCAAACAATTTGTCGCTCTAGTCTCTTTTGTGACTAGAGACCATTTCTTAAGGATTTTGCAGAGTGTCTTGTAGAAGGCTTCTGCTAATCCGTTTGCTGCCAGGTTGTATGGAGTCGAAGGACAACTTTGGATTTTGTATTTGTCGCAGAACCTGTAGAACCGGTGATCCCGGAATTATAGTCCGTTATCATCGACAAATCTTTTAGGTATGCCGAAACGACAAACGATGTTGGTGCGCAGGAACTGAAAGACCGATGAAGTATTTATTTCGTTGAGCGCAAATGCTTCTGACCACTTGGAGAAATAATCCGTAGCGGCGAAGATGAAGCGATGACCTTTGATTGATGGGGGAGAAATAGGACCTATGATGTCCATACCCCAGGCTTCAAAAGGCCATGAGATCAGTGTAGGATGTAACCATTCTGGAGGGATGTGAACATAATCTTCATGAACTTGGCATTGTTGGCAGCACTTAGGAAATTGCATTGCGTCAGCTACCATGGTAGGCCAATAATAACCTAACATTTTTATCTGATCGTAGAGCTTAGGACCAGCCTGATGGGCTCCACAAAGACCAGCATGAACTTCTTTGAGTGTTTCTTTAGCCTCTTGTTGTGACAAGCAGCGTAAAAGTACTCCGTTGAAGGATTTCCTGTAAAGGATTTTTGAAGGAATATCCAAATGAAAGTTTGGGGCATGTCTTTGAACGCTTAACCGTTCTTTTGGATCTTCAGGTAGGATCCCGAACATAGTGTAATCAATGAACGGGTCCCTCCAGTTGCCGATTGAAGGTCTAAGGATAGAGATCCGACTTCCAACCACTCGGTGGCATTCAACAACTGCTTGGTGCGTGTTAAGAGGAGGGAGGATCATTCTTCCACACACTGTAATTTGCATGCTTTCCCCTTCCTGGATCGCTATAGATGCAGCAAGTTTGGCCAGGGCATCTACACGAATGTTTTCACCTTTGCGGATGTGGGTGATGTGATAGATGTCAAATTTTTGCAAAAGCGATCGTGCCTTGTTGTAGTAAGGCAGTAGGTCGGGCTTTCTGACTTCATATTTCTGATTCATCTGGTTGACGATCAGGTAAGAGTCTCCAAAGACTTCTAGCATGGTGATGCTAGATTCGATGGCGAGTTCCAATCCTACGATCAGAACTTAGTATTCAGCTGCATTATTTGAGAATGGTTCCAGTAGCGAGAAAGTGTGTGGAATCATGTATTTATCGGGGCTAACAAAGAGGATGCCAACTACTGAGATTAGCTTTCTTTTTTCATTTGTCCTGGTTGCACCATCAAAGTACATTTGTGAGAAAGTCTCCACGTTGTAGACAGGTTCGTCTGGGAGATCACCCCTGAGTGGAGAATCTCTAGGCAATGGATGCTCTATGAGAAAGTTCGCTAGAGCTTGGCCTTTGATTGCTTTTTGCTGTACATACCTAACATCAAATTGTGACAGAATGATGGACCATTTTGCTAGTCGGGCACTAAGAGAACATGCTTTTGTGATAATGACCTTTAAGAGATTGATCCTCGAGATTAGGTAGACCGTGTTGGAAAGTAGGTAGTGACATAGCTTTTGTACGGTGAACATCACTGCAAGGCATTCTGTTTCGACTGGAGAGTAGCGATGCTCTGCACCAACCAGCATGTGGCTTAGGTAGTATAGAGCAGCTTCTTTTCTTTCATCATTTTCTTGTGCGAGTAGAGCGCCCGGAGAATGGTTGAGGGCTCTTGTGTACAAGATGAATGGTTTTCTAGAGGTAGGAGTAGCTAATATTGGAGGTTTGGTCAGGTATGACTTGATATCTTGAAATGCAGCTTCACAGTCAGTATCCCAGAAAAAGTTCACACCTTTCTTCGTCAACCGAGAGAATGGATGGGACTTCCCCGAAAGATTGGAGATGAACCATCTGATATATGCCAATCTTCCTTGAAGTCCTTGAAGTTCCCTCAAGGTTCTTGGAGAGGGAATTTCTAGAATAGCCTTGGCTTTGGTGGGCTCATGTTCTATTCCAGCTTTCCCAACTAAGAATTCGAGGAGCTTACTGTCGGATGTGAATTTTGAGCCCCCCCCAGGAGAGGGAAATCTCCATTCAACTATATGAGATATTAAAAAGCTTACATTGAAAATGAGGATTCCAACTACCCTCAAAGTCGACGGATCACGATCGCTGGCTATGGATACGGTCATAACACCGTCCTTTGACGAAAGTCGAAAGAAAACGGGAGAAAATGGGATGGATTCTTCCCCTCGTCTAATGTACTGCCGGCAACACACGACGGTTGTCTTGTCACTTAATTTGTGTCTTTCAAATTGGGTCAAATTTGGGTCGAATAATAGGGTCATGTGAGCTAGGCAGGGGAATCAACATTTATGGGCATACGGGTTAATTTGAAATTAAATCTAAGTATTCTAAGAAATAAATGAAATAAAATAGAAAAAAAATTAGGAAAATAAGGGGGGGAGGTGCCAAATATTTAGAAGGGGATAAGCCCCGTTCCCGGGTACCCCCCTTGGTGTCCTTTGACAACCTATGGTTTGAAAGACTGATTCTTTGAATCGAAAGAACGATACAATTGCGAGACTTCGAGTTGTGATTTCTGTGGGTTTGTGTTCAATACACAAGAGATAAAAGTGAGTGGCCAATAATGGGCTGGGATTGATTAAAAGAGGCCACTGATGGGCCGAAAACAAATATATTGATATTGGGGTGTGTGAAATCACTCGTCTCATCTCGTTTTTCTCACTAATTCGAATCTTCAGAATCAGCCATCCTTCCCTTTAATATTTGAGTTCAAATGAATATTGGCACCAGAGGTGGAGGAAAAGAGAAAAAAATATTATTGGGTTTGATTTGTCGGTTTTATGGTTTTTTTGGGAATTTTATTAATTGGGGCTAGAAGGGCCTAACTAGGGGATTTTCTACTTGAATTTAACTCAACTAATCCATTTTCCTAATGGATCTCTACCCTAGCCTAGGGTCCTGACCGCCCTCATCCGCTCTCCCGGTCCCTTAGCTGGGCCCGGAGAGAGAGTGGGACCTAACTTATTAAAATGAGAAAAACTAAAGGTAGTCTAACCTGGCTAGGGGGAGACCTAGATCTGGGTCTGAGGTATGATTTGGTCAGCCTAAACCACTATTTAATTTCTAACTTTATTATTAATATTATGGGTTTTTTATATCTTTTACTTGTTTTTTTTTTTTTGGATTTTATTATTTTTATTTTGTTTTGGGTTTTATTTATAAAGCCTAAAATCTCCTAAACTAATTTCTCTAATCCTAATGAAAGGGGATGAAGAGGAGGGAGTAAAATGCTAATTTTTATTTATTAATTAACCTAACTGATTTAGAATTTCTTAATTAAATTCTCTAATCCTAATGAGAGGAGAGGAGGAGAAGGAAATTAATTATTAAACCTAACCTAATTATTTTAATTAATCTAATATTTAGAATTCTATTTATTTGTTCTTTTCTGTTTTTATTCTTTTTTGTTTTGTTTTATGAATTATGCAATTTTAGTTTTTATATAGAAAACAAGATGAACAGATAAGTAAAACGCAGTCTTAACTTTTATATAGAGAATGAAATAGAGAAATAAGATGCAACATGATTATAATGCATGGGCATATTATTAATGCATGAACATGTTTGAACAGGTTGGAATAAACAGTAAAATGGAAGATTTACCTAGGTGCATGAGCATATTAGATGCATGAAATATTCTAAAAAGAAACAATAAATAAATATAGAGCTAAACTCAATGCAAAAAAGAAAATAAACATGCATGGGTTCAGTTTAGGTAAATGGACTAATATAAGGAATAAACTAATAATCAATATGGGTGCAAAACTAAGATAATGAGCTATTCATGTATGGGCAGTATGGGATTTATAATTTTACTATAACATGAATGAGTATATCCCATTGACACATGCATGCCAAGTGTGATTTCAAACCACTAAAAATCAGAAGACCGGACTGAATGGGCCTACTGGTTGGAATTGCCCCTCTTTGTTGATATTCTAGTTTGATAGGAGAGAAAGCCAGGTGAGGGGTAAATGGACTAGACAAAATATTATGGGTGATGGAGTGAAGTAGGGTGCAGTGGTGAGGTGGTGCGGGTGCAATACAGGAGAGAGATGAAGTGTAGCACAATGGGTGGTTTGATGGACCGCACTCCTGCTCGGTTCCTACTGAGGTCGGCAGACGTGGGAGTCCGTCGGGTCCGACCCTTTCGTAACCAGGGGGGCAGGGGCGTGCATCAACATTTCTTTTTTTGTGTGGGTGTGCCAGATTTTCTATTTTACTTGGAATTGCAAGTGGTGATCCGGAGATCAACCTTCGCAAGTAAAAAGGAAATCAACTTCTTTCAAGTTTTCCATTGCACATATATTTAAGAAAAGAGACATTTTTCTTGGTTTGCCGTGAAAGGCGATTTTTTTGGCATTTATAGCCAATTTTGGCGTTTATAGCCGATTTTTGGCGTTTATAGCCGATCTTGGCATTTATAGCCGATTTACAATCCTTATCAATAATGAAAGACAAGAGTTGTGATTTTTGTCTCTTTTGAAAAAATACAAACTACAATGAAAAGCAAGAAAATGAGGATCTAACTTCTCAGGAGATTGTGGGGGACCCGTTTAGATTGACGGTCGCAAGCCATATGTGGGCTTCGCCATCAACCATGCAGATGAGAACAGAGGATGCTATTGATTCGCTTGGCTTGGCTATAACCTCAGGTTTTTAGAGGACAAAGACCAAAAGGAGGTCCTATGTCCAATAAAAAGCCGAGTAGACGGGCTGAAAAAGCCACATCTAAGCCATTGGAGGCAGGAGGAGAAGGCAAGGACCTTGGGGGGGGGGGGGGTACCCCCCAATGGACTTTTGTCACCTTGTAGCGGTGGCCGGTGTAGAACTTCCGCAGAGTTTTCTCTCTTTTCCTTCTCTGAATTTCTGTGCTTCTGTCTGTGATTCGTTGTCTGTGATTCGTTGTCTGTTCTTTCTTCTTGGAGTGCTCTCCTATTTATAGGCTTTTTGGTAGCCATTTAGGAGGGTTTATGGGCTTTTATTGTCATTAAGCCGCATAATGGGAGGAGTTACAAAATTGAATTCTTTATTTTGTAACTCCTTTTTCTTGGCTTCTGATTGGCCGGAGGAGATTGAGGGCATTTAATCGCCTTTAATCACCATGATGGGAGGAGTTTCATGGGTTAAATGCCATGAATCTCTTGACTTGTAACTCCCGAATGCTTGCTTCTGATTGGGCCGTCCAAAGAAATGGATTAATGACTGTAATAAAGCTAGTCAATTAATCACATTAAGTGGTCGCCGAGCATCTGAAGAGTCACGGGCCGTGCCGCGTCTTTTGGGATTCTTCTGGTGATGATCAACAATGGATTTTCATGTAGATCGACATCAGATGACCATGTAATTTCAGGTGTTTGTTGCCAACAGCGGGTCGGTGCCATCTGTCCTGTCGATTTCTTGATCGGTCGGGTAGAAAGCACACTTTTTTTGGTTGACCGGGTGGCGATCAATATTGTTTTCGATACTCTTGATGATTAACCCGTGTTTTGGACGGATGTCAGAGGACTTGGTGTCTCAAAAGCATCAATTTTGGAAAGTACCAGAGGCTGGGCTCTTCGAATCGCGAAAAAAACGGCGAAAATCGGGGTTTCCGGGGCCTTCCCCGCGACCCCGGGCTCCAAGGTCGCCGGCGACCCTGGCCCAGGGTCGCAGGGGCCTGCGACCCTGGGGGTTTTCCCCCCCTTTGTGTCCCGTTTTGTGTCCGTTTTTGCTGTTTTTCGATTCTTTTTTCTTCTGTATTTTTCCTTGACATTTTGACCATTTATTGGCCTGATTTCTTTGTAGGAAACCTGATGAGAATCCTTGCATTTTATTTTGCAAAGTTTCCAATTTCTTGAGAAAGCCGAAGACTTTGTCGCGCAGAGATGCTGATTTTCCGTCAGAAGCTGAAACTGGGTCAAACGATGTCGAAATGACCTGAAATTTGGTGTGAAGCCTCCTGAGCAATAAATAAGACCAACCATAGGCTTTTGTTTGAGTTTTGAAGCCGTTTGGGGTCCTATCACTAGTAGACTTGCTTTTGTCGCGATGAAGATGTCGCGGTTTGATGTGCGGTCAACCGATGTCCGATTGACTTGAAATTTGACAGGGAACCTATTGGAGTCATTTTAAGATGATCCATAGGCTCTGTCTTGGAAACTATGGTCCCGGAGAGCTTTGCCGCCGAGAGGCCTGATTTGGCTTCCGAGCGTCAAACTATGGTCAAATGTTGTGGAAATGACCTGAAATTTGACGTGCAGCCCTTTATAAGCATTTTGTAGCCGTCCATGTGCTCTATCTGATGAGTAATGGCCTCGGTTGTTCATCGCCGCCGAGAGGCTTGATTTAGCTGTTCTTGGGTTGATGTAGGGTCAAACGTTGTCGGTTTGACTCGGAACTTGACGTGGAGCCTTTTGGAAGTATTTTGAGACCATCCATCGGCTCTGATCGAAGATTTGGTGTCTCCGATGCTTTTGCCGCCGAGAGCTCCTTTTCGGCTGTCGGAGAAGTGAAGTTAGGCCAAATGATTTTGAAATGGCCCGAAACTTCTTGTGTACTCCTCTTTGGCTGTCTTGAAGGATCTTGCAGTTTTTGTTTGATTCTGACAAGATTTGATTTTTGGAAGTAGCATTGCCTATTTATGGCAGGTTGCGACTTTATGTAGCTCTTTGGATTTTGAAGAGGCAAAGTGATATTTTTGGTGTCAACAAATGCCCCCTCGAGGTACAGCGATGAGTTGCTTAACTTTTGTAGTCGATGTGCCTCGAAGAGATTTTTGAAGGAGAGCCTGTGACTTGACCAAGAGTCTTTGAGCAGTTTTCTTTTTGGTATTTGTAGCCTTTTGAGCTTCCAGGGGAATTTTATGGTAGTGAAAGGGATCACGTACCATCTCGAGGCAAAGTTTTGAAGATGACATCAGTGATGTGGATTTGGGTTTTGACCTTGTGACCTAACAGGCTATATGTGGCAGGTTAGGGGGTCGGGTTTGGTTTTGATCGTGTGACCCAACAAGCTGTATGTGGAATGTTGGGGGGATCAATTTTGGTTTTGATCTTGTGACCTAACAGGCTGTATGTGGCAAGTTAGGGGATCAGGTTTTGGTTTTTGGTTTTGGTCTTGTGACCTAACAGGCTGTATGTGGCAAGTTAGGGGACCAGGATTTGGTTTGATTTTTGTGGAATGTCAATTTCAAGATTTTGGCTCAATTTGGTAGATGAGGCTGGATGGTTTGATTTTTGGAAGCTCATGGGGCTTGGAATTTTCTTTGTATGGTCCAATCAACTCAAAAGAGGCATGGAACCATTTTTATATGCTCTTGGTAAGAGGGATTTCTCTTTGACTAAAAGCCCAAAATTTTTTTTTCAAGTGCCTAGGTGGTCAAACCTGGCTCATATGGGCTAACCCATGGGACCTTAAGCTTTTGAAATGGCTTAGATCTCATATGGTGTCATTTTTGTAAAGAATATCCAAAAATATCTCATTTGGTTAGAGAATATCTAAGAATATCTTTACTTGGAGAGAATCTCTCATATTCGCTTTATTTTGGGATAGGATATCTCAAGATCTCTTTCTTTTGGGAAAGAATCCTTCATCGATCCTATCTTTTGGGAGAAAATCTCTCATTGATTTCTTTTTGGGAGAAAATCCTTCAAGATATCTTTCTTTGGGAAAGAATCTTTCTAATCTATTTCTTTTGGTAAGGTTACTAATTAGTAACACTTATCTCTTTCTTCTTTCCTTCTTTGGTTTGCTCTCTTCTATAAAAGCAAGGAGGAGGTTGGATCTCTTGCTCTTATTACTTTATTTTGCAATAATCTCAAGAGGGCTTCAAGACCAAGAGTTCTTCTTCTTCAAGATCTTCAAGACTTTTCTTCTTCTTCTCCATCAATGGCTTCAAGTAAGTTCCCTTTTTCAAGAAAACTCCATTGTAGGAAAAAATAAAAAGTTCTTCTTTCTTTTTTTTTTGTTTCTTTCTTTTTTTTCTTTTCTTTTCTTCTTTCTCTTTTTTTTTTCATGTTTTTTTTTGTGGGCCGTACGGACAGATCCGTACGGATCTGGCCGTACGGCCACGTGGCCTGTGGGCCATCTCCTTTTTTTTTTGGTTTGTTTTCTTTCCCCTTTTTTTTTTTGAGAAAGTTTCTTTTCTTTTTTTTCTCTTTTGCTCATCATGATAATGCCCCTTTCTTTTTGGCAAACCTAGATGTTCATGCATGCATTCAATTGTAAATTAAATTTGTAGCATGATGTGATAGCATACCTGAAAGTTTTCGCAAACTTGTGAATTTGGAGCTCGCAGCGATGTTGAGCACTTCCTGATTTTGCGGAGACTTTGAGGTTTCGAAAGTTAGGAGTTTCGGAGCTCGCAGCGATGTTGAGCCCATCTTCAAGCTTTCTATTTCTTTCGGGATAGTTTCTTTTCTTCGGAATTGCCCCGTCATCATGTCAAAATTTCGCCAGATTTTTTTTTTAGCGAGATTCTGTCATTTTGATGATTGATCTTTTTCTTTTCCATCCTTTTCAGGTGGTTCCTCCAGAACGAACAAGGGTAAAGAGCCTGCTACAAGCGTACCTCGTCGATCTTCTAGATCTTCTAATCCGGCCGTTCAGCAGGCTTTTGAGAAGGTCCAGTATGTTGAGAGAAATCTGGAAGAGTGCGACTCCCTCAACAGAGATGAGATGAGGCAGCGACTGATCACTCTCAAGGGAGAGGAATTCTATAAGATCATGGTAAGCAGTCGTCCATGGGTGATGGAAGATCAGAGCGTTTTGCCTAAGCCTACCTTTTTCTTTGGTGATGCAGTCCCTGATGACATGACATACCAGAGGAGATGTTTTCAGTTTTCTTTCACAGCAGGTGGTGAGAAGAAGACTGTTGCTACCCGGTCGACGTTTGATCGCACCGTCTCGATCATGAGCCTTGCCCCCACGTGCTCTAAGCGGGAAGATCCTCCAAGCTGGGTGAGAAGGACAAATGTAATCAAGACCGGGGTTTTTGTTGGTTGTTCTCCTGGATATACGGAGAGGTCGCCTGTTGACATGGACCTTTTGATGCCATCCAGCGGCTACCAGGGTCCTGATTATCCGTCGGTCGATTTGAGACCGGTGGGCCTTGGTATTTCCAGCGGTGACGGCAGCAATTGGATCAAGCCTTTTCGACTCTGTGGCCGTTTCAATGCTGACTCCGAGTGGAAGTCGTGGACTGATCGCGTCCTGCTGATCGGTAGTGCCGTTTTGAAGGAAGCCGGGATTTTTGATGCGGTCCGCGCCTTTAGGGAGACCGTGATTTTTTCCGACGAGGCCTTCATGGCTATGCTGGAATCATTCCTCCCACAAACCAATACCTTCGTTGTGACGAATGGTGAGATTGATTTTTCTTTGAAGGAGCTGAGCGCCATTACTGGATTGCCCATCCTCGGGAAACTCTATGAGGAGTTTATGCCGATTGACAGCATCCTTGAGGGGCAGTCTGAGGAGTTCAGGCTTCTGTACTTTCAGCTCGTCGCCTTCTATGATTTTTTGAAGGAGAAGGAGGGTTTGAAAGTTAGATCCAGCAGTTGGAAGAGTTTTAGCTCTTCATTCCCCAATTTTTTTGATAGCAGGGAGTCTTCTGATAGCGTGACCCAAGAAGCCGGAGCTCAGGATCCAAGTTCAAAGAAGATCTTGGCCATGCAAGAAGAGTTGAGAGATTTCTGTGCTAGTACAAATGCCATATGTCCTGACATTGCACTGCGGAGAGATCTCACTGTTTACCTCACTTATTGGCTTGGTGAGGCTGTTTTTGCTGGAGGAGATGGAACGCACATCAGGCCGCATTGTATTTTTCCGGCTTGTCAGATGGCGTTTGGAGAGCAGCTTGCTTTGGTGCCAGCTCTTTACTCCTACCTGTGTACCGAACTGCAGGCTGCTGCTTTTTTGGTTCGGCTTGGGCTTCCCATGAATAGGGTATTTTCAGCCCATATCTTTTATTCGTGGTACGTGTACCACTGTCCTGGCTTCCACCGGCTGGGTGCTGCACAGGATGATGATCCTCTGATGATTCGACTTGCTAAGGGAAAAGCCGTGTCAGAATCACTTTTGTTTGCCCGCATGAGAATCCGACGGTTCAGAGACGTCGAGATGGGGCAGTCTTCAGTGAAGCTTTCTCCAGAGTTACGGAAAAAGGCTTTTGATTTTGGTGCCTCCCGAGACTCTACCAGGGCGGGGTCGGGAAGGCATTATTCCTTGACCAATGCAGAGAGAGAGTGACTTTTCAGCATACGTGTCGGCACGATGGTGTACCGTAGACATCTTTTCGTTGACATCCAGCCGTATGTACCCTCTCGCTTTGCTTTGCAGCTGGGCTTTTCTCAAGGCGTTGTTGGAGCGCTTTCAAGCATGGTGAAGCGCTTTGGAGGCTTACAGGATGGGAGAAATGCATGGGCTTTCTATAGTGCTGAAGACACTACAGCCATGATTTCTTATCCTGTGTTGCTAACTTCCCGGACCGCCGGCTTTGCGAAGTGGTTCGCGGAGAGCTTTTCGGCATATCGGGGGCTTTCCAAGAAGGAGCTTGATGTGAAGCTGGCATCTGAAAAGGGCCTTGGAAAGTCAGATGGCGTCCGGCGAGAGGAAGTTTGGGCCTTCTTTTCTGGAGAGAAGCACAAGATAGGTTTTTCTCGGTGACCAGGGCGTCATTGGTTCTGAAGCTGTTCGAGAAATACCTGATGAGGCTTTAGAGCAGCTAGAACAGGAGGAAGCCGAACTTGGCGCTTGGATGCAAGCGGCACAGAGGTAAGCTTCCGTGGAGTCTACTGGCAAGAGTAGACCATCCAGTGAGGAGTCAAGTGGGAAACCTGACTCTGACAGCGGGGCAGGTTCCTCTAAGAAGCGAGCCCGCCGGGGTAAGAGGGGGAGGAGTCATCATCGCAGCAAGGGGCAGCATGAGGACTCTCCTAACTTGGAAGTTCCTCTTACTATCAATAAGGATGTGCCAGTGGATGCTGACGAGCCTCCAGAGAAGAGAAGCTGAGAAGAAGAGACCGTCGGTGAAGGTATGATTCTTCCTTTTTCTCTTTCCATTTCTTTTCATGGGATTTTTTCCATGTTATAATTTGCTTCTTATTTCTGCTTTTCTCTTTTTTTTAGCAGAGGAAGACTTGATGATGCCTGAGGTTCCGGTCGATGAGGTGGTGACGGATCCTGTCCCGAGGGACTCTGGAGTGATTCCAGAGTCTCCAATTGGTATGACTTCTCTTTTTTTTTCTTGTCTGTGACTTGGTTTGCTAACACATTTCTTGCCAGCTGACTTGCCACAGGATTCCGATGACTTTGAACCATCGATGGATGCAAATGTTGATGATGCTTCCGATGAGTTCATGGAGGAAGAAAGTGTTCCGCCAGTCGTCGAAGAAGGTATTTTGTAGTAATAACCCTGATAATGATTTTCAAGCAGGATTTTATTCATACCTTTTTGTGTTTCTTTGGCAGGTTTTGAAGTGACAGAGGAGGATCCGTCGCTTCCAGAGCAAGGGATGCCAGAGGTTGATCCAGAGGTAGAGACTCTTGGGACCAGCTCTGACAATGTTGAGGAGATTCCTCGTGCCGAGATTCCTTCCCGAGCAGGAGCAGCTTCAACTGGAAAGAGTTCTTTTGTTACTCTTCCAACAGATGATGACATGAGTAGCCGACCAACGGAGTTGGGCGAATCTTCAGCTGCAATCTCTTCTTTTTGCGAAGAAGGTGGTGGTGCGAGTTCTGAGCTCTTGGATTGAGACTCTCTTTTCTGGGCACTTGGAAGCCGGATTTGGCATGATCCAGCATGTGCAGGAGATTCTCAGTGATGCTGAAGAGGCTGGTCTGGATGTCACAGGTGCCAGGGCGATCGTTGATAGGATCATTGCACTGGGTGACAAGTGGTTTGAGACCATAGGTTTGGCTGATGACCAGTTCTTCAAGGAGATGTTCCTGGACCCTGCTGATAAGGCTAAGTCTGACCTGGATGAGGCTACAGAAAGCAGGAAGCAGGCAGTCCGAAAGAAGAACTTAGAAGAGCTAACCATCATCGGGCTGACACATGACCTTAACATCCTTGATAGGGAGGTCGATGAGGCCAGGAAACGTCTTGAGCATCTGCAGGCACAAGTCGCTGCCAAGTGGACTGCCATAATAGAGGCTTGCGACAGGGAGAGTGCTCTGATTCGCCTGGTTGCAGATGCCAATCGAGTTCTTGAAAGGAAATCTGAAGAAAGCGAACGATGGCAAACTGCTCGGGATAAGCTTCCCGGTGTGAAAGAAGGGGTACAGCCCACTCCAGCATCTCATGGCAGGTTCCTGAAGAAGCGTGCCTTGGAATCCTTGACGGCTGAGGCTAAAAGTTTGCTTGAGGAGCTGAACTCTTGGCTGGAGACCATTTTTGATTGAGCTCCTGTATATTTTTTTTACAGAAACCATCCTTCTCTCTTTTTTGGTACCACTTGTATTTTTTTTGGTACTTATTTTTTTGTAGTGCTTGTGAACACTTTCTCTTTTCCACATGTATATTTTTTTTGGTACTCTCTTTATATATATATCCCTACGCTCACTTGAATCTTTTTGTGATAAAAGTAATTGCTAAATGGGATTTGATCAAAAGGTTGTCATTTTGTGAAAATCTTTTGTCAAATGATTGTTTTGGCATGAAAGCCAGGTTTTTGTTTGTGGCATGGAAGCCAATTTTGGCATGAGAGCCAGCTTTTCTTGTGGCATTGATAGCCGAGTTTTTTGTGGCATCTATAGCCAGTTTTGGTGGCATTGATAGCCGGTTTGTTTTGTGGCATCTATAGCCGGTTTTTGGTGGCATTGATAGCCGGTTTTTTTTTGGTGGCATTGATAGCCAGTTTGTTTTGTGGCATCTATAGCTGGTTTTTGGTGGCATTGATAGCCGATTTTTTTTTGGTGGCATTGATAGCCGGTTTTTTTTCTGAAATCCAAGTTTTTTGTTTGTGGCATTGATAGCCGGTTTTGTTTTGGTGGCATTGATAGCCGGTTTGTGGCATTTATAGCCTGTTTTGATGGCATTTATAGCCTGCTTGGTTTTCAAAAATGCAAGTATCGACTAAAAGTCGCTTCCCTGCTGAATGTTCTTGCAAGTATCGATGGAATGTCGCATCCTTGCTCATTTGGTTGCGAGTATCGATGGAATGTCGCATCCTCGCGGATTTGGGTGCAAGTATCGATGGAATGTCGCATCCTTGCTTTTCAAAAATCTTGGTTTTGCGGGTACTGACTTGATGTTGTTTCCCCACGATTTTTGAAATTTGTGGTTTTCTCGAACCTTTGGGTTATGGATATAAACTGAAATGTTGCGTCTTCATGGTTTTGGATTTTGCAAGTATCGACGAAATGTCGCTTCCCTGCGATTTTGGAAGTGTCGAACATGGTTCATATGCTTCCGATTTGTGCGAGTATCGACTAAGCGTCGCTTCCTCGCGGTTTTTTGAAAAACCATTTTTTTTTGTTTAAAGACACGAGGGTCATAAGTTTTGACCTAAAACCATTTTGGCGGTAAAAGGCAGGGTGGACTAGGGTGGAAATCCTTGAATCCGGATTTTGTTTCAAACCATGAATTTTGGGTTCAAGGGTTGAAAATTTTGGTCAAGTTAGGGAAAGGTTCCTAAACTTGGATATATTTTTTTTTGAACAATGAAACGATGAAAGTAAGCATTGTTTTAAATTTCTAGAAATTTCAACATTTGATATGAAAATTCTAAAAAAAGGGTGGGTTTAGCGAGCGTGTACCTGGAAACCGGTTTTGGCCATACAGGCATTGCTCTTACCCAGTTGGGTAAGTCTTCAAGGGTAGTACCGCTTTAAGAACTTGCCGTTGATGGGCATCATACATCTGTCACCTTCCATGTTTAGGAGTGCGTATGCACCATTAGAGAAAACCTTGTCGATGACGTAGGGTCCCTCCCATTTTGGCTCAAATTTGCCTTTGGACTTGTGAGCGAAGACCATTGGTCTTTTTACCGCAAGAACCAAATCACTCTTTTTGTAGGCGCGTTGCCTGACCTTTTTATCGAAAGATCCTGCCATGCGTGCTTGGTAAAGCCAATGCTTTGTTGAGCTTCGAGCCGTCTCTCATCGAGATTGTCCAGCTCATGGAGTCGCAATTTGACATTGCTTTCTTGAGTCATGTCATTTTGCAAGGATACCCTCAAGGAAGGAATTTGTACTTCCAAGGGTACGACAGCTTCGCATCCATAGACCAAGGAGAATGGTGTGCTATGGGTTGGTCCTCGAACGGTGGTTCGATAGGCCCACAAAACTTCAGGCATTTTGTCGCTCCAGTCTCTTTTGTGACTAGAGACCATTTTTTTTGAGGATTTTGCAGAGTGTCTTGTTGAAAGCTTCTGCTAACCCGTTTGCTGCCGGATTGTATGGAGTCGAAGGACAGCTTTGGATTTTGTATTTGTCGCAGAACCTGTAGAATCGATGATCTCGGAACTGTGGTCCGTTATCATGGACGAATCTTTTGGGTATGCCGAAACGACAAATGATGTTGGTGCGCAAGAACTGAAGGACTGATGAGGTCTTCATTTCATTAAACGCAAATGCTTCTGACCACTTAGAGAAATAATCCGTAGCGGTGAAGATGAAGCGATGACCTTTGCTCGAGGGGGGGAAATAGGACCTATGATGTCCATACCCCAGGCTTCGAAAGGCCATGAGATCGCTGTAGGATGCAGCCATTCTGGAGGCATGTGAATGTAATCTCCATGAACTTGGCATTGTTGGCAGCACTTAGCAAATTGCATTGCGTCAGACACCATGGTAGGCCAGTAATATCCTAACCTTTTTATCTGATCATAGAGCTTAGGTCCAGCCTGATGAGCTCCGCAAAGACCAGCATGAACTTCTTTGAGTGTTTCTTCAGCCTCTTGTTGTGACAAGCAGCGTAGAAGTACTCCGTTGAAGGATTTCCTGTAAAGGATTTTTGAAGGAATATCCAAATGAAAGCTTGGGGTTCGCCTTTGGATGCTTACCCGTTCTTTTTGATCTTCAGGTAGGATTCCGAACATAATGTAATCAATGAACGGATCCCTTCAGTCACCGATTGAAGTTTGAAGGATTGAAATCCGACTTCCGACCACTTGGTGGCATTCAGCACTGCATGGTGTGTGTTAAGAGGAGGAAGGATTCTTCTTTCGCACACTGTGATTTGCATATTTTCCCCTTCCTGGATTGCCATGGATGCGGCAAGTCCAGCTAGGGCATCTGCACGTATGTTTTCACCTCTACGAATGTGAGTGATGTGACATATGTCAAACTTTTGCAGAAGTGATTGTGCCTTGTTGTAGTAAGGCAACAAATCTGGCTTCCTGACTTCAAATTTCTGATTCATCTGGTTGACGATCAGTTGAGAGTCTCCAAAGACTTCCAGCATGGTGATACCGGATTCGATGGCGAGTTCCAATCCTAAGATCAGAGCTTGATATTCAGCTGAATTGTATGTGCATGGTTACAGTAGCGAGAAAGCGTGTGGAATCATGTATTTGTCGGGGCTAACAAAGAGGATGCCAACTCCCGAGATCAGCTATCTTTTTTCATTTGTTCTGGTTGCACCGTCAAAGTACATGTCCCAGGAGGCACTTTGTGAGAAAGTCTCCACATTGTAGACTGGTTCGTCTGGGAGATCATCTCTAAGCGGAGAATCTTTAGGCAATGGGTGCTCTGCGAGGAAGTCCGCTAGAGCTTGCCCTTTGATTGCTTTTTGTGGTACATACCTAATATCAAATTGTGACAGAAGGATGGACCATTTTGCTAGTCGAGCATTGAGAGAACCTGCTTTTGTGACAAGGACCTTCAAGAGGTTGACCCTCGAGACCAGGTATACTGTGTTGGAAAGCAAGTAGTGACGTAGCTTTTGTATGGCGAACATCACTGCAAGACATTCTTTTTCGACTGGAGAGTAGCGATGCTCTGCACCTACTAGCATGCGGCTGAGGTAATATAGAGCAGCTTCTTTTCTTTGATCATTTTCTTGCGCAAGCAGAGCTCCCAAAGAGTGATCAAGGGCTCTTGTGTACAAGATGAATGGTTTTCCAGTGGTAGGAGCAGCTAACACTGGAGGCTTTGTCAGGTATGACTTGATGTCTTGGAAAGCAGCTTCACAGTCAGCATCCTAGACAAAGTTTACACCTTTTTCATCAACCGGGAGAATGGACGGCATTTCCTCGAAAGATTGGAGATGAACAGTCTGATGTAGGCTAATCTCCCTTGAAGTCCTTTGAGTTCTCTCAAGGTCCTTGGAGAGGGCATTTCTAGAATGGCTTTGACTTTTATGGGGTCAATCTCTATTCCAGCTTTCCGAACTAAGAATCAGAGGAACTTACCCGACGAGACGCCGAAGAAGCATTTCAAAGGAAGGGTGTGAACTTTGAAGTCACAGTCTCAGGAGAAGAAACCTGAGAGGGTGTCATCTCAGTGAAAGTCACGTGAGACGAGGTGGCTTCAGAAGATACATTGCTATGCGTCGCCGAAGTGTAAGTGCTCTCATCAGACGATGCTTCGGAAGAGCTATAATCCCGAATTATCACATTACAGGAAGCTCTGACGGGAGACGTTGCCTAATCGGAGTCAGACTCATCCTCGGATGTAAGAGGATCGTCTATCCAGCAATTTTCTCCATTTTCAGGAGTTAAGGGAGAATGTACCTGGTGGTATTCAGGGACTTCAGGCTCTGGGTTGCGAGGAGGCTCGTTGACGCGGTCTTGCTCTTGTTCTAGAGCGAGTCGCTGCAAGATCCTTGCATATTCTTCAAGATCAGGCATGGGAGCCGGATCTTCTTCTTCATCAACTCTTTGTGGCTCAACATGGTTGATTTCCACTGGAGTAATGAGAGGTGCTGAGTCAGCAGCATTTTCTTGTACAGCCTCTTGGTCTTCTTCATCATCAGACCAGGATCCTTGTGGCTGTAGGGGGTTATACCAGATTACTGGCATAAGATGAGACTCAGGAACCCATTCTTCATCGGAGAGATATTCTCCTTTTCAAGGGACTCCTCCCACTCATCTGTGTAGTTGGATTCGAATCCATCATCGGTGTCGCTGGACTCGTATCCATCAATGGAGAATCCAACTACCGAATTGCAAGAGTATGATGCCTCCTGCATGGCTTCTTTGAATTGAGGTGGCATGAAATCACTGAGAGTGAATTTCCTTACCCCCTTTGAAGTCTCTGGAAGGGATGTTTTTGTTGCCTCCAATGAAGCGGTAGAGGAAGCCTCTGCCTTTTCTTTGACCTCTAGTTTTGGCTGGGTCTTCTCTTGCCGTTTGAGCTTGAGGAGATGTTTCCTAGCCTGCCTTCGCTGTTGAGCTGTAGGCTTTGTTTTCACGACATCCCAATTTTCATCTTCCAGGAGATCGGGATGTACCCATATCGGTTGTCCGTCTGGTGTCGGGTAAGGAACCAGTTCCTCGGACGCTTGGATTGAGTTTATCACCTTGAAGGAAGTAGTGATCTTCTTCTTCGGTGATTTTGATGTTTGTCCATATGTCACCATGTTGACGGAGGCAGACCCATAGTTTTTGTCAAAGGTGATGACTCTGCTTTTCCACATCTTGTTTATTTTCTCTCTCACAACGAAGCATTGATTGAGAGGATGCGAGATCATCTGGTGGTATGGACAGTACCGAGGATCGTTGGTTTTGCCAACATCACCCGGTCTTTTTGGTTCAGGCAAGGTGAGCTTGCCGTTTGCCACAAGAGCCCCGAAGATTTCATCAACGTCTTCATCAAATGGGTATTTCTTCTCTACTCGTTCTTTGAAGGCATCTGAGAGTTCAGGTCTCTTACCAGCAACTTTATTTTCAACTTTCTTTGGTGGCTGAGGAGCTGACTTGGTCTGCACATTGAGGACCTCTTTTTTCTTTGGTTTAGAGGTTGCAATGGCAGTTGGCTCTTTTCTTGATGATTTCTGACTGTTGAGGTCTTTAATCACCGTTTCAGCTTCCATGGAAGCTTCTAGGAGTTCTCCCAGGTTTTTTGATTTGTTGCCGATGATCATGGAGCGGATTCTGGCTCTCATGTTGTTTCGGCAAATGTCGACTAGCGACGCTTGTGGCAATACATCAGAGCATTTGTATGCCATTGCTTTCCACTTGTGAATGAAGTCATATGTTGATTCATTCTCCCCCTGTTTTAGGCTGCACAGCTGAGCCATAGTAGCGGGATGATCTTCACCTTTGAAGTGAGTCAGGAAGCGTGTCTCGAGCATGGCCCAGTTTTGGATTGAGTCCTCCGGCAGAGTGGAGTACCAATCGAAGGCCGTACCTTTTAGGGTACTTGCAAAGAGGCGGATCTTGAGTGCATCTTGATCCGCGATAGCTCCCGTCAGGATCTTGAAGTGGATGACGTGCTGTCTGGCTGATCCTTTCCCCGTATATGTTTGGAGAGTAGGATGCTTGAATTTGGTGGGGAACGGGACCGAGTCCATCCGTAAGGGATATGGTGGCTTGATCCCATGCTCCTTGAGTATATCCTCTTCTTTTGCTTTGGCGAGGATACTGTCTACGTCCTTTTTGGTAAGGGCGCGTGACTCATTTTCTTCTCCATTTACCTCGTCGTTTGATGATTCGGAGGAGGTTCATTGTTCGCCTGATTTTGGAAGGCGAGGAGAAGGTTTTCCATCAGAGTTTCAATCCTCTACTGGCCCTGTTCCAACTGCTGGATGCGGGTGATCGCATCTTCTGGAGGTGGATTGCGGGGTGGTGGCTCAGAATTTGTAGCCAAGACATTCATCCTTCGTGATTCAAACGAAGAAATTGTCTTGGTGATTGAGCTGGGGCTCATTCTTTTTGAAGAAGAGCTTGAGGAAGGATCACTCTGCTGTCCTTTGCTTGAAGGAGCAGGGGATTCTTCTGAATGTCTTCTTGTCCTTGAGACACTGCAGGTCGTCGGACGTCGGACATGGATTTTTGTTGCTGATTTTTGGCGCCTTCTGGTTTTTCCAACCATATGGACGGCAGCAACTTGGTTGGGTCTTTCTTTTTCAACCCATTTGGGAGAGAGTTGAAGTGTAGGAGGCTGGGTCCTTTGCTTCTCTAGTCTCTTTTGTCGATACGACGCGCGGCGGCGTATACGACGAGCAATTTGAGCTTCGGTCAGCTTTGGCTGGGCTTTGATGATGAAGGATGTGCTCCCTCGGGCGCAGCAGCCGAGCCTGTCTTCTTTGCAGCTGGGCAAGGACAGGATGCGAACCCTGTCCTTCGCCTGTTGCAGCAAAGCTTTGAATTTTTGGAGTTCGGCCCCTGTAGAGATGAAGGGTCGAACTGCAGGTTTGTAGGCCTTAGCAGGTGCTTGTAGAGGCCTTGTGATGCATGATCTGATTTTGGGCTTGTAGGAACAAGCCGGCTCATGCTGGTCTGACTTGGGAGTCAGGTTGGAGATGGGTCTCTCCTCTTTCATGTAGGCAAGAGGGTAGAACTGGTTCTCCTTGAGTGGGGCCAGGAATGCTGGCTTAGTGGATGTTTGGGACCTTCTTTGCTTTGGTGAAGGTCTTGGGGACCAAGTCTTGGGATAGACCTGGTTGCTTGCAGGTCGAGGCTTCGTGGGGCTGCCACGGGCTTCAGGCCTTCTGGTGCTCGCCTTTGGTGTCACGGTAGTGACACGTTGAGAGGCGAGTTTCTGCTTCTTGGAGAGAGCAGTTTGTTCCTCAGGAAGTGGGAATGGTCCCAGCGTCCCAAAGACGATAGTCCGGGGAGTCGAGGTCGACCCGGAGTTCAGAGAGTTGCCGAGGGAGTTGATGCTTCGGCAGCTGATGGGGCACTTGTAAGTGCGCGCGGTTTGCTTCTGTTGAAGCATGAGTTGGTGCTTGTTTTCATCGAAAGTAATGGTTAGTGAAGCTGCCATTGTTAGTTTTTCGAAAATTTCTGAAACAAGACCACATCCATTAGTAATCACAAGAATATAATGATCATAAATGGGAAGTTCTATAGTTTCGTCTTTTCAAATTGCTAGAGGAAAATGACCCAGGCAACATGAAGAAGGCAAAACGCCATAGAGGGTACAATTGTTCTGATCGCAGGTATGGTAAGCCCAGAATGAGCATCCCAGTGACTGCTAGAAGCAATTGTGAACTTAAATTCGACTTATCGAGAAGCAGAGCTTGCTCGAGGTAAGAAGAATATAAAGTTGGAGTTACAGATGTGCCGGTCGCAATACAGTAGACCCTGAAAGGGCGTACTAGTACCGCTAGACACAAATGTTTTGAGACTGCATCTATGAGATGAGATTCTCTATTTTGAAAGGTCAAGATTGGATTCATCAAAGAGAGCAGATGGTATTCCGATCTGAACACGGGCTCAGCGATTTCCGCGAGCGCCAGTGCTCAGAAAGAAATGAACCATAATTTCTCAAATCTGAATCTAAAAATGACGAGTTTTTTTTTTTTGAAAGGCCAATATCGGGTTCATCAAAGAGAGCAAAAGGCACTCCAATCTGAACACGGGCTCAGTGATTTCCGCGAGCGCCAGTGCTCAGAAAGGAGAAGACCAAGATTTCTCCAATCTAAACCCAAAATGACGGAAGTTTTTTTTTTTTGAAGATTTTGAAGATTTTCTTTTTTTATATATATTTTTTTTAAAAAAATCTTTTTTATTATATTTTTTTTATTCTTTATTTTTATTTTTTTTATTTTAAGAATTTTTTTGAATTTTTTTTTATTTTTTATTTTAAAATTTTTATTTTTTAAAAAAAATTTATTATATTTAAAAAAAAAAATTATTTAAAAGATGAGAGAGTACACATAGGCCTCCTAACCTGGTCTTATGAAATCTTGATTGATAGAATTGCCCCCAGGTAAGGGTAGGATTACTTAATGAACCTGTTTGGAGGACCCTTGCCTAGAATAGTCAAGCTGTCTCCACACTCTGGACAAGGCTTTTCTTTGAATCAACCATGATCAAAGAACAAAGTTGGTTTAACCTTAGTGGTCTATGTTTTTTTTTTTATATATATATTTTTAATAAACTCATCGAAGAGAAACGATGGCCCAAAACCTTAGTCGAACAGGCTCAATATTTCTGCAAGCGCGATGAACGATAGGAACGGATCAAGGTTTCTCAATTTTGAATCCAAAATGAGAAATCTAAAATTTTTTTTTATATTTATTTTTTATATTTATATTTTTTTTAGATCTTTAATGAACTCATCGAAGAGAAACGATGGCCCAATCCCCGATCCGAACACGGTCTCAGCGATTTCCGTGAGCGCCAGTGCCCAAAAGGGAGAGGATCAAAGTTTCTCAATTTTGAATCCAAACTGAAAAATATGATTTTTTTTTGAAAAGAGAAAGAGTGGAAATAAATTCAAAGAATTAGAAATTTCCAAACAAAAAATCTCATCTCATTTTTTTTAGATGCGGAATTCAACATAGGCCACCAATTATAAAGTAGCCAAGGAATCGCGAAAAGAAATATAAGCATAGAGCAAAATATATGATATGCAAATATTTCATTTCTAGCATCGTGTTCTCAAATAAACGTGTCCCACTGGGTGTGCCAGCTTGATGGACCGCGCTCCTGCTCGGTTCCTACCGAGGTCGGCGGACGTGGGAGTCCGTCGGGTCCGACCCTTTCGTAACCAGGGGGCAGGGGCGTGCATCAACATTTCCTTTTTTTGTGTGGGTGTGCAGATTTTCTATTTTACTTGGAATTGCAAGTGGTGATCCGGAGATCAACCTTCGCAAGAAAAAAGGAAATCAACTTCTTTCAAGTTTTCCATTGCACATATATTTAAGAAAAGAGACATTTTTCTTGGTTTGCCGTGAAAAGTGATTTTTTGGCATTTATAGCCGATTTTTGGCGTTTATAGCCAATTTTGGCGTTTATAGCCGATTTACAATTCTTATCAATAATGAAAGACAAGAGTTGTGATTTTTGTCTCTTTTGAAAAAATACAAACTACAATGAAAAGCAAGAAAAGGAGGATCTAACTTCTCAGGAGATTGTGGGGGACCCGTTTAGATTGACGGTCGCAAGCCATATGTGGGCTTCGCCATCATCCATGCAGATGAGAACAGAGGATGCTATTGATTTGCTTGGCTTGGCTATAACCTCAGGTTTTTAGAGGACAAAGACCAAAAGGAGGTCCTATGTCCAATAAAAAGCCGAGTAGACGGGCTGAAAAGCCACATCTAAGCCATTGGAGGCAGGAGGAGAAGGCAAGGACCTTGGGGGGGGGGGGATACCCCCAAGGGACTTTTGTCACCTTGTAGCGGTGGCCGGTGTAGAACTTCTACAGAGTTTTCTCTCTTTTCCTTCTCTGAATTTCTGTGCTTCTGTCTGTGATTCGTTGTTTGTGATTCGTTGTCTGTTCTTTCTTCTTGGAGTGCTCTCCTATTTATAGGCTTTTTGGTAGCCATTTAGGAGGGTTTTATGGGCTTTTATTGTCATTAAGCCGCATAATGGGAGGAGTTACAAAATTGAATTCTTTATTTTGTAACTCCTTTTTCTTGGATTCTGATTGGCCGGAGGAGATTGAGGGCATTTAATCGCCTTTAATCGCCATGATGGGAGGAGTTTCATGGGTTAAATGCCATGAATCTCTTGACTTGTAACTCCCGAATGCTTGCTTCTGATTGGGCCGTCCAAAGAAATGGATTAATGACTGTAATAAAACTAGTCAATTAATCACATTAAGTGGTCGCCGAGCATCTGAAGAGTCGCGGGCCATGCCGTGTCTTTTGGGATTCTTCTGGTGATGATCATCGATGGATCTTCATGTAGATCGACATCAGATGACCATGTAATTTCAGGTGTTTGTTGCCAACAGCGGGTCGGTGCCATCTGTCCTGTCGATTTCTTGATCGGTCGGGTAGAAAGCACACTTTTTTTGGTTGACCGGGTGGCGATCAATATTGTTTTCGATACTCTTGATGATTAACCCGTGTTTTGGACGGATGTCAGAGGACTTGGTGTCTCAAAAACATGAATTTTGGAAAGTACCAGAGGCTGGGCTCTTCGAATCGCGAAAAAACGGTGAAAACCGGGGTTTCCGGGGCCTTCCCGGCGACCCCGGGCTCCAAGGTCGCCGGCGACCCTGGCCCTGCGACCCTGGGGGGGTTTTCCCCCCTTTGTGTCCCGTTTTGTGTCCGTTTTTGCTGTTTTTCGATTCTTTTTTCTTCTGTATTTTTCCTTGACATTTTGACCATTTATTGGCCTGATTTCTTTGTAGGAAACCTGATGAGAATCCTTGCATTTTATTTTGCAAAGTTTCCAATTTCCTGAGAAAGCCGAAGACTTTGTCGCGCAGAGCTGCCGATTTTCCGTCAGAAGCTGAAACTGGTCCGAACGATGTCGGAATGACCTGAAATTTGGTGTGAAGCCTCCTGAGCAATAAATAAGACCAACCATAGGCTTTTGTTTGAGTTTTGAAGCCGTTTGGAGTCCTATCACCAGTAGACTTGCTTTTGTCGCGATGAAGATGTCGCGGTTTGATGTGCGGTCAACCGATGTCCGATTGACTTGAAATTTGACAGGGAACCTATTGGAGTCATTTAAGATGATCCATAGGCTCTGTCTTGGAAACCATGGTCCCGGAGAGCTTTGCTGCCGAGAGGCCTGATTTGGCTTCCGAGCGTCAAACTATGGTCAAATGTTATGGAAATGACCTGAAATTTGACGTGTAGCCCTTTATAAGCATTTTGAAGCCGTCCATGTGCTCTATCTGATGAGTAATGGCCTCGATGGTTCTCGCCGCCGAGAGGCTTGATTTAGCTGTTCGAGGGTTGATGTAGGGTCAAACGTTGTCGGTTTGACTCGGAACTTGACGTGGAGCCTTTTGGAAGTATTTTGAGACCATCCATCGGCTCTGATCGAAGATTTGGTGTCTCCGATGCTTTTGCCGCCGAGAGCTCCTTTTCGGCTGTCGGAGAAGCGAAGTTAGGCCAAATGATTTGAAATGGCCCGAAACTTCTTGTGTACTCCTCTTTTGGCTGTCTTGAAGGATCTTGCAGTTTTTGTTTGATTCTGACAAGATTTGATTTTTGGAAGTAGCATTGCCTATTTATGGCAGGTTGCGACTTTATGTAGCTCTTTGGATCTTGAAGAGGCAAAGTGACATTTTTGGTGTCAACATGGTTGTGAGAGAGAGAAGAAGAAGATGAGGGGACGGCGAGGCGGCTGCGTAGTGGGTTATGCAGGGCATGTGTAGTGTGAGTGCAACGGCTGGGGAAGATGGGTGCGTAGGTGGTGGTGAAGGTGATGGTGCAAGGTGCAGTGGGAGGAAGAAGAAGAAGAGATGGAATGGTGCAGGGTGCAGGGGGTGTGCGTGGGGTGTAGGTGGTCTGGGAGGAGAAGGGAAGGAAGAAAGAAAGAACAAAGGAAGAAGAAGTGCAGAGAGAGGGGGAGTGCTGTGGTGATGCTCAGGTGGTGGGGTGTGTTGGTGAGTGTGGTGCACAGGGGATGGCGCAAGGGAGAGAAAGAAGAAGGGAGGAGGGAAGAGAAAAAAATGAAAAGAAGAAGGCTGGGTGCATGGAGAGTGCGTGTGTGCAGGTGGGTGTAGCAGGTAGAAGAGAAGATGGGGAAGAAGAGGACGAAGTAGAAGAAGAAAAAAAGAAGGGGGATGGTGCAGTCCTAAGGAGGAAGACGATGGGTGTGTGCAAGTGTGCAGTGAAGAAGAAGAAGGGAAAGAGAAGAGAAAGAAAGGAGGGTGTGTAGTGCGCTGTGTGAAGGCAGGGGCTGTGAGAGTGGAGAGATGGAGAAAGGAAGTGAGAAGATGAAGAGAAAGAAAAAAAGGAGAGAGAGAGGGTCGCGCGAGTGGAGTGCAATGAAGATGGGGGATGGAGAAAAAGAGGAGGAAGAAAAAGAGAAAAAAAAGGAGAGGAAGAGATGGGTGATGATGCAGATGCAGTGGGTGCGAGGAGGGGAGAGCCTACCTGGTTCCGGAGTCTGACGGTGAGAGGGAGGCGCAATCCACGTGTGAAAGATGGAAGGGGTGATGGCTGCAAGCTGGCACTTCTCTGGGAGATGGATGATGAGGCGTATGGGATCGAGTTCTGGGATCTGCGCAAGGGAGTGATCGATATCCAGATAATGGGAACCGAGAGGGAGTTGTGTATCCTCTCAAGTGTCGTGATGAGATGGGACTTTCAAGTGGGCGAGAGTTCTGCACTGGGAGGAGGGTGAAGGAGGGAGTTGTGGTGAGATGGACGTCTGAGATGCGTTCTTGGGGGAGTAGAGATAGAGATAAGGGAGTTAGAGATCGAGTGGGAGATTGGGGGGAGAGTTAGAGATTGAGAGGGAGACTGGGGGGAGAGTTAGAGATTGAGAGGGAGAGAGAGATATCAGGGGCGAGGGGAGAGTTCGGATCTCATGGACTCTCCTCTCCCATGCAGGTGATGGGCCACGGATGGGCATGGGCTCAGATCTGGTAAAGAGATTGGGTTGGGTCAGGTTGACCTGGGTTGGATTTGTCATGGGTTTAGGTTAGGTTGAGGTTGGATTTGGGTGCGGGGTCCAAGTCTGGACATGAGTTCAGGGCCCATTCAGGGTCTGGATCAAAGGTTTGGGGCCCAACAGGTGAGATGCAATGGGGTTTGGTCCGAGCCATCATTACCGGGACCCAGGCTCCTTAGATTTTGAACCGCTCGCCGGATTTCGACGTTCTACACATCGACGGAAAGCTCTCGGCGGGTAGGTCATGATGGACCAATTTGTAGGGCGATCGGAGGTCTAGAAATGGTAGGTGATTTTTAGGTGGGCACCCTGGGGGTGTGGGACCTGCTGTTATGATTTTTTATCCTCCCGGGATCTCGAAGTTCTATATATGGACCGAAAACCCTCGATGAACAGATTGCAATGAGCCAATTCGAAGGGCAATCAGAGGTCCAGGAATGATAGGTGATCTTTGACTCGAGACCTAATTAGGACATCATTAAATACGGTGGACCGAATTACCCCTCATAGGGTGCCAAGATGAGGTGTCTACACTTACCCAACGAGACGCCGAAGAAGCACTTCGGGGGATTCATCCGTAGTTTGTATTTGTGAAGTCAGAGGAAGACATCTCGAGGGTCTTCTTTTCTTTTTCTTTTGACGGTGAGGTCATCAACGTAACATTCAACCGTCTTGTGCTGCATATCTTGGAATATCTTCATCACAGCCCTCTGATTTGTGGCACCAGCATTTTTCAAATCAAATGGCATGACAGTGTAGCATTATATGCCAAATGGAGTCCGAAATGATGTGCGTTTTTCATCTTCAGTATGCATCTTTATCTGATTGTAGCCAGAGAAGCCATCCATGAATGTCGTTCGCTTGAATCCGCAGGTATTGTCAATCATTACCTCATGTATGGGGAGCGGGAACTCATCTTTGGGGCAAGTGCCATTTAGGTCTCTATAGTCAATACAGACCCAGATTTGCCCATTTTTCTTTATCACGAGGATAATGTTGGCCAACCATTCAGGATGTTGTTCCTCACAGATGAAGCCGACGCTTTTGAGTTTTTGAACTTCTTGTTTAATTTTATCCATCACATCTCGATGGAATCTTCTTTGGCCTTGTTTGATAGGCTTGTTGTCTCTAAGAAGATTGAGCTTATGGACTGCTATTTTAGGGTCTAAACCAGGATTCCAGCGTAAGACCATGCAAAGCAACCAAGAAACTCACGAAGAAAAGCATTGTAATGTTTCTAAAACTGTTCTATTATTTCAACGCTATTTTTTATTAGAACTTCAAATGTATTTAGAATTGATTTATTATTGTCTATATAAATTTCTATCATCCTATTATCTATTAATTTGCTTGTCAGACCGTCGTGTCTGATACCCTCTTATTTGGTCCCAGATTTCTATCCCGTCGCTTTTTAGATGGTTTGAGCAGAAGAGGCGGTTGAGTCGTCGGTTGGACGTGAGTGGCTGCCCAACGACATCATCTAAATGTCGCTTTTGGTTCCAGAGTTCGTAATATATTATGGGGTAGTGTTTTTGTTTAATTAGATATTTTTGGATGGCTTTTATTAGCCCTTTTCTTCGGGATTCTAATGAAAAAACTTTTGTAATTTGTAACTTGAACACATGTGGGAAATAAATTGTCCTGTTACTGCTAGCTCAATATTTTAGGATTCATGATCTCTACCAGTCTGATTATGAGCCTTAATTTGACGGCACTATATTAGTAATTGAGTGCAACACCTAATCCGATGGCCACGGACTCCGACTCACAACACCATGTTTAGCTTCAGCGAAATATTCAGGCTGTGATGGAATTTTGTTGTCCTCATACATGCGGATCTTGGGGAATACAAAAAGTTTTAATTAAGTCCAAAATCTCACACCCTAAGATCGGACTTCTGCAGGGTCTCGGTTTTGGGGCGTGACAGATTGGTATCAGAGCTAGTTAGTTTCTAGGAAATAAAACACTCTAGAGACATTAAGACGTGTGGTGAGGACTTGCTAGATTGTGTCGATCTATTTTCTCTTGCTTTTGTTTTCTTGAGTACAGGTTTGTTTTTCTTTTAGTACGGGAGACTCTCCTTGTCGTTTTCTTTTCGTCTTTGTTGTTGGGGAAATTGGAAGACCAAATTTCTCTTTAATGTGGGAGGATTTAAAGTCTCCATACCCACATTTAGTGTCTTTTGCCTGTGTTCACGTCGGAGATTGGGAACTTTGTTGGCTTAGTGTGTTGTTTTCGTAGGACTTCAGCAGACTTTCAGAATCACCAATGTGGTTAGTGGGAGAAGATATGTACAATTGCCTGCCATAGAAGAACATAAGTAGTACTTGAAGACCCCTTTTCAACTAATTGATGATCGTCATCAGCATACCAAGGTAAGTAAGTGTGGATTTTTGGGTGAACTTAGACCACTTTTCCAAGACAAAGGACTGCAAAAGCTGTATTGGTTGTTGATTTTTATGAAGGCTTTGTCGGTGCAGTCACCTCAACAAAAAGTTCCAAGTGGATGGTTAGGTGCATTCAAGATCAATTTTTAGCAATAGAAGAAAAAGTATATAGATGCAAGCTAAAGAAACATCACAGGTTGGTTGTAGTTTTGACTAAACTTTTAGAGATTGTGATTTCAGAACAAGGAAGGATTGACGAAATGTCTGGAGGTCGGAAACAAATGATACATGCGAGGAGCCAACAGATTGCTAAATCGCTCACTTTAAAAAATAATGTGTTGACTTTTTAATAGCTTTGATGGAGATGGTAGATTATTTCAAGATTTTGAATGACATTGAAGAAAGAGACTAGCACTTGGTAGAACTTCAGTTTCACCGATTCCTCAAAGACAAAACCAGGTAGAAGAGTTTTAAACCAGAATATGAATGGTACAGTAAGAGCAGGTATATGGAATTCCAAGATTTTTTTGGGATGGAGATTACTTCGATGGGAACTTGTTCGCAGTCACAACTTCATGTAAGTGTCAGGATCACCGCGTGCAACTTTGTATGACTTAAGGCACAAAATTCCAAGGTAACAGAGGGAAGCAGAACTCATAGTTTCTTGGACCGACATTGATTGACAAGGTAAGTAAAAGAGTTGATCTAGTGCAAGGATGCTAGATGATCACCAAGGGATTATTGGAGGAATTTTCGAAGATCGGTTTGATCTGAGGAGTATGTTTTAAAGCAAATGTGTGTGACAATGTGAAGCCTTCAACCGAATCAAGTATACTATTTGTAGGCGCATCTCACCGCTAGGTGTGATTAGGGGATATCTCATCTGCGAAGGATCAGTGCAGGGTGTCAGTGTTTTGTTTGGTCTTTCGAGTTTTTTATTTTGATTTGGTTTAGTTCATTTGGAGGACCAAATGTTCTGGGGGGGGAGGATATAAGACCTCGACCCCTAATCCTCGTGTTTAGTGTTTTCTTAATTGTGGATTAGCTTTTTGAGTGAGATTAGTAGTGGTTTGACTTTGTGTGAGAGTTTGAATAGATTTTTCATAGCTTTGGGGATTTAACCTTGATTTTTGAAAGTATTCAAAGTTTTACTTATTTTGACTCATTTCATTGAGTTTCACAACTTCCATGTTTTGACCATTTGGGCTTTATGCTCAGAACTCGCATTTTTCATGAAAAAGAGCAAAAACGTCTTTTTACACTAAATCTGTACCCGAATTTCAAAATTTTCAAAAGTTGGGGAAAATATACTTTTTAGAAAATAGATATTTCGGCGAACAATTTTGTCTTCTTTGTCGTTTTCATCCTGGACCCGCAAATGCCATTTTCAGCCACTTGAAATGTGGGGCCCATTGGGACCCACTTGCTCAACTTATATTTAAAGAGCTGGGCTCTTCTTCTTCCCCATTTGTTTTTCCTGCAACTATTTTGAGCCTAGGGTTTCTTCTTCCAGCCCTCATTCTCTCTCCTCTTGTGTGCTTCCCTATTGAGTGCTAAATGAAGATTTGATCTTCTAGACTTCTTCCCTACCTCTCAAGCTCTCCAAAGGTATCTTTTTCAAAGGATTTGGGCTAGGAAAATCCTCTTCTTCAAGTTCTTCTTCTTGGTTCAAGCTTTCAAAGGTTAGCAATGACTTTTCAATCTTGAGATCTTGGTTTTCTACATCATTTAGAATGTTTTTGTCACACATGCAAAAAGGATTTCATTTAGGGTTGCAAAAGATTGATTTTTCTAGGGTTTTTCTTGGGTTTTTTTTTTGGGCTTTTGTAGATTTGGAGCTAAAGGCCTTAGAGAGTTGATCTTAGAGTAATCTCTTCCCCTTCTTGGCTACGGTAAGTGAATAGTTTAGTTAATATGATGATTTTTGTTCAATGTGGATGATTTAATGGTATTTTCCTTTCTCATTATGTTCTCCTACTGATTTATAAAATTAACTTTGTAAGGCTTACTTGCGACTTGTAGAGATTAGAGATTTCATCTCTTAAATTTCTGAATATCTCTCTCTGTCTTTCTTCTTTCAATTTATGGACTAATTCTTAAGATGTTTAAATGATTGGTTAATATTTACTTTTCTTGTTTCTAAATGTTGTTTTATCAACTTTGAAATCCTTTGACAATGAATCTCTTTTGAATTAGTCCTATACATTTTTCTTTATGAAAGCATATTTGGGGTGGAATAAAAGTGCTTAGTTTGTATTAAGTCTTGTTTAGAAAGTGGAATGGAATTGATATGTGATTGATTGAATGGAGTTTTGATGGATTAATGAAGTGTTGATGAGGCTAGGAAGGGCCCAAATTAAATGAGAATGCAAATGGAAGGAATGAAGAGGAGAAAAAATCAGAAAAATGTGTAAAAAGTGCAATTTCTGCACTTTTACCCAGACAAGGCAGCAGCCTGGCCCACTCGAGCAGGCCTTGGACCGCTCGAGTGGATCCAGGCTGCAGCCAAGCCTGGGCTGGTTCCAGCTCCCTTTTATTTTATGTTTTGAGGCACATTTGACTCCAATAAATGTGTGGAAGGCCGAGGAAGATTGGAATGAATAGTATCACTCCGAAATTTGTAGATTTGAATGAGAAAAATGAGAGAGAATTATTTCTATTGTTACCCAAAAATTTATAATCTTAATGCACACGTTACCATCTTAAACGTTATGGAGTTTCATTGGTACCAAACATGCTCTTTATAAATAAATGTTTAGGTGTATTGAGATGGTTCCTTGGTAGTCCATTGAATCACTCCATATTATTTCATTCCCAACTTTGAAAGTTTAATTGTTTCCTTTTATAAATTGATTTGAAATGTATTTGAGTGGTTCGCCACGGAAATTTGTATATTTTCTACAAATTGATTTGAAAATAGAATGGAGCGGTTCGCCACGTCTGAAAATATCGGTAAGGCTACTCATTTGATTTGTTTGGATTTGCCAGTCTATATTTATTCAGGAGTAGTCCTTTTATTGATTTTAGAAATGTATTATTATTATGATTTGATTTGTATCGGCTCAGGTTTTGATTTTAAATGACACCACTAAGCTTAGGTCACCTTGTTAGGATGATCGGCTTGGGATCTTTAAAATTCTGCCAACTGCGGTTTGGACTCTGTTTGTACCGACCATGGCAATGATTCTGATTTTCCGGTCTGACTGGATGTGGCTACGATTTCTGTATTCCTCCCACTTTATGTGGCAACGGCTCTGTTTGTTCTGGTCCCACTTGTATGTGGTTACAGTTTCTGTTTGCTCTTGTTACTTTGGTAATAGGAGAATATAGCGTATGTAGTTTGCCAATACTTTACTCGATCGTTACTGTTCTTTTCATTTTATTATATTCTTTGAAATTGTTAATGTTTCTAGAACTGTTCTTTTATTTCAACGCTATTTTGTTTAGAACTTCAAATGTATTTAGAATTGATTTTTTATTGTCTATATAAATTTCTATCATCCTATTATCTATTTATTTGCTTGCCAAACCGTCGTGTCTGATACCCTCTTATTTGGTGCCAGATTTCTATCCCGTCGCTTTTTAGATGGTTTGAGCAGAGGAGGCGGTTGAGTCGTCGGTTGTACGTGAGTGGCTGCCCAACGACATCATCTAAATGTCGCTTTTGGTGCCAGAGTTCGTAATATATTATGGGGTAGTGTTTTTATTTAATTAGATATTTTTGGATGGCTTTTATTAGCCCTTTTTCTTCGGGATTCTAATGAAAACACTTTTGTAATTTGTAACTTGAACATATGTGGGAAATAAATTGTCCTGTTACTGCCAGCTCAATATTTTATGATTCATGATCTCTACGAGTCTGATTATGAGCCTTAATTTGATGGCACTATATTAGTAATTGAGTGCAACACGAAATCTGATGGCCACGGACTCCGACTCGCAACACCATGTTTAGCTTCCACGAAATATTCGGGTTGTGATGGAATTTTGTTGTCCTCGTACACGCGGATCTTGAGGAATACAAAAAGTTTTAATTAAGTCCAAAATCTCACACCCTGAGATCGGACTTCTGCAGGGTCTCGGTTTTGGGGCGTGACAGATTGGTATCAGAGCTGGTTAGTTTCTAGGAAATAAAACACTCTAGAGACATTAAGACGTGTGGTGAGGACTCGCTAGATTGTGTCGATCTATTTTCTCTTGCTTTTGTTTTCTTGAGTTTGGGTTTGTTTTTTTTTAGTACGGGAGACTCTCCTTGTCTTTTCTTTTCGTCTTTGTTGTTGGGAATTAGAAGACCAAATCTCTCTATAGTGGGGGAGAATTTAAAGTCTCCATACCCATATTTAGTGTCTTTTGCCTGTGTTCATGTCGGAGATTGGGAACTTTGTGGGCTTAGTGTGTTGTTTTCGGAGGACTTCGGCAGACTTTCAGCATCACCAATGTGGTTAGTGAGAGAAGATATGTACAATTGCCTGCCATAGAAGAACATAAGTAGTACTTGAAGACCCCTTTTCAGCTAATTGAGGATCGTCATGCAGCATACCAAGGTAAGTAAGTGTGGACTTTTGGGTGAACTTAGACCACTTTTCCAAGACAAAGGACAACAAAAGCTGTATTGGTTGTTGATTTTAATAAAGGCTTTGTCGGTGCAGTCACCTCAACAAAAAGTGCCAAGTGGATGGTTAGGTGCATTCAAGATCAATTCTCAGTAATTGAAGAAAAAGTATGTAGATGCAAGCTAAAGAAACATCACAGGTTGGTTGTAGTTTTGACTACTCTATGGATGGAGGTACATTAGCTGAGTGGAGGAAAGTTGGAAACAAATTTGGATTTATGAGCCAGTGAATAGAACTTGAGACATGATATTCAGATGAGGTTGAGATAATTGTTCTTGTAGGAAAGGTAAAGGATGAGATAAAGGCAGAAGTTTGTGCAAACTTCGGATTGTGAGAAACTCCAGTCAAGCACCATTCAAGAAAAATGAATTTACCCACGCATTTAGCAAGGGTGGGGTTATTTTGGTGAATCGTGAAGGACAAACAAGAAGTGGTAGAGTTGTTTCGAGATCTTGACTAAAAGTTTTAGCTTTTCAGGGAATGACGCTAGCTTGGCGGGTTTATTTTTGTTGATAATACATTTTCAGGCAAAAGATCAAGAGCAACAAGCAGATAGAATCAAAGTGAGCAAGAACTTCTGAGTTTAGTGAAGAAGACTTGGCTTTAGGATTGTAAACACACATTGGATTTCCAAGACCGATTATACATGTCAAGGGTAGAAACCTGAGGAGTGAAATCTGAAGGAGACAAGTCATACGAAGTTTCGAGACATAGAGCAGTGTAGCATCTGGTTTGTAGCAGTGTGGTATTTGGTTTGTAGCAGACCAAGTCAGAGGCAGGAGACCTACAGAATTTCGGAGATTGTGATTTCAAAATAGGGAAGGATTGACGAAATGTCTTGAGGTCGGGAACAAATGATAGCTTTGATAGACTCTTGTGTTAATAGCTTTGATGGAGATGGTAGATTATTTCAAGATTTTGAATGACATTGAAGAAAGAGATTAGCACTTGGTAGAACTTCAGTTTCACCGATTCCTCAAAGATAAAACCAGATAGAAGAGTTTTAAACCAGAATCTGAATGGTACAGTAAGAGCAGGTATATGGAATTCCAAGATTTTTCTTGGATGGAGATTACTTCGATGGGAACTTGTTTGCAGTCCTTACTTCATGTGAGTGTCATGATCACCGTGTGCAGCTTTGTATGACTTAAGGCACAGAATTCCAAGGTAACAGAGGGAAGCATAACTCATAGTTCCTTGGACCAACAGTGATTGACAGGGTTGATGGACCACTCTTTTTCATGCTCGGCGCTTCCGAGGTCGGCGGACGTGGGAGTCCGTTTGATCTAACCCTTTCATGCTCGGAGGGCGAAAAGCGGGTATCAACATTTTTTTGGGTGGGTGTGCCAAATTTTTTATTTTACTTGGAACTGTAAGTGGTGATCCGAAGATCGACCTTCACAAGTAAAAAAGGAAATCAACTTCTTTCAAGTTTCCATTGCACATATATTTAAGAAAAGAGACAAGTTTTTGAAATGCTGTAAAAGACGATTTCATTTGTTTTGCCGTGAAAGGCGATTTTTGGCATTTATAGCCCATTTTCGCGTTCATAGCAGATTTTGGCATTTATAGCCGATTTACAATTCTTATCAATAATGAAAGACAAGAGTTGTGATTTTTGTCTCTTTTAAAAAAAATACTAACTACAATGAGAAGCAAGAAAAAGGAGGATCTAACATCTCAGGAGATTATGGGGGACTTGTTCAGATTGACGGTTGTAAACCATATATGGACTTCGCCATCATCCATGCAGATGAGAATAGAGGATGCTTTTGATTCGCTTGGCTTGGCTATGACCTCAGATTTTTAGAGGACAAAGGCCAAGAGGGGGTCCTATGTCCAATAAAAAGCTAAGTAGACGGGCTCAAAAGCCACGTCTAAGCCATTGGAAGCAGAAGGATAAGGCAAGGAACTTTTGTCACCTTGTAGTGGTGGTCGGTGCAGAACTTCAACAGAGTTTTCTCTCTTTCTTTCTCTTAGATTTCTGATGCTTTTTTTTTGTCTGGGTTTCCAGATTTTCCCCAGTGTTTTTCCATTTCTTGGAATGCTTGGAGTGCTCTCCTATTTATAGGCCTTTGCTACCCATTTAGGAGAGTTTATGGGCTTTAATTGTCATTAAGCTGGATAATGGGAGGATTTACAAGATTTATTTCTTTATTTTGTAACTTCTTTTTCTTGGCTTCTGATTGGCCCGTGGAGATTAAGGGTTAATCATCATGATGGGAGGAGTTTCATGGTTTAAATGCCATGAAACCTTTGACTTGTAACTCCCGAATGCTTGCTTCTAATTGGGCTGTCCAAAGTAATGAATTCATGACTGTAATAAAGCTAGTCAATTAACTACATTAAGTGGTCGCCGAGCAGTTGAAGAGTCGTGGGCCGTGCTGCGTCTTTTGAAAATTTTCTGGCGATGATCATCAATGGATCTTTATGCTGATCGACATCGGATGACCATGTGACTTCAGACATTGATTGCTAACAGCGGGCCGCAGACGGATGTCGATGGATTTGGTGCCTCAAAAGTCTGAATTTTGGAAAATCACAGGAGCCGGAAGCTTCGAAACACGAAAAGGGACGAAAAACGGGCCTTTCGGGGCAAATCCGGCAACCCGAATCTCCATGGTAGCCAGCAACCATGCACGGGGTCGCAGACCTTGGGGGGATTTTTTCCCCCTTCGGTCACCGTTTTTCGCCCGTTTCGATGTTTTTCTTTCCATTCATTTTTCTTCTGTAATTCTCTTGACATTTTTGCACATCTGTTGGCTTGATTTCCCTGTAGAAAACTTGATGAGATTCCTTGCAATTTGGAGTGCAAAGTTTCCCTTCGGTCACCGTTTTTCGCCCGTTTCGATGTATTTTTTTCCATTCTTTTTTCTTCTGTATTTATCCTGACATTTTTGCACATTTGTTGGATTGATTTCCCTGTAGAAAATGATGGGCTCAAATTATTAGCCGCAATCACACAACTTTCTATTAAGTAGATAATGGCAAATACGGGTCGATCCACAGAGATTTGTAGAAACAAGATCCAAAAACCCTCGATCAGTTTTCACACTAGGGATTTTAAAACCACAATTAATCAAGAAATTAATAATAAAATGATATCAAAGGAAATCTAAACACAAAGAAAGAGAGATCAGGGTATTGGATTTCACCAAAATAGATTTAGTCATTCCAAAATTACTTCATAGTCTTATCCCAACAAAACTCAATCCAATGTGCAAGCAACTGCCTTGGATCGGAAGATTTAGCTTTGAATTATTTTTTTTTTTACAAATTCAATTCTCTAAATAGTACCTAAGACTCCCTTCACTTCAATATGTTGAAACTCTAATCACTATTTATCAAGATCAAGCACAAACCATTAAATAAATTTAACCTAAACATGATATGTCAAGATCAAGCATAAAAAGTAAAAGACATTCCAAATAATCTTTACAAAATCAAAAGTTGAATAACATTCATGAAGGTGAATCTATTAAATTATTAAGCATAATGAGGGAAAGATATAGAAGAATAATAAGGAACGATCTCACCGGTTTTGGTTTCCTTCTCCACCCTAATCCACGGATTAGCCAAGCATTGCAGAACAAACAACAATAAAGAAGCAAATCTCCATTATTGAAAGCCTTCAAAGTTGTTTATTACACTACTCAATCTCCACCTTCACTTTCTAACAAAGATTAAATAAAAATAAAATTACTCCTAGAGCAAGAGAGAGCCTCCCCTTAAAAAGAAAAAAAAATACAAGAAGAAAAAGAAAGATAAATCACTCAAATTCGTCATCCTCCATATCCCTCTAATTTCTAGCCTGTTTTGACCCCCAAAACGTCAGAGATCCTCGTGAGATATGATATTCTTCTCCTTTGAGTCCTCTTTCCAACGCATCTGATCTTGCCTCAATCAGAGTCTTGAGTCACAAGTTATGATCAAAATAGTGAAGCTTGCGCAGGATGGCTACAATTTCGAAAATCTTCTTTCCTTCATGATTTGATCACTTGCTAAAGAATAACATTCTTATTGATGTCCATGAGATCCCTTCCCTTTCTTTTAAAGTTGATTGCTAATTTTTAGCAACCATTAGATATGGTGGGGGCCACCAACCTTTCTTTTAAAGTTGATTGCTAATTTTTAGCAACCATTAGCAAGCATTAGATATGGTGGGGGCCACCAAATTCGATCTTCAAAAATAAAAATAAAAACAAATTTTACAAGTCTTGAACTCATGACCTCTAACTTGAAATTCCAGCTCTCCTCCAACAAGCCTATATACTCTTTGTGTATATCTTTTCTCAAATGGGACTTTAGCTTTAAACCTCTCCGAATTAAGCTCAAATATGCTCAGCTCCTTCTAATTCCTGCATAATAAGAAAAATGCTATAATTAGAACATTTAAGACAAAATAAACAACTAGTAAATTCAAATAAAAGGGTAGTTATTAGTATTATGCCATGCATATCAAATACCCCTAAACCTAAAGTTTGCTAGTCCTCGAGCAAAAAAAAAAGTAAAATGTAAAATTAAATGTTGAAAATAGGAATCCTAACTCACTTTCGCAGGAATCGCGGTTGCATTTAGCATATTCAACAAGCCGTTAAACCACTAGATTACCTCTAGTGGACGAGTGTTGTCTCGTGAGGGTTTGCAGTGAATTTACCCACAAAATTCTTTTTTTTTTCAAAGTTAAAACCAAAGGAAACTTTTCCAAAAGAAGATTTATAAACACCCGATATTCTCGATTCTCAGAATTTTCAAAGTTAAATCTGAAATTCGGTTCACAAATCCTATCTTTTGGTCAGAAATTCTCAAAATCATACTAAGTTGATCGTGCACGGTGAAAAGTGTGCATACGTAAAAAGACATAAGTCTCAAATGATCAACTAGAAACTTCCGTTGAAACGATTTTCAATCCAAAGTTTTGGGCAACCGAACCTCAGCAAAGAAAAACAGTTTTCCTCTCAAGGCGACCATGACGGCTTTCGCACTATTTTTTTTTTGAAATATGTGAGTTTGATGCCTAGGTCCCTTAAGCTTTCTAATTAACCCATGTAACGAGCATTAGGCCAATGACTCCCAAACCAGATGGCTTTAGGGCAGTAGGTATGTAAATACCCCTTCGGGCTTACTGGCTCGGGTTAAAAAGGCTACGAACCCAAACTAGTCACAAAACTTTTTATTCTTTTCAAGACTTCTAACTAAATTTTTTTTTCATTCCAACAATAGGCAGCCCTTTCCATGTGCCCGAATTAACTCACCGGTTTGTAGATAAAATCCATCCAGTTGGACCAGGAAACTGTAAGACTAAGGGTTTGTTTTTTCATCATGTTTTCAATCAATCTTCAACGGAAATCATAGCTTCACATTCAAAACCTTGAAAATATATACCACCTGTGTAAAAGTGAAGCATCAAGACTCAGCACTTTTCCAAAAATCTTTTCCTTAAACAAAACAGTAAACCATTGTTTTCTTTTGCCCAAAGCATCAAGAATTCCAAAATTCGAGGTATCTTCGTTTCATAAAAATCCTTCATTGAAGTTTCCTTTCTCTAACACAAATAACATTTTTTTATAAAAATTTTCCTAAAAATCCTAGAAAATCAAACAAAAGAGTGTGAAATTCTTGTCTAAAGATGGACAAGTGTGTTTGTTCTCACCCCCCAACCTAGCATGAACATCATCCTCGATGTTTAAATAAATGAAATGCAATGATCAATGAAACATGGGGGATAAAAGTACAGGAGGGCATCTGAGAATTATAAAACTTGGAATTGCAACATCATCCAAAGTTAGACAAAATAAAAGACAACAAAAACAAGTAATCATTGTACATAATATACACAGAAAATACACTGTCAGATCCAGTGCTCAATCAATCCTGGTAGGCAGGATCTTCCAGAGGTGTAGATTCAGCCTCCAGAACAACATTCTCCAAGAATGGTTTCAACCTTTGACCATTGACTTTGAAAATATTACCATCCTTGGGACTTTGGACCTCAACCATACCATGGGGATGAACGATATGAACAATGTAAGGTCCAGTCCAACGAGACTTCAACTTTCCAGGGAACAATTGCAACCTGAAATTGTACAATAGGACTTTCTGGCTAGGGTGAAATTCTTTCCTGAGAATATGCCTATCATGCATGGCTTTCATTAGGTCCTCGTACATTTTGGCGCAATCATATGCATCATTTCGGAGCTCTTCTAGCTCATCAAGCTGAAGTTTCCTGGTCTCCCCTGCCCTATCGAAAGCAAAGTTGAGGCGTTTGATCGCCCAATATGCCCTATGTTCCAACTCGATAGGGAGGTGACAAGACTTCCCAAAGACCAATCTGTAAGGGGACATTCCGATTGGAGTCTTATATGCGGTCCTATATGCCCACAGAGCATCACTCAAGCACAATGACCAGTTCTTTCTAGTGGGATTGACTGTCTTCTCAAGGATGGTCTTAATCTCTCTGTTGGAGATTTCAACCTGACCGCTCATCTCTGGGTGATATGAGGTGGCTACTTTATGAGTAATAAAGTATTTCCCCATCAAGGCCGCAAAGACCCGATTACAGAAATGCTTTCCCCCCATCACTGATGATTGCACGGGGAATACCAAAACGAGCAAACATGGTTTCCTTGAGAAACTGAACTACCACCTTGTGGTCATTTGTTTTGCAAGCTATTGCCTCCACCCATTTTGACACGTAATCCACAGCAACTAGAATGTACCAATAGCCATATGACACTGGGAAAGGGTCCATGAAGTCAATGCCCCAAATATAAAAAACTTGGATTATCAGGATTGGGTGTTGGGGCATCTCATTCCGTTTTGTGATTCTCCCTAATCGTTGACAACGATCACAGGTTTTAAAATAATCATGTGAATCACGAAATAAGGATGGCCAATAAAATCCACACTGCAAAACTTTTGTAGCGGTTTTCTTTGCCCCAAAATGTCCTCCACAAGCGTGGTCATGGCAAAATGCAAGAATTTTTCTTTGGTCACAGTTGGGGATGCACCGTCGAATGATCTAGTTGGGGCAATACTTGAACAAATACGTCTCATCCCAAAAATACCATTTTACCATAGATAGAAAACGACACTTTTCTTGCTTAGTCCAAGAACTTGGCATTTGCTCTGTAACAAGGCAATTCACAATGTCTGCATACCATGGGATTTCAGCATGTGAGACTGACATAAGTTGCTAATCAGGAAATGTTTCTAAGATAGGCAAGGACTCAACAGTAGGCTCTACAAGTAATCGGGACACATGATCAGCCACCACATTTTCTGACCCTTTCTTATCTCGAATCTCGAGATCAAAGAGAATCCATCGAATCAGCCTAGCTTTTTCATCCTTCTTTATGAGAAGGTACTTAAGGACAGCATGATCGGTGAATACAATGACTTTTGAGCCTATGAGGTAGGGTCAAAACTTTTCCAGAGCAAATACGACTGCCAACAACTCCTTTTCCGTGGTGGAACAGTTGAGTTGAGTGTCGTTCAGAGTCTTACTAGCATAATGAATCACATGAAGTAGCTTATTAACTCTTTGCCCTAAGATGGCACCAATTGCATAATTGGAGGCATCACACATGACCTCAAACGGCAGAGTCCAATCAGGAGGCCGAATGATAGGTGTTGAGGTCAATTCCATCCTTAGCTTTTCAAAGGCAGCTAAGCAATCAGGAGTAAATTCAAATGAGGCATCTTTGGACAACAAATCACACAGAGGTTTCGAGATCTTACTGAAGTCCTTGATAAAACGACGGTAGAAGTCAGCATGGCCCAAGAAGGATCTCACCTCCCTCACTGTCTTAGGAGGTGGTAGGCTTGCAATTAAATCTACCTTTGCCTTATCAACTTCTATTCCCTTCTTTGATACTATGTGTCCCAAGACAATTCCCGATTTCACCATGAAATGACACTTCTCCCAATTGAGTACTAAGTTCTTTTCTTCACATCTCTTTAGCACAAGTGTCAAATGAGATAAACATTCTTCAAAGCTTGACCCAAAGATAGAGAAATCATCCATGAAGACTTCCAAAAACCTCTCCACCATGTCAGAGAAAATACTTAACATGCACCGTTGAAATGTCGCAGGTGCATTGCATAGCCCAAAAGGCATGCGTCTATAGGCAAATGTGCCAAAGGGACGGGTGAATATTGTTTTCTCTTGGTCCTCAGGGGCAAATAGAATTTGGTTATATCCAGAATAACCATCTAAGAAGCAATAGTATGCATGACCAGCTAGACGCTCCAACATCTGATCAATGAAAGGTAAGGGAAAATGGTCATTCCTAGTCATTGCATTCAACTTTTGATAATCAATGCACACTCTCCAACCGGTTTGGACACGAGTGGGGACCAATTCATTGTGTTGGTTGGAAACTACAGTGACACCAGACTTCTTGGGTACAACTTGGATGGGGCTAACCCACTTACTATCAGAGATGGGGTATATAATACCTGCATGTAGTAGTTTTATCACTTCACCCCGAACTACTTCCTTCAGAACAGGGTTTAGCCGCCTCTGTGGTTCTCTTGAGGGTTTTGCATTTTCTTCAAGATAAATTTGGTGCATTACCACAGAGGGGCTAATCCCTTTTGTGTCAGCAATGGTCCACCCAATAGATTCTTGATGAGTGTGAAGCACACCAAGTAACTTCCCCTCTTGATCTTTCTCTAAATCTGAGGCAATGATGACAGGTAATGTCTCGGCATTAACAAGGAAAGAATACTTTAATGACATGGCAATGGTTTGAGCTCGAACTTAGGAGGCTTGACAATGGAAGGCACGGATACCGAAGTGGAAACCGGTAAGGGCTCTATTCTCTCTCTCCAACGGCCAATATCCATTGAGGGGCTGAGTCCAACATTGCATTGACCTCGCGAATGGATTCATCAATGTCAACATCAAAGTTGAATTGGGCCAAACATTGTTCCAAAGGGTCCTGATAACAGGACTGTTGTATTGTCTGACCTATCAGGACATCAATCATGTTCACCTCTTCCTTATCATCCATCTCAAGGGACTGGAATCCATTATTGAAGACATTCAATTTCAACTTCATGTTACCGAAGGCCAATGTTACCGAAGGCTTCCTTTCCATTGGACACTCAGAAGATATATGTCCAAGTTTTTGACAGTTATAGCATTTGACTTTTCTTTCTTGACTCTTAGATGAAGAAATGCTTTTGTTTTTATTTTTATTAAAGAATTTAAAATTTGAATTCTTTTTCTTAAAATGTCTTATAAATTCCTTAGTGAGAAGAGCAATATCTTCATTATCACTTTCTTCATCATTATCTGATTCTCCTTTAGATTGAGTTGATTGAGAGGTTTTTAAAGCAATTGATTTCTTATCTTTGGATTTATTAGAAGCATTATTTAACTTTAACTCAAAAGTTCTAATAACCAGATAATTCTTCAACTTTCATAGTTTCTGGGTCATTGTATTCTTCTATAGAGGTCACTTTGGGGTGAAATCTATCAGGAAGGCATCTAAGGATTTTGCTACAAATTTTGCCTTCAGGAACTTGTTCACCAAGTGACCACATCTCATTAACAATCACCATTAGCTTAGTTCGAAATTCATCGAACATTTCATCTTCCCTCATTCTTAAAGATTCGAATTAAGAAGTCAACATTTGGAGCTTGGCTCTTTTGACAATGGCTGTTCCTTCGTAATTTGTTTCCAAAAGATTCCAAGCTTGTTTAGCTGTAGTACATGTCATAATCTTTTTGTACTCTTCAGCATTCATGGCACAAGTTATGGCATTCAATGCCTTTGCATTGTTGTCTCTCAGTGCCTTATGATCAACTGTCCATTTTGCATTTGCAAGAGGCTGGACAGTGCCATCTGTATATGTGATTGTGGGAGGAGTCCATCCATCCTCTACAGTATCCCACACATCTCCGTTAAGAGATTTGATGAAGACGGTCATTCGGGCTTTCCAAAAGGCATAGTTTGTACCATCAAACAATGGAGGTCTGTTTATAGCACTACCTTCTGGATTAGACATTGGCACTAGTAAAAAGAAGTAGATCTACTCCGGGTTGTTAAACCTTTAGGGAGTAACCCTGCTCTGATACCAAATGAAAGTGCAACTAGGTTCAATGAATAAGTCCTAGAGGGGGGTGAATAGGACAAAATGAATTCTAATGCCAATTTTAAACTTATTAGCCCAATTTTTATCTCGACTTGGAATAATAATCACACAAAACAAAATAACTTGTTTGAATTATAAGTTCGATGTGTGTGTGCTTAAATAATCAGAGACACTCTAATTTGAAACAAGATAATAAGCACAAGAGATAAAATGTCACAAGAGATTTATAGTGGTTCAGTCACACAGACCTACATCCACTCTCAAGGGTCACACGGTCCCTTGGTTCCACTATAAAGAATCAAACTACACAAGTACTGATTCTAACTCAATTTTATTACTGAGGTTCGATCACACAGATCTAATCCCCACACATAATTTTTTAGAGTGGTTGACGCACACAGATTCAACCCGCTGTCACAAAGATATAAATTTGAATGGAGGGCGAACACTTGCCTTTGATGAAGATCGAAAGTGTTCGAGGAAGCTTTTGACCGTGATCGAAGCTTTTTACCTCTTGCAGCTAGCTTGGTGTAGATGATGAAACTCCATTGAGATGCACAACCAAGTTATAGAGGTTTGATTTCTAGGGCAGAAATGAGAGATAGCTTTAGAGATTAGGATACCCTAGATTTGGCTTCTCAAAGCACACTCCTTAGAGATAAGTAAGCCCTTGGGTTTTTCAAGATAGAATCTAAGTGTGTTTGGAAGAAGCTTTGAGAGCTTGGGAAAGGTTTACAAGAATTTTGAACAAAGGCTCTTCAAAAATTGGACTCCTTAATGTTGAAAATGAGCTTTAGGTATTTATAGAAAAAATCCAACGGATAGTTCAAACGGTCACTTAAGACATGGTAGGGTGTACCTGATAGGAACACTATTCCAACGTTTGAAATTTGATAAAAACCATGACATAAGCAATGCTTTGGTGAGGCCTTATAAGAAACATGAGTATGAATATGAGGAACTTTTGTAGGAAAAAATATTAAAGAAATCAAAAGCACACCGATTTTGACAATTTCACATTTCTTTATTATTTTATAAAACATTATTTATTGTTAAGTTTCACATAAGCAATGTTTTGGTGAGACCTTATATGAAACATGAGTATGAATATGAGGGAACTTTAGTAGGAAAAAACATTAAAGAAATAAAAAGCACACCGGTTTTGAAATCTTCACATTTCTTTATTAGTTTATAAAATATTATTTATTGTTAAGTTTCTATACATACTCATGCTTACTAAGCCTCAATGTGACATGGTGTTATGATCATGTTGGATGCCTTAGGATGGGTGGACTTAGGGGGTGAACTTCTAACCGCATGAGGTTGGCTGGCCGAAATCTGGGGTAATTTTTGAGTTTTAAACAAGCTCAAAAGAATCTTCTGAAAACCTATCAAAATAACAATTTTGCCTAGGGCTTTTAGGGTCACTAAGGCGTATGGTTTTGGTCCCAATTACCTGATCTTGGTTGGCACATCTTGATGTTGATTTTTGATGAAACCTGGCCTTCCCAAAAAGCTTTGACAGACCTTTTGAATTGAATCTTCTTTGAAGTACTTAAGAGACAATGTCTTCGGAACTCTTTGGCACGGAATTAACAATAAAAACTGTGTACATGAAAATGTGGCACTAACAATCTCCCCATTTGTCAATTTCGTGATGAAACCAATTAAACTTATACATCTTTAAAAAAATGAGACTTTAAAAAAAAATCATACATTATACACAAAGTTCATATGATTTTCAATAATAAAAGGATAAGGAAGCAGAAAGAATGTGTATGATCTTCTTCATTTTTGCTTGAGAAGAATTTCCCTGTTTCTCCCCCTTTGTACTGCAACATATGAAACTGAGGAGATACTGACTGTCTCCCCTCAACGAAGATTATTTCTCCCCATTTTTGTCAGAAATTGACAAAGAGATGTATAAACTGAGAGAAACTTTGGAAGCTAATCCAAAGATTAGAGAACAGAAGGTAGATAATCCGTACAGGCATAGATACTAGATGGGCCTCGATTAGATAGGGCCGAGGGCATTCTAGTTCATCCCCCATAATTCTTACTGGTCCTAAGTGAGTGCAACCCAAATTCATGCACACCACGAAAGCCCCAGCCCACCCAAGCCAAGCCTGCAAAGAAGTATACTCTGGCACCACCCATGTCCGACAGAACCTACAAAGGCTAGAGGCCTAGATTTACCAACTAGATACTGAAGGAGATACAAATCCGCTGGATGTTGTTAACAAATGAGAAAAATAGGGACTTTCCGCATTTAATTTCACTGGCTTAGCTAAGTAGCTTTTGAAAATATGCATCTAGCATATTTTCAATCTGGAAAAGTAAGATTTGAAGAGATGAGGGTTTGTCTTGTTCGAAATCCATCTCTATAAGAACAGTCTTAGCTCTATCTAATTTGTATTAAAACTTTTTCTTGTCATCTGCATTCTTATCGCACAAAGTTTTAATGGCTCGACAATTTCCTTTTAGTACTTCTTGTGATCAGGAGATAAGGTATTCTTTACCTCAATCCCAAACTTTTTCTGCACCTGTTTTAGGTTCCATGATACCAAGGCGACAAGAGAGAGTTTTGGCTAATAAATCGGATCAAGACATTTATGAGCTTGTGAGTCTCGGAACTCAATGCTCATCATCCATTGTCTCATTTTCTGATCAGTTGCAATCCAAAACTCGCAAGAACGAAAAGCTTATTGAGGAGATCGATGGACTGCAACGGCTTCTTCTAGAGTCTAATAGAAAAATAGATGAGTTGAAGCAACAGAAAAAGGATTTAAAATCCTTGCTTACCTCTTCAATTCGATTCCCTAATCATTTAGACAAGGATTGCATGATGATCTATGAAAAGCAAAAGCATTTGAATGATGAGGCTAGAAGTCTCAAGTTTTTGTAAGACATTGAGAAAAATATGCAATAAATATTCATGACATGAATCATTTCGATTTCTATTCTAATCATGCATAGTCTATTTTCTGGCAGGGGTTTTGTAAAAAAGTCTGCCAACTGATCGTGTGTGCTTGTGAATTCTAGTACAATATTACCCTTCTGCACATGATCTCTAAGAAAGTGATATATAATTTCAATATGCTTAGTCCTAGAATGGTGTATTGGGTTTTAAGAAAGATTTATAGCACACAAGTTTAAAAACCTTAAGTTGTTGCTTCATGAAAAGAACTTGAGCACAATAACTACCTCCAACAACATACTCTGCCTCAGCAGTAGATAGTGGAACAGAATTTTGCTTTTTACTGAACTATGAAATAAGTTCATGACTTAAGAAATGATATGTTCCATTTTTTTTTAAATTAAACACAAAAAAAAAATTAAATGAAACTAACACATATAAAACAAATAAACAATAAGAAGTTATTTAACAACATAAATACCAAGGGATTTTCTCATGTTTTCAAATTTTGAAACATCCAATGGTTTTGTCAGAATTTCTGCAAGTTGTTTCTCAGTAGAAATATGATCCAAAACTATGACTCCCTCTTCAACCAATTCTCTAATGAAATGATGTCTAATATCAATATGCTTAGTTCTAGAGTGTTGGACAGAATTTTTGAAAATATTGATAGCACTGGTGTTATCACAATACAAATTCATACTACCTTGTTCAATACCATAGTCTTTCAGCATTTGTTTCATCCATAACATTTGAGTACAACCACTTCCAGCTGCTATATATTCTGCTTCAGCTATGGATAGGGAAATGGATGACTGTTTCTTGCTGTGCCAAGTAACTAGACAGTTTCCTAGGTAGAAGCAACCACCACTAGTCGATTTTCTATCATCCACATTTCCAGCCCAATCGGCATCTGAGTATCCAGCAATATAAGTAGAAGAATTATATGGATACCATAAGCCATAACCTGAAGTCCCTGAAACATATCTAATGATTCTCTTAACAGCTTTCAAATGAGCTTCTTTGGGATCAGATTGATATATGGCACAAGCTCCTACACTGAAAGCAGTATTAGGTCTACTAGCTGTAAGATATAATAGGCTCCCTATCATGCTTCTATACAAACTAGGATCAACATTCTTACCACTCATATCCTTAGATAATTTGAGAGTTGTGCTCATGGGTGTGTTCATGTGCTTGGCTGAATCTAATCCAAACCTTTTGACCAATTCTTTAGCATACTTGGTCTGGGAAATAAACATTCCATCAGTCAGTTGTTTTATTTGTAATCCTAAAAAGAAATTAAGTTCGCCAGCCATGCTCATCTCAGATTCAGATTTCATAAGATTAGCAAATCTTTTTGTTAAATCATTACAAGTAGATCCAAACACAATATCATCAACATAGATTTGAGCAATCAAAATAGTGTCATTTATTCTTTGAATAAATAGAGGTTTATCAACACTTCCCCTTTCAAAATTGTGATCAACCAAAAATTGAGTGAGTCATTCATACCAAGCTCTAGGAGCTTATTTGAGACCATAGAGAGCCTTTTTAAGATAATACACATGATTAGGCTCCTTAGGATCTTCAAACCCTTTAGGCTGCTCAACATAAACTTCTTCTTCTAATACGCCATTTAGAAAATCACTTTTCACATCCATTTGATATAATTTAAATTTCAAAGAGCAAGTAATGGCAAGTAAGATTCTAATGGATTCAAGTCTAGCAACAAGAACAAATGTTTCTTCAAAGTCTATTCCTTCAATTTGGGAATATCCCTGGGCAACCAGTCTGGCCTTGTTTCTAACTATGGTACCATTTTCATCAAGTTTATTTTTGAAAATCCATTTGGTACCTACAACATTTTTGTCAATAGGCCTAGGTACTAATTCCCATACTTCATTTCTAGTAAATTGATTTAGCTCTTCTTGCATAGCATTTATCCAACAATCATCAGAGAAAGCTTCATTAACAGTTTTAGGTTCAATGATAGAAGTAAAGCAAAGATAACTAACAATATTTTCCAATTGCCTTCTAGTCTTGACACCAGCCAAAGGATCTCCTAGAATTTGGTCCATAGGATGATGTTTCATATTTACCAAGTCCTTAGAGATTAGAGGCTCATCCAGCTTAGCTGTTGAGATTTCTATCTCATCATTATCAGGGTTTTCTTGATTACTGGAATCTTTTAATTTGTCATCAATGACAACATTTATAGATTCTTATATGGCTCTAGTGTTTGTGTTCAAAACTCTGTATGCACGACTGTTTTGAGAATAGCCAATAAAAATGCCTTCATCACTTTTTGAGTCAAATTTGCTCAAATGTTCTCTATCCTTGAGAATATAACATTTACTACCAAAAACTTTAAAGTAGCTAATGTTTGGTTTTTTCTCATGCCATAATTCAAAAGCAGTTTTGTTCAAGCCAGTTCTCAAGTAAACCCTGTTTATGATGTAACAAGATGTATTCACTCCTTCAGCCCATAGATCTCTAGGGAGTTTCTTTCCATGAAGCATAACTGTGGCCATCTATTGTAAAACCCAATTCATTCTTTCGGCAACTCCATTTTGTTGAGGAGTTTTAGGAGCAGAAAATTCATGGTGAATTCCATACTTATCACAGTATTTTTCAAATCTAGTATTTTCAAATTCACCACCATGATCACTTCTTATTCTAGCAACTGCTCTTCGTTTTTCAACTTGAATTCTTTTCACAATCTTTTTGAATTCAGCATATGCATCAGATTTTTCCCTCAAGAATGCAACACAAGTAAATCTGGAATAATCATCAACAATAACAAGGAAGTATTTTTTACCACCTCTACTCTCTTTCTTTGTTGGACCAACCAAGTCCATATGGAGAAGCTCTAAGGATCTAGAAGTCTTCAATGACTTATTCTTTTTGTGAGAGTTTCTAATTTGTTTACCTTTTTGACACTCTCCACAAACTGTTTTTGACTTCCTGCTAATTTTTGGAAGGCCCTTTACATACTTGTTTAAATTTGACAAGTCTCTATCGTTCACACATCCAAGCCTTTGATGCCATAGTTAGGCTTCATCAAGATGAGCTATGTAACAGGTTGAACTGGATGCTTCTTTGTGATTACCAACAACATAACAGTTTTCTTGATTTTTAAGACCTCTTAGAATCACTTTACCCTTTTTCGAAATCTCACAACCATGACTAGTAAAGAAGACAGCATGGTTTTTATCACAAATTTGTGAAATGCTAAGCAAGTTATGTTTCAAACCATCAACACATAAAACATCTTCTATTTTAGGCAAGTTGGGAACATTCAGAGTGCCCTTTCCTATAACTTTAGCAATATTACCATCACCAAAAGTGACAGTTCCACCATCATAATTATTTAATTTGGAGAAGAGTGTTTTATCCCCAGTCATGTGTCTAGAGCACCCACTATCTAGGAACCATACAGATTGGTCTCTAGCTTTAAGAGCTGTGTGAACAAGTAGACTTTTAGGTACCCATATATACCTTTGTGTGTGAGAAGTTCCTCTATGACCTAGAGACTCATATTGAAGAAAAGATATCTTTAGGTTCCTTTTTGTAGATAAAATATTTTTAGAATGATTATAGAATTGAGTTTTTAGCTGATAAATTTGTTTCATCAGTTCATTTAGTTTTTGAGAAAAAAAAAGAAATTGCCTGAGTTTTTCTTTTAGTTGGTTCCTTTTTACAGTCATATTTGATATATCTTTTTCTTTCATAAGAATTATATATAACTTTAGGAATGTTTTGATTAATAGAGGAAGCCTTTCCTTTTATAAATTTAGTAGAGACATCGGGGTTTTGTTTTGATTCTTTGTTGTACCCCAGCCCAGTTTCGTCTCTTTGATATTTACCCATTCTAAATAGTTTTTCAATTTTTTTTCCATGAGCAAAAGAATACTCATATTTTTCTTTATACCATATTAGATGGGTGACTTCCTTTTTTAAATTAGTGATTACCTCTTTTAGAGTATCAGTTTCTTTCTTATGATTTCTTATGTATTCACTGGCAATTTGAAATTTAGAGTTGGTTTCGTTAAGATCATTGGTTAAGATATTAATTTCACCTATTAAGGTTTTAACATTGTCTTTTAAAACTTTATTCTTTGCTTCTTGTTTTCATATGATATTAATTAAATTGCAGCTCTCATCATAGAGTCTATTATATGATTCTTGAAGATTTTCATCATTGTCTTCATTATCTGAGCCATCATATTCAGATTCTGGTTCTTCTTCAAATTCTTCAATATCTGAATTTTTATATTCATCCTCAGATTTCTCAAAATGAGATTTTTCAGATGTCTCAACTGATGGATCACATAAACTTCGAGCCATTAAAATAGTGTAATTTTCTGTTTCATCTCGATGTGATTTATTTGATTCTGACTCTGATTCAGATGAGTCATCCCATGTCGCCATAAGTATCTTTTTCTTCCTTTCCATTGGACACTCAGAAGATATATGTCAAAGTTTTTGACAGTTATAGCATTTGACTTTTCTTTCTTGACTCTTAGATGAAGAAATGCTTTTGTTTTTGTTTTTATTAAAGAATTCAAATTTTGAATTCTTTTTCTTAAAATGTCTTATAAATTTCTTAGTGAGAAGAGCAATATCTTCATTATCACTTTCTTCATCATTATCTGATTCTCCTTTAGATTGAGTTGATTGAGAGGTTTTTAAAGCAATTGATTTCTTATCTTTGGATTTATTAGAAGCATTATTTAACTTAACTCAAAAGTTCTAATAACCAGATAATTCTTCAACTTTCATAGTTTCTGGGTCATTGTATTCTTCTATAGAGGTCACTTTGGGGTGAAATCTATCAGGAAGGCATCTAAGGATTTTGCTACAAATTTTGCCTTCAGGAATTTGTTCAACAAGTGACCACTTCTCATTCACAATTACCATTAGCTTAGTTCGAAATTCATCAAACATTTCATTTTCCCTCATTCTTAAAGATTCAAATTGAGAAGTCAACAATTGGAGCTTGGCTCTTTTGACAATGGTTGTTCCTTCGTAATTTGTTTCCAAAAGATCCCAAGCTTGTTTAGCTGTAGTACATGTCATAATATTTTTGTACTCTTCAGCATTCATGGCACAAGTTATGGCATTCAATGCCTTTGCATTGTTGTCTCTCAGTGCCTTATGATCAACTGTCCATTTTGCATTTGCAAGAGGCTGGACAGTGCCATCTGTATATGTGATTGTGGGAGGAGTCCATCCATCCTCTACAGTATCCCACACATCTCCGTTAAGAGATTTGATGAAGACGGTCATTCGGGCTTTCCAAAAGGCATAGTTTGTACCATCAAACAATGGAGGTCTGTTTATAGCACTACCTTCTGGATTAGACATTGGCACTAGTAAAAAGAAGTAGATCTACTCCGGGTTGTTAAACCTTTAGGGAGTAACCCTGCTCTGATACCAAATGAAAGTGCAACTAGGTTCAATGAATAAGTCCTAGAGGGGGGTGAATAGGACAAAAGGAATTCTAATGCCAATTTTAAACTTATTAGCCCAATTTTAATCTCAACTTGGAATAATAATCACACATAACAAAATAACTTGTTTGAATTATAAGTTCGATGTGTGTGTGCTTAAATAATCAGAGACACTCTAATTTGAAACAAGATAATAAGCACAAGAGATAAAATGGCACAAGAGATTTATAGTGGTTTAGACACACAGACATACATCCACTCTCAAGGGTCACACGGTCCCTTGGTTCCACTATAAAGAATCAAACTATACAAGTACGAATTCTAACCCAATTTTATTACTGAGGTTCGATCACACAGATCTAATCCCCACACATAATTTTTTAGAGTGGTTGACACACACAGATTCAACCCGCTGTCACAAAGATATAAATTTGAATGGAGGGCGAACACTTGCCTTTGATGAAGATCGAAAGTGTTCAAGAAAGCTTTTGACCGTGATCGAAGCTTTTTACCTCTTGCAGCTAGCTTGGTGTTGATGATGAAACTCCATTGAGATGCACAACCAAGTTGTAGAGGTTTGATTTCTAGGGCAGAAATGAGATAGCTTTAGAGATTAGGATACCCTAGATTTGGCTTCTCAAAGCACACTGCTTAGAGATAAGTAAGCCCTTGGGTTTTTCAAGATAGAATCTAAGTGTGTTTGGAAGAAGCTTTGAGAGCTTGTGAAAGGTTTACAAGAATTTAGAACAAAGGCACTTCAAAAATTGGACTCCTTAATGTTGAAAATGAGCTTTAGGTATTTATAGAAAAAATCCAACGGATAGTTCAAACGGTCACTTAAGACATGGTAGGGTGTACCTGATAGGAACACTATTCCAACGTTTGAAATTTGATAAAAATCATGACATAGGCAATGCTTTGGTGAGGCCTTATAAGAAACCTGAGTATGAATATGAGGAACTTTTGTAGGAAAAAATATTAAAGAAATCAAAAGCACACCGGTTTTGACAATTTCACATTTCTTTATTATTTTATAAAACATTGTTTATTGTTAAGTTTTACATAAGCAATGTTTTGGTGAGACCTTATATGAAACATGAGTATGAATATGAGGGAACTCTAGTAGGAAAAAACATTAAAGAAATAAAAAGCACACCGGTTTTGAAATCTTCACATTTCTTTATTAGTTTATAAAACATTATTTATTGTTAAGTTCCTATACATACTCATGCTTACTAAGCCTCAATGTGACCTGGTGTTATGATCATGTTGGATGCCTCAGGACGGGTGGACTTAAGGGGTGAACTTCTAACTGCATGAGGTTGGCTGGCCGAAATCTGGGCTCATTTTTTAGTTTTAAACAAGCTCAAAAGAATCTTCTAAAAACCTATCAAAATAATAATTTAGCCTAGGGTTTTTAGGGTCACTAAGGCGTATGGTTTCAGTCCCAATTACCTGATCTTGGTTGGCACATCTTGATGTTGATCTTTGATGAAACCTGGCCTTTCCAAAAAGCTTTGACAGACCTTTTGAATTGAATCTTCTTTGAAGTACTTAAGAGACAATGTCTTCGGAACTCTTCGGCACGGAATTGACAATAAAAACAGTGCACATGAAAATGTGGCACTAACAAATTTCTCATGTTCTCTTTATTTTGGGAGAGAATATCTCAAAGTATCTTTCTTTGAGAGATTATTTTAAATCTCCTCTTTTTTTGGATGAAAATCTATTATTGCTTTCTTTTGGGAGAGAATCCCTCAAGATATCTTTCTTTTAGGAAATAATCTTTCTAAATTCTTTCTTTTGGTAAGGTTACTAATTAGTAGCACTTGTCTCTTCTCTTGTTTCCTTCTTTGGTTTGCTCTCTTCTATAAAAGCAAAGGGAGGTTGGATCTCTTGCTCTTATTGTTTTTTTTTTTTTTTTGTAAAAATCTCAAGAGTGCTTAAACACCAAGTTTTCTTCTTCTTTTCCATCAATGGCTTCAAGTAAGTTCTTTTTTTTCAAGAAAACTCTACGTAGAAGATAGGATGGTTCAACTCTTCTTTTTTTTTATACGTTTTCTTTTTTTTCTCGTGCTTTTTCTCTTTTTTTTTGCACTTTTTTTAGGGGGGGGGCGGCATTTGGATCTGGTCCGTACAACCACGGCCTGTGGGCCAGTCCCTTTTTTTTTGTTTTCTTTCTGTTTATTTTTTTTTGAGAAAGTTTCTTTTTTTATCTTTCCCTTTTTTTTAGAAAGTTTCTCTTCTTTTTTCTTTGTTTGCTCACCATGATAATGTGTTTTTTTTTTTTGGCAAACCAAGATGTTCATGCATTTTTTTTTTTGTAAATTGAACTGATAGCATGATGTGATAGCATATCTGAAAATCTTTGCAGATTTGGGAATTTGGAGCTCTCAGCGATGTTGAACTCTTCCTGATTTTATGGAGATTCTTGAGGTTTTGAAAGTTTGAAGTTTCGGAGGTCGCAGCGATGTTAAGCCCATCTTCAAGCTTTCTATTTCTTTCGGGATATTTCCTTTATCTTCGTAATTGCCCTGGAATCATGCCAAAATTTCTCCAGATTTTTTTTAGTGAAATCCTGTCATTTTGATGATTTATCTTTTTCTTTTCCAACCTTTGCAGGAGGTTCCTTTAGAACGAACAAGGGTAAAGAGCCTATTACAAGCGTACGTCGTCGATCCGCCAAATCTTCTAATGCGGCCGTTCAGTAGGCCTGGGAGAAGGTCCAGTATGTTAAGAGAAATTTAGAAGAGTGTGACTCCCTCAACAGAGATGAGATGAGGCAGCGACTGATCGTTCTCAAGAGTGAGGAGTTCTATCAGATCATGATAAGCAACCGTCCTTGGGTTATGAACGATCAGATGGTGTTACCTAAGCCTACCTTCTTCTTTAGTGATGCTGCGAGGCCCCACCCCTTGATGGTTCACAATATGAACTTGAATACCATATTTTAGCTTAAGTATATTTAATTCTACTAATTATGGGGTTTAGTAAGGGTAGTTATGTATTTTCCTAGGTTTTTAGTTGTTTAGCCTTGTTGTGTAATTAGTAGAGTCAATAGGGTGTCTTTTATAATTTTTAGAGTTAGTTAGTTTGTTAGAGGCCCTAACTTAGAATTAGTATTTCCTATAGGGGGTATTCACTTGAGAAGGTTCTAGAATCTTACCCAAAGACCAAACTACCCCTTACCTTAACCCTAATCCTACTCTAATAAAAGGGCATTTTAGTACCCAGCCACCCATCTCAACCTATATAAGCTAACCCCTCCCATGCCCTACATTGGCTACTACTACTCTCATCTCATTTCCCCCTCTTTCTCCCTTCTTCCCTCATTGCCCTCCAATTCTCTCCCAAATTCCCTCCAATTCTCTCATCTCGCTCTCTTTCTCCCTCAAGAAGAAGAAGACAACCTACAATCTCAGCTGCAATTTCTTATAGGATCTCTCTCTATCTTGATAATCTCATCCCCCTCTCCTAATTAAGGTAAGTACCCTCTTCTAGTTCAATTTCTATAGAACTCTCTATTTCTCTCTCTAGATCTCCTTCCTTATAGCAATTCTCTGTTGATGTGGGTTTAGGAGTAGAGATCTCTTACTAGATCTGAGATTTGGGCGGGTTTCTGTCTAAGAAAACCATAGAGCTCAGTTCTGCTATTTGGGGCTCAGATCTCTCTCATTTCCTTCTTGCAATCAATTGAGGCAAGTGCAATATGCTTACTTAATATAATATGGGTGTTTACTGTTATTGATTCATTTCTATTCAATTGATGTTAGAATTGTTAGATCTACCTTTGAACATGTTTTCATGGATTCTTTTGGCCTTTGATGGATGAGTTGTTCTCATTTGGAAGATCAATGGCCCATGGATTGGATGGTTGGATGTATATTGAAGTACTTTTTATGTTTTTTGATGTTTCTGTGATTATTGGGCGAGATTGGTTGAGTCTTGATGGAAATTGGATTAAAGAAGAACGAAATCCGGAATTTTGGAAGTTGTAGGGGACCAGAGTTCTAGTCGAGACCAGTGTTTGGCCGAGACCAGAGTTTTGGCTGAAACCAGAGTAGTGGCCGAAACCAGAGTTCTGGCCGAGACCACAGTTTTGGCCGAAACCAGAGTTCTGGCCGAGACCAGAGTTTTGGCCGAAACCAGAGTTCTGGCCGAGATCAGTGTTTGGCCGAGACCAGAGTTCTGGCTGTGATCATTGTTTGGCCGAGACCAGAGTTCTGCCCGAGATCAGTGTTTGGCCGAGATCGGTGTTTTGGCCGAGCTCAGTGCCTGACCAAACTCAGTGCCAGGATAGACTGAACTCAAAGCTAGAACACAGGATTTCCAGAAAAAGGAACTGGAACCTAAGACTCCCTTCAACCAGGAATTCTAGTGTGTGCACTTGACCGACTAGGCCATGAGGTCAATCGAGCACACATCAATCTCTGGAAAAATCAGGCATTGCTTGTAGGGTGTTTATCTTCTGATCCCAGTGTGCCCGGTCGGCCACCCAGGCCAGGAGGACAACCGAGCACACTGTGTACATTAACTTTTCCAGATTTTAGTTTCTGATGTTGTGATCATATGTGGGGCCCATTGACCATCCAAATGAACTTTTATCACTGTGCCAAGCACGAGTCAATGGTGTGGCTAAAACCTTGACTCGTGGGACCCACTAATTAAGGTTTAGTGGTATAATCTAAGATAATTCGGTCCTTAAATGTTATCAATGATGCCCGTAACTTCAGGAGCACCAAACACAACATCCTTGGCATCTGAGACTCCATTTAGAGATTGAATTACCTGAGATGAACCTGAACCTGAAAGTGGACCAATTACTTAGGTTAAGACTGTTGATATTTCCCATTGACTCTTGTACACGAGATTTATCTCCTTTATGATGTTACAGTCACCCTATTGTCCTTATTATTGCTTATACCTGTTAATTAAATTGAAAATGGATGACCTGAAATTAGGACTACTTAGAGGTAACCTGGTGGTATGATTGGGTGAATATTAACCCGTGTCTGTGGTTAGGCGGGCCCCTTTTTGGCCTAAGTTTGGATGTGGATTACCCTAGGCTAGAGAGGTTGGATTATATGGACTTGTAACTCATTATGAATGAAAATGGATGGTATATGATTGGAAATGGACTTATCCCTTCATTTGGACTGTTGTTGACCAGCCCATATATTTGGTGGGCCTTGGTATGGATCCAATGACTGGACTTGGACTTGGACTATGTTCCATGGATTGATTGGGTACTTGGACCTATTAGGGACTTTGTTAGGACCTTGTTCACGCAAGGCAAAGCCTAGACAGACACTGACCTTTATTATTTCCGAGTCGGTATAAACATTCACTTAGTTGATCTAAGCTCAGCCTTTTGACTGATCGTCACTGGTAGGAGCTACTGAGAGTGTTGAGTGAGCTATCATGATGAGCATTGTTGTAGACGGACGGTATGATACCGGGTCTGGTCTTGGAGTGTGATGAGGATGTTTGTGGGGCTAGATAATCCCCAGCACTGGTGAGGTTTCCCCGCTGCGACTGCGTTCAATATGGGAGGATCGCGGCATAATATCCCGCGGTATCCAGCTTGTGTGAATGTGCCATATTGTGTAGGTTTAATAATATGTTTATATTGATTCTATTTGTTTATCTTGGTCAACTGCCTAGAATCTATATCATTGTTATTCTATTTAATATTATTACTGTCTCTACTCTTTTGATGCACACATCTTATAATACTTGCATACTGTGACTTGCCAGATCTTTAGATCTGATCCATTAATTCTTGGTGGTTAGGTCTTGAACCCGAGTATGAGGACGACACGCTCGCGCTAGCCGAGGCACCCATAGTAGGAGACTATGGGTGGGGACCAGCCGACCAGGTGGTCGAGCTGGAGGTTGGAGAGCCAGCACCTGGGGTCTGAGAGTCATCTTTATTATTTTGGGTTTTTGAGTATCATTTGTACTGAGCGGGGTTTCAGATGACATTTGTAATAACCCTTTGATTTTATCACTTATCATTTTAGGCTGGACTTCAGCCCGTTTACATTTGATATATTTGATGATACCTTATGCTTCCGCTATCTTATTATTTGCTTCCGCTTAACTCATTATGCTTCCACAATTAAACTATTGATATGAGATTGTTCAAAAAGTTTTAAATTGGACCTCACTGCGGACCTACGAATTTGGAAGTTCTAGGATTTTTCGGGAAGTAGCGCGCCAACTTCGGTACCTTGATGTTTTTCTCGGTATTCAGAATTGGGGCATTAGAGATGCAGTCCCAAACGACGTGACATACCAGAGAAGAAGTTTTCAGTTCTTTTATACATCTGAAGGTGAGGAGAGAACTGTTGTTACCCGGTCCACTTTTGATCATACTATCTCGATCATGAGCCTTTCTCCCACGTGCTCTAAGAGGGAATATCCTCCAAGCTGAGTGAAAAGGACCAACGTGATCAAGACCGGGGTTTTTGTTGGCGGTCCTTCCGGATATGTGGAGAAGTCGCCTGCCCTTTTGGACATGTTGATGCTGGCTAGCGGCTACCAGGGTTCTGATTATCCGTCGGTTGATTTGGGACCAATGGGCCTTGGCATTTTCAGCGGTAACGGCAGTAATTGGGTGAAGCTGTTTCGACTTCGTGGCGGTTTCAGTGGTGACTCCGATTGGAAGTCATGGACTGATCGCATCCTGCTGATTGGTGGCGCCGTTTTGAAGGAAGCCGGGATTTTCGATGCGGTCCGCGCTTTTAGGGAGACCGTGATCTTTTCCGACGAGGCCTTCATGGCTATGTTGGAGTCATTCCTTCCACAAATCAATACCTTCGTTGTCACGAATGGTGAGATTAGTTTTTCTTTGAAGGAGTTGAACGCCATTATTGGGTTACCTATCCTTGCAAACTCTATGAAGAGTTCATGCCGATCGACAGTGTCCTTGAGGAGCAGTCTGAGGAGTTTAGGCTTCTGTACTTTCAGCTTGTCGCCTTCTATGATTTTTTAAAGGAGAAGGAGGGCTCGAAAGTCAGGTCCAGCAGTTGGAAGAGTTTTGGCTCTTCGTTCCCCAACTTCTTTGACAGCAGGGAGTCTTTTGATAGCATGACCCGGGAAGCCAGGGCTCTGGATCTGGGTTCGAAGAAGACTTCGGTTATGCAAGAAAAGTCGAGGGGTTTCTTCGTGAGTATAGACGCCATTTGCTCTAACATTGCACTGTGGAGAGATCTCGCTATTCACCTCACTTATTAGCTAGGTGAGGTTGTTTTTGCTGGAGGAGATGGAACGCACATCAGGCCACATTGTATTTTTCCGGCTTGTCAGATGGTGTTCAGAGAGCGGCTTACTTTGGTGCCGCTCTTTACTCCTACTTATGTAGGAAACTGCAGGCTGCTGCTTTTTTTATTCGGCTTGGGCTCCCCATGAACATGGTATTTTCAGCCCACATCTTTTATTCGTGGTTTATATACCACTATCCTGGCTTCCACCATTTGGGTGATGCACAAGATGATGATCCTCTCATGATTCGATTGGCTAAGGGCAAAGCCGTGTTCAAATCTCTTTTGTTTGCCCGCATGAGGATCCGACGGTTCAGGGACATCGAGATGGGGCAATCTTCAGTGAAGCTTTCTCCGGAGTTGCGGAAGAAGGCTTTTGATTTTGGTGCCTCTCGAGATTCTACCAAGGCAGGGTCGGGAAGATATTACTCCTTGACAATTGCAGAGAAGAAGTAGCTTTTCAGCATACGTGTTGGCACAATGGTGTACCGTAGACATCTTTTCGTCGACATCCAGCCATATGTGCCTTCTCGCTTTGCGCTGCAGTTGGGCTTTTCTTAAGGTGTTGTTGGAGCGCTTTCGAGTATGGTGAAGCGCTTCGAAGGTTTGCAGGATAGGAGAAATGGATGGGCTTTCTATAGTGCTGAAGACACTACTGCCATGATTTCTTATCCTGTATTGTCGACTTTCCGGACGGCCGGCTTCACGAAGTGGTTCGCAGAGAGCTTTTTGGCATATCAAGGGCTTTCCAAAAAGGAGCTTGAGGTAAAGTTGTTTTCTGGAAAAGGCATTGGAAAGTCGGATGGCATCTGGCAAGAGGAAGATTTGGCCTTCCTTTCTAGAGAGAATCACAAGATAGGCTTTCTCGATGACCAGGGCGTCATCGGTTCTGAAGCTATCCGGGAAGTACCTGATGAGGCTTTAGAGCAGCTAGAACAGGAGGAAGCTGAGCTTGATGCTTGGATGCAAGCGGCACAGAGGCGAGCTTTCGTGGAGTCGGTAAGAGCAGACTGCCCAGTGAGGAGTCAAGTGGGAAACCTGACTCTGACAGTGGGGCAAGGTCTTCTAGAAACAGGCCCACAAAAGCAAGAGGAAGAGGAGTCAGCATCGCAGCAAGGGGCAACACGAGGACTCTCCTGATGTGGAAGTCCCTCTTACTATCAATGAGGAGATGCTAGAGAATGCTAACGAGCCTTCGAAAAAGAGGAGTCGAGAAGAAGAGATCGTCGGTGAAGTTATGATTCTTCCTCTTTCTCTTTCCATTTCTTTTCATGGAATTTTCCATGTTCTGATTTTCCTTCTACTTTTGCTTTTTTTTTTTTAACAGAAGAAGAAGACTTGGTGATGCCCGAGGTTCCAACTGATGAGGCGGCGACGGATCCGGCTGTGGCACCTAAAGAAGAACCGAGGGACTCTGGAGTGAATCCAGAATCTCCAATTGGTATGACTTCTTTTGCTTTTTCTTTTCTTTTTGTCTATGACTTGATTTGCTAACATTTTTCTTGTCAGCTGACTTGCCATAGGATTCCGATGACTTTGAACCATCGGTGGACGCAAATGTTGACGATGCTTCCGATGAGTTCATGCAGGAAGAGAGTGTTTCGCCAGTCGTCTAAGAAGGTACTTTATAGTAATAACCCTGATAATGATTTTTAAACAGGATCTTATTCATACCTTTTTGTGTTTCATTGGCAGGTTTTGAAGTGACTGAAGAGAGTCCATCGCTTTCTTCAGAACCAGAGCAAGGGATGCCAGAGGTTGTTCCAGAGGAAGAGACTCCTACAACTAGTTCTAACACGATAGAGGAGATACCTCGTGCTAAGATTCATTCCCCAGCGGCACCAACTGGAAAGAGTTCTTTTGTTACTCTTCCAACGGGACATGACATGAGCAGCCGACCAACAGAGAAGGGTGGATCTTCATCCGGTTCATCTCTTCAATTTGCAAAGAAGGTGCTGGCACGGGTTTTGCGCTCTTGGATCGAGACTCTCCTTTCTGGACACCTGGATGCTGGATTTGGTATGATCCCGCATGTGCCGGAGATTCTCACTGATGCCGAAGAAGCTGGTCTGGATGTCACAGGTGCCAGGGCGATTGTTGATAGGATCATTGCACTAGGTGACAAGTGGTTTGAGACCATGGATTTTCTTAACGACCAATTCTTCAAGGAGATGTTCCTGAACCCAGCTGATAAGGCTAAGTTTGATCTGAATGAGACTACACAGAGCAGGAAGCAGCTAGTTCGGGAAAAGAACTTAGAAGAGCTAGTCATCATTGGACTGAGGCACGACCTTAACATACTTGATAGGGAGGTGGCCGAGGTTAGGCAACGTCTTGAGCATTTGGAAGCGCAAGTCGCGGCCAAGTGGGCTACTATAATAGAGGCTTGCGACAGGGAGAGTGTGAAAGTCCAAGATCGATCCTAGAGAGGGGGGTGTGGATAGGATTACTTCTAAAAACCTAGACCATTTTTAACCATTTTAGCTTTTAAGTGACTTATGCTTTGATGATGGTAAATTAGCTTGTGAAGAGGAAGAGACTCTAAGTTATGCATTCACAATCAAATGACTACTACGATCTCCATTCAATATCAAAACCAAACATAAGATCATCATTTATAAAAAGAGAGCTAAACATCAATCACCATAACACAAGCAATTATAGTGGTCCGGTCAAATTGCCTACATCCACTCCCGGTAACCCTACCGGGTTTCACTAATCAATTTAAGGTTTAGGATCACCTCAAACCTTAAAATCTCATCACTATGCATTTCAAGGCTAAGCATAAACCTTTACAACACAACAAGTGCTTTTCAAGGCTAAGCACCAACCTTTACAACATAGCTTTTTCTCTTGAATAAAATGCCTATTAATGTATGGATAAGAGAACAAATTAAACACAATGAATTAATTGCCTCTAAATAGGCTGAATAGAAAATGAAAACTCAACTACTAGGAGCATGCATATGAATGATAAAGTCTATGACTAATGCACGAACTAGAAATCACTCTTTCTCTTTTTAAAAAGATGAAACTTCAAATGATGCAAAAATGATAATCATATGTATGAGAAAGAGTTGAATGACAAACACATGTTTTTCAAAAGATCAAACTTGAAAAGAGAGAATACAATCTTAAGATTGACAAGTTAGACTTGAAAACAAAAGTTCAAAAACACATGTGAATGAAAAGTCATATGTTGATTTCATAAAGCTAAAAGATTTCAAAGTTCAAAGCATGTTATGAAACACAACATCTTAATTAAGAAGAGAGCCAACAATTTGATCATGCTTATAAAAGAAAACAAAGATGAAGAAACTAAGCATGAAATAAAAATTGAGATTTAGAAAGCACACCCATTTTGAAGATCAAAGATTGAAATGGTAGAATGCCTTCATAATCCCTTTAGAAAAGCTCTTGAAAAGTTCATCTCCTTTGGCCTCAAAAGTTCTCAAAAAATCAGCAACTTTTCCCAAAGAGAAAGCCACTTTTTATAAAAAAAGTGCTCCCAACGGATAGTTGTCGGCTGACCGACAAACAGGTGTCGGTCGACCGACATCCAACGGTAAAATCCCAACGGCTATATTTTTGAAAAAATCGCTGACCAAGAAACACTTGGTGGTTGGCCCACAGCGTCGGTCGACCGACAAGGAACCGACACCAGAACCGACAGAGCAAAAATGCTGAAAATGAAGCTCTCTGGTTTTGGAACCGACGAGGTCTCGGTCTGAAAATTTTATGCACTGTCGGTTGACCGACATGAACCGATCTAAAAAAATCCAACATAAGCCACATCTGATTTTCTTTAGATGCAAAATAAATTCAAAGATAGAATTAGAAATTTCCAAAAAGTCCCATCTCATTTTTTTTAGATGCGAAATCCAACATAGGCCACCAACTAGAAAGTAGCCAAGGAATCCAGAAAAGAAGTAAAAGCATAGAGCAGAAATATGATATGCGAATATTTCATTTCCAAGCATCGTGTTCTCAAATGAAAGAGTCTCACCAGGTGTGCCAACTTGATGGCCCGCGTTTTTTCATGCTCGGCGCTACCGAGGTCAGTGGACGTGGGAGTCCGTTTGATCCAACCCTTTCGCGCCCGGAGGGCGAAAAGTGGGTATCAACATTTTTTTTTGGTGGGTGTGCCAAATTTTCTATTTTACTTGGAATTGTAAGTGGTGATATGGAGATCGACCTTCACAAGTAAAAAAGGAAATCAACTTCTTTCAAGTTTCCATTGCACATATATTTAAGAAAAGAGACAAGTTTTTGAAATGTCGTAAAAGATGATTTCATTTGTTTTGCCGTGAAGGGCGATTTTTGGCATTATAGCTGATTTTGGCATTTTTAGCCGATTTTGGCGTTTATAGCCGATTTACAATTCTTATCAATATTGAAAGACAAGAGCTGTGATTTTTGTATCTTTTAAAAAAAATACAAACTACAATGAAAAGCAAGAAAATGAGGACCTAACTTCTCAGGAGATTGTGGGGGACTCGTTTAGATTGATGGACTTCACCATCATCCATGAAGATGAGAACAGATGATGCTTTTGATTCGCTTGACTTGGCTATGACCTCAGATTTTTAGAGGATAAAGACTAAGAGTAGGTCCTATGTCCAATAAAAAGCTAAGTAGACGGGCTGAAAAGCCACGTCTACGCCATTGGAAGGAGAAGGGGAAGGCAAGGACCTTGTGGGGGTACCCCCCAAGGGACTTTTGTCACCCTGTAGTACTGGTCGGTGTAGAACTTCAACAGAGTTTTCTCTCCTTCTTCCTCTTAGGTTTCTGATGCCTTTTTTGTCTGGATTTTCGGATTTGCCCCAGTGTTATTCCGTTTATTGGAATGCTTGGAGTGCTCTCCTATTTATAGGCCTTTGGTAGCCATTTAGGAGAGTTTATGGGCTTTAATTTTCATTAAGCCGCATAATGGGAGGAGTTACAAGATTTATTTCTTTATTTTGTAACTCATTTTTCTTGGCTTCTTATTGGCCGATGGAGATTAAGGGCATTTAATCGCCTTTAGTCATCATGATGGGAGGAGTTTCACGGTTTAAATGTCATGAAAACTTTGACTTGTAACTCCCGAATGCTTGCTTTTGATTGGGCCGTCCAAAGTAATGAATTAATGACTGCACAGGATCGCTGGCGATCATGGGCCAGGGTCGCGGGCTGCTATCCGGGGGTGGGAATTTTTTCCCCTTCGTTCACTGTTTTTCGGCCGTTTCGATGTTTTTTTTTTTCCATTTTTTTTCTTCTGTATTTTTCCTGACATTTCTTCACATTTGTTGGCCTGATTTCCTTGTATAAACTTGATGAGAACCCTAGCAATTTGGAGTGCAAAGTTTATGACTTTCTGGGAAAGCCGATGACTTTGTTGTGAAGAGCTGCTGATTTTCCGTCAGAAGCCGAAACTGGGACAAACTATGTCGGAATGACCTGAAATTTGAGGTGAAGCCTCCTGGGCAAAAAACAAGACCAACCATCGGCTTTTGTTTGAGTTTTGAAGTCGTATGGGTCCTGTCGCCAGTAGACTTGATTATGTCGCAAGGAAGATGTCGCGCTTTGATGTGGGTCAACCGATGTCCGATTGACCTGAAATTTGACAGGGAACCTATTGGAGTCATTTTGAGATGATCGATAGGCTCTGTCTTGGAAACCATGGTCCCGGAGAGCTTCGCCGCTGAGAGGCCGGATTTAGCTTCCGAGAGTCGAAGTTTGGTCAAATGTTGTCGAAATGACCTGAAACTTGCGTGTAGCCCTTTGTAAGCATCTTGAAGCTGCCCGTGTGCTCTGTTTGATGAGCGGTGGCCTCGGTTGTGACGCCCCGGAGTCCCACATCGACTATAGAGAGGAAAGTGATTGGGATTATATGTAGAGCTTACACCCTTACCTTGCATGAGGCCTTTTGATGGGTTCAGGCCCATCAGAAACAAAACCGTGAGGCCAGTGGGCCAAAGCGGACAATATCATGCATGGGTAAGGGGTGGGGCGTTACAAATGGTATCAGAGCCGACTCTCGACTAGTTCGAGTGTGGGTCTGGTGCAAGTGGGCGGGCTTCCATGTGGGCGGGCCAAGAGGGCTGCCAGGCTACAGGGGCTGGCAGGCTACTGCACAGGGACGTGCAGCCTTAAGGGGGGTGGAATGTGACGCCCCGGAGTCCCACATCGACTATAGAGAGGAAAGTGATTGGGATTATATGTAGAGCTTACACCCTTACCTTGCATGAGGCCTTTTGATGGGTTCAGGCCCATCAGAAACAAAACCGTGAGGCCAGTGGGCCAAAGCGGACAATATCATGCATGGGTAAGGGGTGGGGCGTTACATCGGTGGTTCTCGCCGCTGAGAGTATAGATTTAGCTGTTTGAGGGTTGATGTCGGGTCAAACGTTGTCAGTTTGACTTGAAACTTGACGTGGAGCCTTCTGGATGTATTTTGGGACCATCTATAGGCTCTGATCGAAGATTTGGTGTCTTCAATGCTATCGCCGCCTGGAGCTCCTGTTCAGCTGTCAAAGGAGCGAAATTAGGCCAAATGATTTTGAAATGGCCCGAAACTTCTTGTGTACTCCTCTCTTGGCTTTCTTGAAGGATCTTGCGGTTTTTGTTTGATTTTGACAAGATTTGATTTTTTGAGAAGTAGCATCGCCCATTTGTGGTAGGCTGCGACTTCATGTAGCTTTCTTGATATTGAAGAGGCAAAGTGACAATTTTAGTGTCAACAAAGGTAAGTAAAAGAGTTGATCCAGTGCAAGGACACCAGATGATCACCAAGGGATTACTGGAGGAATTTTCTAACATCGGTTGGTCTGAGGAGTATGTTTTTGAGCAGATGTGTGTGACAACGTGAAGCCTTCAACCGAATCAAGTATAATGTTTGTAGGCGCATCTCACCGCCAGGTGTGATCAGGGGATATCTCATCTGCCAAGGATCAGCGCGGGGTGTCAGTGTTTTGTTTTGTCTTTCGAGTTTTTGATTTTGATTTGGTTTAGTTCATTTGGAGGACCAAATGTTCTATGGGGGGGGGGGGGGGGAGGATATAAGACCTCGACCCCTAATCCTCGTGTTTAGTATTTTCTTAATTGTGGATTAGCTTTTTGAGTGAGATTAGTAGTGGTTTGACTTTGTGTGAGAGTTTGAATAGATTTTTCATAGCTTTGGGGATTTAACCTTGATTTTTGAAAATATTCAAAGTTTTACTTATTTTGACTCATTTCATTGAGTTTCACAACTTCCATGTTTTGACCATTTGGGCCTTATGCTCAGAACTCGCATTTTTCATGAAAAAGAGCAAAAACGTCTTTTTACACCAAATCTGTACCCGAATTTCAAAAATTTCAGAAGTTGGGGAAAATATACTTTTTAGAAAATAGATATTTCGGCAAACAATTTTGTCTTCTTTGTCGTTTTCATCCTGGACCCGCAAATGCTATTTTCAGCCACTTGAAATGTGGGGCCCATTGGGATCCACTTGCTCAACTTATATATAAAGAGCTAGGCTCTTCTTCTTCCCCATTTGTTTTTCCTGCAACTATTTTGAGCCTAGGGTTTCTTCTTCCAGCCCTCATTCTCTCTCCTCTTGTGTGCTTCTATTGAGTGCTAAATGAAGATTTGATCTTCTAGACTTCTTCCCTACCTCGCAAGCTCTCCAAAGGTATCTTTTTCAAAGGATTTGGGCTAGGAAAATCCTCTTCTTCAAGCTCTTCTTCTTGGTTCCTTGGTTCAAGCTTTCAAAGGTTAGCAATGACTTTTCAATCTTGAGATCTTTGTTTTCTACATCATTTAGAATGTTTTTGTCACACATGCAAAAAGGATTTCATATAGGGTTGCAAAAGATTGATTTTTCTAGGGTTTTTCTTGGGTTTTTTTTTTTTGGGCTTTTTTAGATTTGGAGCTAGAGGCCTTAGAGAGTTGATCTTGGAGTAATCTTTTCCCCTTCTTGGCTAAGGCAAGTAAATATTTCAGTTATTATGGTGATTTTTGTTCAATGTGGATGATTTAATGGTATTTTCCTTTCTCATTATGTTCTCCTAATGATTTATAAAATTAACTTTGTAAGGTTTACTTGCGACTTGTAGAGATTAAAATTTTCATCTCTTAAATTTCTGAATATCTCTCTCTCTGTCTTTTTCCTTTCAATTTATGGACTAATTCTTAAGATGTTTAAATGATTGGTTAATATTTACTTTTCTTGTTTCTAAATGTTGTTTTATCAACTTTGAAATCCTTTGACAATGAATCTCTTTTGAATTAGTCCTATACATTTTTCTTTATGATAAGCATATTTTTGGTGGAATAAAAGTGCTTAGTTTGTGTTAAGTCTTGTTTAGAAAGTGGAATGGAATTGATATGTCATTGATTGAATGGAATTTTGATGGATTAATGAAGTGTTGATGAGGCTAGGAAGGGCCCAAATTAAATGAGAATGCAAATGGAAGGGAAGGAAGAGGAAGAAAACTCAGAAAAAAAAAGTGTAAAAGTGCAATTTCTGGACTTTTACCTGGACCAAGCAGCAGCCTCGCCCGCTCGAGTAGATCTAGGAAGCAACCCAGTCCGTTCGAGCGGGCCTCGGCTCAGCCTGGGCTGGTTCCAGCTCCCTTTTATTTCTATTTTGAGGCCCATTGGACTCCAATAAATGTGTGGAAGCCCGGGGAAGATTGGAATGAATATTATCACTCCAAAATTTGTAAATTTGAATGAGAAAAATGAGAGAAAGAATTATTGCTATTGTTACCTGGAAATTTATAATCTTAATGCACACTTTACCATCTTAATCGTTATGGATTTTCATTGGTACCAAACATGCTCTTTATAAATAAATGTTTAGGGGCTAAGTGTGTATTGAGATGGTTCCTTGGTAATCCATTGAATCACTCCATATTATTTCATTCCCAACTTTGAAAGTTTAATTGTTTCCTTTTATAAATTGATTTGAAATGTATTTGAGTGGTTCGCCACGGAAATTTGTATATTTTCTACAAATTGATTTGAAAATAGGATGAAGTGGTTCACCACCTCTGAAAATATCGGTAAGGCTACTCATTTGATTCGTTTGGATTTGTCAGTCTGTATTTACTCAGGAGTAGGCCTTTTATCAATTTTAGAAATGTATTATTATTATGATTTGATTTGTATCAGTTCAGGTTTTGATTTTAAATGACACCACTAAGCTTAGGTCACCTTGTTGGGATGATCTCCCGGCTTGGGATCTTTAATATTCTGCCAACTGCAGTTTGGACTCTGTTTGTACCGACCATGGCAATGGTTCTGATTTTCCGGTCCAACTGGATGTGGCTACGATTTCTGTATCCCATCCCACTTTATGTGGCAATGGCTCCATTTGTTCCAGTCCCACTTGTATGTGGCTACGGTTTCTGTGTACTCTTGTTACTTCAGTAATTGGAGAATATAGCATATGTGGTTTGCCAATACTTTATTCGATTGCCATTGATTTACTTAATCGCCATTGATTTATGTGATTGCCAATATATTACTCGATCGCTATTGTTTTATTCGTTTTATTATATTCTTTGAAATTGTTAATGTTTCTGGAACTGTTCTTTTATTTCAATGCTATTTTTGTTTAGAACTTCAAATGTATTTAGAATTGATTTATTATTGTCTATATAAATTTCTATCATCTTATTATCTATTTATTTGCTTGCCAGGCCGTCGTGTCTGATACCCTCTTGTTTGGTGGCAGATTTCTATCCCGTTGCTTTTTAGACGGTTTGAGCAGAGGAGGCGGTTGAGTCGTCGGTTGGACATGAGTTTCTGCCGAACGACATCATCTAGATGTCGCTTTTGGTGCCAGAGTTCGTAATATATTATGGGGTAGTGTTTTTGTTTAATTAGATATTTTTGGATGGCTTTATTGGCCTTTTTCTTCGGGATTCTAATTAATACACTTTTGTAATTTGTAACTTGAACATATGTGGGAAATATGTTGTCCTGTTACAGTCAGCTCAATATTTTATGATTCATGATTTGTACCAGTCTGATTATGAACCTTAATTTGACGCAATATATTAGTGGTTGAGTGCAACACGGAATCCGATGGTCACGAACTCCGAGTCGCAACACCATGTTAGTTTCCGCGAAATATTCGGGTTGTGATGGAATTTTGTTGTCCTCATACACGCTGATCTTGGGGAATACAAAAGGTTTTAATTAACTCAAAAATCTCGCACCCCGAGATCGGACTTCTGCAGGGTCTCAGTTTTGGGGCGTGACAGATTGGTATCAAAACTAGTGAATTTTTAGGAAATAAAACACTCTAGAGACATTAAGACGTGTGGTGAGGACTCGCAAGATTATGTCGATCTATTTTCTCTTGTTTTCGTTTTCTTGAGTTCGTTTTTTTTTTCTTTTAGTACGGGAGACTCTCCTTGTCTTTTCTTTTCATCTTTGTTGCTGGGGAAATTGGAAGACCAAATTTCTCTTTAGTGAGGGAGAATTTAAAGTCTCCATGCCCACATTTAGTGTCTTAGCGTGTTGTTTTCGGAGGACTTCGGCAGACTTTCAGCCTTTCAGCATCACCAATGTGGTTAGTGAGAGAAGATATGTACAATCACCAATGTCGACGAGAATCCGGCGACCTAGATTTCTAGGGTCGCCGGCGACCATGCACCCAGGGTCGATGGCGATCATGGGCTATGGTCGCCGCGACCATGGGGACTTTGGTCCCTTTTGGTCGCCAGTTTCCATCCTTTTTTCCATCTTTTCTGACTCTTTTTTCTTCAGTATATTTCTTGACATTTTCGTACATTTATTGGCCTAATTTTCCTGTAGAAACTTGACGAGAAGCCTTGTGTATTGGATGAAAAGTTTCCAATTTTCCGGGAAAGCCAAAGACTTGTCGCGTAGAGCTGCCGATTTGCCATCGAAAGCCAAAATTGGGTCAAATGATGTCAAGATGACCTGAAATTTGAGGTGAAACCTCCCAAGCAATAAATAAGACCAACCATAGCCTTTTGTTTGAGTTTTGAAGTTATGTGGGGTCCTGTCGCCAGTAGACTTGATTCTATCGCGAGGCAGATGTCGCACTTTGATGTGTGGTCAACCGATGTCTGATTGACCTGAAATTTGATAGGGAGCCTATTGGAGTCATTTTGAGACGATCCATTAGCTCTGGTTTGAAAACCATGGTCCCAGGAAACTTCGCCGCCGGGAGGCCTAATTTGGCTTCGGAGAGTGAAAGTATGGTCAAATGTTGCCGAAATGACCTGAAACTTGACATGTAGTCCTTTGTAAGCATTTTGAAGTCACCCATGTGCTCTGTTTGATGAGTGATGACCTAGTGGTTCTCGCCACCGAGAGGCTTGATTTTACCGCTTGAGGATTGATGTAGGGTCACACGTTGTCGGTTTGACCTAAAACTTAGCGTGGAGCCTTTTGGAGGTATTTTGAGACCATCCACAGGCTCTAATCGAGAATCTGATGCCTTTGATGCTATAGCCGCCGGGAGCTCCTGTTCAACTGTCAAAAGAGTGAAGTTAGGCCAAATAATGTTGAAATGGCATGAAACTTCATGTATACTCTTCTTTTGGCTGTTTTGAACGATCTTGCAGTTTTTGTTTGATTCGGACAAGATTTGATTTTTTTGGAAGTAGCATTGCCTGTTTGTAGTAGGTTGCGGCTTCTTATAGCTTCTTTGATCTTGAAGAGACAGAGTGACATTTTTGGTGTCAACAATCCAGTAAATAGCTTATATTTCGAAAAAAAAAAAGCGTACCGAATGATGCTGGGGTATTTTAGGGTATTCCAGAATAGTCTTTTACATTCAAATGCATTCGTGCGATTCTATGCCGAAATACGCAATTTAGGATATTTTGATATACATTCCTATTTAAAATGGATTTCACAGGCGATGCTAGCATTAGGAATGCATGGAATGGGATAATGGGTGGTTTAAGACTGAAACCGGTGCTTTTGGCCACCAGTAGGGGATTCTAGATAGCTGTGGAAAAATGTTGGCGTTAGATCGCATTTCACGCAATTCACGGTTGACAGACACGCTCTAGAAAATTTTGGAAAATATTTTTCCTTTTAAATCGAGATTTAGGTAAATTCTGGCGTAAGAACTAATCACATGGGACTCTTAGCCGTTTCTAACTAAAATGCACATTTTACTATATTCATAGATACTTTTATGTTTTAAAATTGGTTTTAGGCGATTAAGGGTTTGAAATGCTTTAAAAGGGGTTTACGGTTGTCTAAGACCGAAATGCGTACTTTGGGAAGTTCGAGTGTTATTTTAATATGAAATCGCGTTTTATGCAGCTATAGGAAAATGTTGACTCCAAACTGCGTTTCACGCAATTCGCGGTTGATAGACGCGCTCTAGAAATTGGGGACTAAGTATCCGTATTCGGTGCACTCAATAGCGTATATATCGATGAAAATGCATGCTGGGTGATCCTAAGGTATGTCGGGGAATTATGCTTTAGTCTTTTACTTTGAATTGCATTTTTTACGATTCTTGGTTGAGATTTGCATTTTAGGATATTCTATGATACGTTTTTCTTTAAAATTGGTTTCGCGTGATTTTAGTATTAGGAATGTGTTGCAGGGGATCGAGGTTGTTTAATACTGAACCTGTGCTTCGAGCAGTTCGAAGGGATTTGAGGATAAACTGTGTTTCACGCAATTCACGGTTGAAAGACGCGCTCTAGAAAATTTTGTGATATCTATTTCCTCTAAAGCATGTTTAAGGAAAATTATAACTTAATAATTAATCTCGTGGGATTCATGCCCGTTCGTAACAGACAAACAATATATTTCATGCTATCAATAGCTTGTAACTAGATAAAACCGCGTGCTGGATGATTCTAGGATATTTAAGGGTATTCTGATCTAGTTTTTTTTCTTTAAAATGTGTTTAATGCGATTCTATACAGAGACATGCATTTTAAATATCTTGATATACTTTTCTATTTTAAAATTGGTTTTGAGGCGATTGTAGGGTTTGGAATGCTTTAAAAGAGATTTAGGGTGGTTTAAGACCGAAACGCGTGCTTCGGACAGTACGAGGGCTATTTTAATATAAAATCGCATTCTATTCGGCTCTAGGAATATGTTGTCTCTAAACTTCATTTCACGCGATTCATAGTTGAAAGACGCGCTCCAGAAAATTCTTTGATATCTTTTTACCTTAAAATGTGTTTCAGGCAAATCCGGGGCTTAATAACTAATCTTGTGGGGTTCGGAGCTATTTTGAAATGAAAATCGTATTTCATGCAATCAATAGCCAATATTTGGATGAAAAAACATGCTCGATGATTCAGGACATTTAAGTGTTTAACCTCTTACTCTAAAATGCGTTTCAGACGATTATATGCTAAAGTACGAGTTTTAAGATATCCCGAGATATAATTTGCCTTAAAATGTATTTCACGTGAATCTAGGGCTAGGAACGCATTGTAGGGGATTAAGGGTTGTATAAGACCGAAAGCAGTGCTTCGGGCAGTTCCTAGGGGGTTCTAGGCGAGTCTGGAAAAATGTTGGGTTTAAACCTTGTTTCACGCAGTTCACAGTTGAAAGACGCGCTCTAGAAAATTCTTTATTATCCATTTACTTTAAAACGGGTTTCTGGCCAATTAGGGAATAAGAACTAATATAATGAGACTCAAGGGCATTTCTAACCAACAAACATTGTATTTTGTCCAGTCAATTGCCTATCTTTCGAAGGAAAAAAATGCATACCAATTGATGCTGGAGCATTTTAGGGTAATAGGGACGAGTCTTTTGCATTCAAATTCATTCGTGCGATTCTATGCTGAAATACGTAATTTAGGATAATCAGATATACTTTCTTATTTAAAAGGGGTTTCTTAGGCGGTACTAGGGTTAGGAATGCATTGCATGGGATAATGGATTGTTTAAGAATAAAACTCGTGCTTCTGGCCGGCAGTAGGCGATTCTAGACAGCTCTGGGAAAATGCTGGCATTAGATCGCATTTCACGCAGTTCATGGTTGACAGACGCACTCTAGAAAATTTTGGATTTCTTTTTCCTTTTAAATCGAGATTTAGGTAAATTCCTGGCGTGAGAACTAATCGCGTGAAATTCTTAGTTGTTTCTAACTGAAATACACATTTTACTATATTCATAAATACTTTTATGTTAAAAATTAGTTTCAGGAGATTGTAGGGTTTGGGACACTTTAAAAGGGATTTAGGGTTGTTTAAAACTGAAACACGTGCTTTGGGAAGTTCGAGGGCTTTTTTAATATCAAATCGCATTTTATGCGGCTTTAGGAAAATGTTGGCTCCATAATGCGTTTCACGCAATTCGCAGTTGAAAGACACGCTCTAAAAAATTGAAAGATATCATTTTCCTTTAAAATGAATTTCACGAAAATTACGGATTAAGAAGAATTCTCGTGGGATTCTGAGTGGTCTAGCTTTTACTGCAAACTGTATTCGGTGCACTCAATAGCGTACATTTCGATGAAAATGCATGCTTTGTGATCCTAAGGCATGTCTAGGAATTATGGTTTAGTCTTTTACTTTGAATTGCATTTTTTTACGATTCTTTACTGAAATATGTATTTTAGGTTATTCAACGATACGTTTTTCTTTAAAATGGGTTTCGCGTGATTCTAGGGTTAGGAACATGTTGCAGGAGATCGGGGTTGTTTAACACTGAAACTCGTGCTTCCAGCAGTTTGAAGGGGATTTCCTAGCCGTCTCTGCGAAAATGTTGGGGCTAAACCGCGTTTCACGCAATTCACGGTTGAAAGATGCGCTCTAGAAAATTCCATGATATCTCTTTAGTCTAAAGCATGTTTAAGGAAACTTATAACTTAATAACTAATCTCGTGTGATTCAAGCCCGTTAGTAATGGACAAACATATTTCGTGGGATCAATAGCCTGTAACTAGATGAGACCACGTGCTGGATGATTCTAGGGTATTTAAGGGTATTGTTTTTCTTTGAAATGCGTTTAATGCTGCGATTCTATGCTGAAATATGCATATGCATTTTAGATATCTTGCAATACTTTTCTATTTTAAAATTAGTTTTGAGGCGATTGTAGGGTTCAAAACGCTTTAAATTATATTTAGGGATGTTTATGACTGAAACGCATGCTTCGGGCAGTTTGAGGGCTATTTTAATATAAAATCGCATACTATTCGCTCTAGGAAAATGTTGTCTCTAAACTGCATTTCACACAATTCACGGTTGAAAGATGCACTCTAGAAAATTCTTGAATATCTTTTTACCTTAAAATGTGTTTCGGGCAAATCCAGGCTTAATAACTAATCTCGTGGGGTTCGGAGCTATTTCGAAGTGAAAATCGTATTTCGTGCAATCAATAGCTAATATCTGAATTAAAAAACGTGCTCGATGATTCAGGGAATTTAAGTGTTTAATGCTCTAATCTCTTACTCTGAAATGTGTTTCAAATGATTATATACTAAAGTACGAGTTTTAGGAAATCCCAAGATACGTTTTCTTTAAAATGTGTTTCACGTGAATCTAGGGCTAGGAAGGCATTGTAAGAGATTAAGGGTTGTATAAGATCGAAAGCCGTGCTTCGGGCAGTTCCTAAGGGATCTAGGCGAGTCTGGGAAAATGTTAGGTGTAAACCGCGTTTAACGCAGTTCAAATTCGAAGACGCGCTCTAGAAAATTCTTGTTATCATTTTGCTTTAAACCGAGTTTCTAGCCAATTAGGGAATAAGAACTAATATAATGAGTTTCAAGGGCGTTTCTAACCGAAATCGCGTTTTACGTAATTCAGGGTTGAAAGACACACTCTGGAAATTTCTTGGATATCTTTTTCCTATAAAACGAGTTTCACGGAAATTGGGGATTAAGAAGTATACTTGTGGGATTCTGAGCGGTTTCTAACTACAAACCACTAGGTGATCCTAAGGCGTATCTAGGAATTACAATTTAGTCTTTTACTTTGAATTGCATTTTTTACGATTCTTGGTTGAAATATGCATTTTAGGATATTCTACGATATGTTTTTCTTTCAAATGGATTTCGAGTGATTTTAGGGTTAGGAACGTATTGTAGGGGATTGGGGTTGTTTAACACTAAAACAGGTGCTTTGAGGAGTTCGAAGGGATTTCCTAGCCATTTCTGAGAAATTTTGGGGGTAAATCGCGTTTCACGCAATTCACGGTTGAAAGACGTGCTCTAAAAATTTTTGAGATATCTACTTACTCTAAAGCATGTTTAAGAAAAATTATGACTTAATAACTAATCTCGTGGGATTCAAGCCCATTCGTAACGGACAAACAACATATTTCATGCGATCAATAGCCTGTAACTAGATAAAACCAAGTGCTGGATGATTCTAGGATATTTAAGGGTATTCCGGTCTAGACTTTTGCTTTGAAATGCGTTCCATGAGATTCTTTGTTGAAACATACATTTAGATATCTTGTAGGGTTTTGAACGCTTTAAATGAGATTTAGGGTTGTTTAAGATCTAAACGCGTGCTTCGGGCAGTTCAAGGGCTATTTAAATATAAAATTGTGTTTTATTTGGCTCTAGAAAAATGTTATCTCTAAACTGCATTTCACGCGACTCGCGGTTGAAAGACGCATTCTAGAAAATTCTTGAGTATCTTCTTACCTTGAAATGTGTTTCGGGCAAATCCGGGCTTAATAACTAATCTTGTGGGATTCGAAGCTATTTCTAAGTGAAAATAGTATTTCATGCAATTAATAGCCAATATTTGGATGAAAAAGCGTGCTGGATGAATCAGAGCATTAAGGGTTTAACGGTCTAATCTCTTACTCTGAAATGCATTTCAAACGATTATATGCTGAAGTATGAGTTTTAGGATATTCCGAGATACGTTTGTCTTTAAAAAGTGTTTCACGCGATTATAGGGCTAGGAATGCATTGTAGGTGATTTAAGGTTGTATAAGACCTAAAGCCGTGTTTCGGGCAGTTCGTAGGAGATTCTAGGCGGGTCTGAAAAAATGTTGTGTGTAAACCGCGTTTCACACAGTTCACGGTTGAAAGACGCTTTAGAAAATTCTTTGTTATCCTTTTACATTAAAATGGGTTTCTAGCCAATTAGGAAATAAGAGCTAATCTAATGGGATTCAAGGGCATTTCTAACCGACAAACATCATATTTTGTCCTGTCAATAACACAAAAAAAAAAAAGCGTACCGAATGATGCTGGGGCATTTTACGGTATTTCGGACTAGTCTCTTACATTCAAATGCATTCGTGCGATTTTATGCCGAAATACGTAATTTAGGATATTCTGAGATACTTTCCTATTTAAAATGAATTTCACAGGTGATATTAGGGTTAGGAACTCATTACATGGGATAATGGGCTGTTTAAGACTGAAACCCGTGCTTCTAGCCGACAGTAGGAGATTCTAGACAGCTCAGGAAAAATGTTGGCGCTAGATCGCATTTCACGGTCGACAGACGCGCTCTTGAAAGTTCCGAAAATATTTTTCCTTTTAAATCGAGATTTAGGTAAATTCTAGGCATAAGAACTAAATGTGTGGGATTCTTAGTCATTTCTAACTTAAAGACACATTTTTCTATAATAAGAGATACTTTAAGGTTTTAAAATTGGTTTCAGGAGGTTTAAGAGTTTGGAACGTTTTAAAAGGGGTTTACGGTTGGTTAATATTGAAACGCGTGCTTAGGGAAGTTCGAGGGCTATTTTAATATGAAATCGCGTTTTATACAGCTATAGGAAAATGTTGACTCCAAACCACGTTTCACGCAATTCGCGGTTGAAAGACGCGCTCTAGAAAATCCCGGGATATTTTTTTTCCTTTTAAACGAGTTTCACGAAAATTAAGGACTAAGTATTCGTATTCGGTGCACTCAATAGCGTATATTTCGATGAAAATGCATGCCGGGTGATCCTAAGGCATGTCTGGAAATTATGGTTTAATATTTTACTTTGAATTGCATTTTTTACAATTCTTGGTTGAAATTTGTATTTTAGGATATTCTACGATACGTTATTCTTTAAAATGGGTTTCGCGTGCGTGTTGCAGAGGATCGGGGTTGTTTAACACTAAAAACCGTGCTTCGAGTAGTTCGAAGGGATTTAGGGGTAAACCACATTTCATGCAATTCACGGTTAAAAGACGCACTCTAGAAAATTTTGTGATATCTATTTCCTCTAAAGCATGTTTAAGGAAATAACTAATCTCGTGGGATTCAAGCCCGTTCGTAACAGACAAACAACATATTTCGTGCTATCAATAGCTTGTAACTAGATAAAATCGTGTGCTGGACGATTCTATGATATTTAAGGGTATTCCAGTCTAGTCTTTTGCTTTGAAATGCGTTTAATGCGATTCTATGCTAAAACATGCATTTTAGATCTTTTGAGATACTTTTCTATTTTAAAATTTATTTTGAGGTGATTGTAGGGTTTGAAAACGCTTTGAATGAGATTTAGAGTTGTTTAAGAACGAAACGCGTGCTTCGGACAGTTTGAGGGCTATTTTAATATAAAATCGCATTCTGTTCGGCTCTTGAAAAATGTTGCCTCTAAACTTCATTTCACGCGATTCACGGTTGAAAGACGCGCTCCAAAAAATTCTTGAATATCTTTTTACCTTAAAATGTGTTTCGGGCAAATCTAGGCTTAATAACTAATCTCGTGGGCTTCGGAACTATTTCGAAGTGAAAATCGTATTTCGTGCAATCAATAGATAATATTTGGATGAAAAGGCGTGCTCGATGATTCAGGGTATTTAAGTGTTTAATGCTCTAATCTCTTACTTTGAAATGCGTTTCAAACGATTATATGCTGAAGTACGAGTTTTAGAATATCCCGAGATATAATTTACTTTGAAATGTGTCTCAAGTGAATCTAGGGATAGGAACGCATTGTAAGGGATTAAGGATTCTATAAGACCGAAAGCCGTGCGTCGGGCTGTTCCTAGGGGATTCTAGCGCATCTGGGAAAATATTGGGTGTAAATCGCGTTTCACGCAGTTCACGGTTGAAAGACGCGCTATAGAAAATTCTTTGTTATCCTCTTACTTTAAAACGAGTTTCTGGCCAATTAGGGAATAAGATTGTATTTTGTCCAGTCAATAGCCTATATTTCGAAGAAAAGAAAATGCATGCCTAATGATGCCGGGGCATTTTAGGTTATTCTGAACTAGTCTTTTGTATTGAAATGCATTCGTACTATTCTATATTGAAATATCCAATTTAGGTTATTCTAAGATACTTTTTCATTTAAATAGGGTTTCACAAGCGATATTAGGGTTAGGAACGCATTGCATGGAATAATGAGTTGTTTAAGACTGAAACCCATGCTTCTAGCCAGCAGTAAGGGATTCTAGACAACTCTGGGAAAATGATGGCGCTAGATCGCATTTCACGCAGTTCACGGTTGACAGGCGCGCTCTAGAAAATCCTGGATTTCTTTTTCCTTTTAAATCGAGATTTAGGTAAATTCTGGGCGTAAGAACTAATCGCGTGAGATTCTTAGCCGTTTCTAATTGAAATACACATTTTACTATATTTAGAAATAATTTTATATTTCAAAATCAGTTTCAGGCGATTGTAGGGTTTGGAACGCTTTAAAAGGGATTTAGGGTTGTTTGAAACCGAAACGCGTGCTTCGGGAAGTTCCAGGGCTATTTTAATATGAAAACTAGTTTTTATGCGGCTCTAAAAAAGTTTTGGCTCCATACCGCATTTCAAATAATTCGCGGTTGAAAGACACGCTCTAGAGAATTTCAAGATATCGTTTTCCTTTAAAACGAGTTTCACGAAAATTATGGATTAAGAAGTATTCTCATGGGATTCTGAGCAGTTTTTTACTGCATACCGTATTCGGTGAACTCAATAGCGTATATTTTGATAAAAAGGCATGTCGGGGAATTATGGTTTAGTCTTTTATTTTGAATTGCATTTTGTACGATTCTTGACTGAAATATGCATTTTAGGATATTCTACGATACATTTTTTCTTTAAAATGGGTTTCGCGTGAATCTAGGGTTAGAAACAAGTTACAGGGGATCAGGGTTGTTTAACATTGAAAGTCGTGTTTCGAGCAGTTCGAAGGGGTTCTAGAAGGCGATTCGTGCAATTTTATACTAAGATACGCATTTTAGGGTATTCTGAAATTCTTTTCTCTTTAATATGGGTTTCAGGCGATTCTAGAATAAGGCACTCGTTACATAGGATTTCGAGTTGTTTAAAACCAAAACCAGTGCTTCTAAACTGTAAGGGGTTCTAGAAGGCTCTCTCCAAACTATATTTCTAGCGGATCCATCTCATGGGTCCACCAATACTAATTCCTTATTTAGAACCCTTTCCAAAATATTAAATTGATTTGTCCAATTACTATAACTGTTGTGTTTGGATCAGATTTTGGAAAGAAACAAAAATGCTAAATAAAGCAAGCAACCATGCAAATATAGAAAGTGTAAATAAAACAAGTATCCATGAAAAATTAGAAATTCTAATTTTAGTAAGTCCTTTCCTCCACGTGGCCCAATGCAGAAAGATGTCTTGAACTTCTTGATCTTCCAAACTCTTTGGGATTCCTCAAACTCTTTGAGTATCTCCAAACTCTTTGGCCATCCCAAACTCTTTGGTCAATAGTCCATCGTTACCATCTATCTTATCTTGAAAGCCACCGAAATTTACAAATAATAAAAATTTAAAAATGCATAAAATTTCTATATCTCAAAAATTGAGATTTACATTGCGACCTATTGATGAAAATAAAAGAGGCTTAGGGAAACCATCATGCCTTGCCCTTTCTCTGGAAAACCAAGGAAAGCATAATGCCCTTTACAAGTTGCCCAAAATAACCAAAAATAATGATAAAAATAGAAACTTGCAGGGCCACATGGAGAGGACAACAACCTGCAAGGTTAGTATCATATACACAATAGGAAGTAGGGCTAAGAAGGTGTCATTCATTATCTCATGATGAAAAATTTGGACTATCAAAATAGACAGCGCCCTGAGCGCTCGAGCAGAGATGAAACCGCTCGAGCGGGCACTTCAAAGAGACCAGGTCTGCTCGAGTGGGGATGAATCTGCTCAAGCGCCCAACACGCTGTTTGAAAAAAAAACAACGATTTTTGCCCAACCAGTTCCTTTTCATGCATACAGAAAACATAATACATGCATAAATACATCAAAAACTATCCTTACACAACCCTAAATCCATCTACTCCACATCTCATGTAGGGACTAGATCTAGAAGGCCAATCTAACGCGATGAGAATATAGGGATCGCTCTGGTACCAATTGTTGGAAGTAGGTGGGCCTCGTGGATAGGTATTCATAAACTTTTGACCCACTTGATGCAGGATCAAATACTCATAAGGCCAAAAACTCAACCCCAAGGTCTAAAACCCTAATGTCATGCATTAAGATCAAATAATCAATCAAGAAGTTAGATCAAGAAACAAAGAAGCACAACTGATCTACTAAAACAAATAGATAATAGATCTATTCCTTTCGAGCTTGATTGCACTCAAATCGAGAAGTTAAAAACTCGATCTCTACGAAAACTCTTTTCGCAAATTTGATTTCTTTTTTCCTTTGAGTTCTTCAACGCTATTACCCTCTTAGAGAACTTCTCAAGGAGAATGGTGGGATCTCCAGGTAGAAGAAAATCCTACCACTTTCGTAGGAAACCAGAGGAGATAGAGGAGGAAGATAGAGAAACTTAAGACTGTTGTTGTGTAGAGATCTCTAACCATCACCTCTTATTTTTTGTTTATGGAACACCTCCTCTTAGAGCAAGATTAGAAGTCATACTTCTACTCTTAGTATGTGTGTTGCTCCTCCTTCCTTTTAAGAGTTTCAATTGGATTAGTAACCTTCTCTTGTTGGGGTTAGCATGTGGACCACTAGGGATTCCTTAGAATCTGGCTCCAACTAGGAATCTGGCCCCTATATCTCATGTGAACTTTGGACCCACGGTTAATTGCAAATAAATCTACTAAATAAATGCAATTGTACTCCAGTCTTAGGAATAATTACAAGACGATCCTAAACTTCCCAATTACTGCAAACAGCCCCCTCCATCAAATATATCCATGGATCCATTGGAATAAATCTTTATTGAAGGGCCTTATTAATATATCTAGATTCAATCGGCAGTTGTTTCATTCATGCATATCTTTATATTTAGGTTGTTTTGTAGTTGTGTTTTGGGGGAGGGGAGGGAACAGCTTTTTTTTTCTTTAATTTAAGTTTTTGAAATTCAAGTAGAGATTGTCTTATTAGTTCTTTTTTCCCCTCTCTAATTAGATACTCACCTTTCAAATTCCAAATGAATCATGAATGTTTCCTAATTCTTGGTGGCAATATACAACAAATTGAATATCTATTCATAATAGGCTAGAAAAAAACTGTGTTAGATAGTACAGTCTTTTTGGAGCAAAAAAGGTTTATTTAACAAGTGTTTCTGGGATCTAATGTAATGTGGGTGTGTGTACCACTTTTTGCTCTATGACACTTTATAACCCCTATCATGTAGTATAAGCATGAATGTTCCACTCATGTTCATATAGCAATAGATATACGGCAAACATGAAATCGAGTTTTCTTACCCAGAAGATAGCTCCATCAAATTAGCAAAACCGAGTAGACGTGCAAGGCTTTCAGATCCTTAATTGCTTTATGTCCGAGTAAGAAAGGAAGAAAAAAAAATGAATTAGGGCATGAATGAATGCCATACAGGGAGGCTTTGATTTGGATGAATTAGCATGCATTTCTACCACCTCTCGCGAAGGAACATTAAAAGGGGCTTGTTGGAAATCCCTTTGTCGCGAAACCAATAGGGCACTTTCATTTTAGTATGTCACTAATTGGCAAAAAACTATTAGAAATCGACTAAAGATGAACCAATCCAATCTAAAGAGAAGCTAAAGTTATTGTCATATAGGTGTATCCCACCTTCCACATCACCACTAAAAAAACCAGTGGCCTCATATATGGTACTCCAACAGTAAAAAAAAGAGCTTGAAAAAAAATACATACCTTTGAGAGGTAGAGTAAACTTGAAGAGTGAGCAACTCATGAGATTAATGGTTTAGATACATATCAATTAACCGCATGTAAGTATAACGTCAAATTTTAAACAAACGTACATTAATCGGGTATTTGATTGAAACAATTATTCCCATCTTGTAGCCAGAATAACTAAGTAAATAAAGCAATCAAGATATAGAAATTCAATCTACATCATCGAATTCAAACATCTCAATACAAAATCAATCCAGTAATAGAGCAAGTGTAGAGACTTATGATGCAATAACAATATTTAATCACAACTTACAATTAATACTAAAGAAGTAATCATTCAAACACACAAAAATACAAATGAAATGTGTTTTCACCATCTTCCCTGAAATCCCAAAACTATCATGTCGGAAAAAAATTGTTAGTGATAGCTCTATCCAGTAAGACCCCTTGAATTAGTTTCCGACTTCCCTCTATCCATTAAACATGAAAAGAAAAGCGAAAGTAATCTTTCTTTCAAAAACATGAGGCATAAATATTACGTCTGTGAGAACCCGACCCCAGATTTCCTGATTTAGCGTGTTTTAATCGTGGATTTATTTTCTCAGTGGGTTTACCGGTTGTTTGATCAAACTTTTGAGTTGATTTTATTTTCTTTGGTTTTGGGAGCCAGTGAACCTAGACAGTGACCATAGGTTCCTATTTATTTTGTGTGGTCATTTTAGAGAGAGTCTCTTTGATTTCTGAAAATTTCCATTTCAGCTTCGTTTGACTAATCTCGCAATTCCCTACAACTTTCGTGTTTACTCCGTACCCATTTGAAACTCCGAAAATCAGTTTTTCCAGCCCTGGGGCAAAATCAGTCTTTCCACATTGAATCTGGACCCAAATTTCGAGATCTCAAAACCTTACCAAATATATACTTTTTGGAAACTAGATTTTATGAGAAACATTTCCCTCTTCTTGGTCGATCGCATCCGAGGCCCATAAATCGATGTCTTAACACTTGAATCCATTATTTTGATCCCTTTGACCAAACAGTTGACTTTTTCTGTGGACCCCGGAAGTATGTCAATATTAACCTTGTTGGAAAGATAATTTTATTCCGGACACTTTTCATGTTTTAAGTTTCTTGATCCGATGTATAGAAAGCCTCCTAATCACAATTTTCAAGTTTTGAGTGTTTTAAGTGTGGTGGGGCCCACACCCACCCATTATAAATGTGCAACTCCTCTCCCTCATCTCTCCCAATCGTCCCAGCGATGCTGCCTGTGCAGGAATGGGGAATTTTTCACCCCTTTCTTCTTCCCTTGGTTTCTTCCTAACAAATCACCTCAAAGCCTTGCTCAAATCAAGAAAAGACCTTCACCAATCTTGTTCACCTCACCAAGAGCTTTCTATTGGTACCATTTGTGAAGACAAGCATCACCATTAGAGCTTCTTGTGAGCTCTTTCTACTTATTTGAACCACTTCTAAGTAAGCTCTCCTCCTAATCTTTTAGATTTGTATTTGTTTAGCCCTTGAGACTCTCCATTTTCATTATTGGAAGTTTTATCTTTCTATTTCTTAGTTTTGACATTTTAGGGCTTGTTTTGGGGGTTTTTGTGTAGATTGGTGTTTTTGGCTTCGAGGTTGTGATTAGAGCTTGATTTGCTTAGCTTGGACCTAAGGCAAGTGGATGAATGGATTAATTTCATGTTTTCTTGCTATTAAAGATGTGAACCATCATTTATTGCTTTTACCTAAGTCATCTTTATGAGTTTTCATGGTTTTGGAAACATGCATAATGTTAGGCTATTAATAGTTCTCTTGGAAAACATGTGTTTTATTGTCTTGCTTTTAGATCATTTATGATCATTTATGGATTTGCATTTATGGAGATGTCTTGCATTGAATGAGGTGGAAGTGATGGAGAAATGAATGATTTATGGGAGTGGTTGTTAGAGGAGTTGATGATGAATTGAATGGGGTTGAAAGGAGGGTTTGAGACCCTCAATTGTATGTATAAAAGGATGCCCAAAGGAGAATGAAAGGAGGAGAAAAGGGAGGAACAAACTGTTCTCAGAAAAACAGTTTCTGGACAGTTCGCTCGAGCGACCATGACACATCGCTCGAGCGAACCCGTCACAGAAACTCGTTCGCCCGAACGAACCTTAAGTTCGCTCGAGCGAACCCCCAGACAGAGAGCTGTTCGCCCGAGCGAACCTCCCAGTTCGCTCGAGCGAACCGCCTGTCTGTCATGGGTCAATACCTAAGGGCTTGAAACATAGTTTTTAGGCTTGGGGAGGTATTTTATGGAGCCCCAATGCCACGTAAGGACTTGTAAGGCGTTGTATGAAGTCCAGAGGAAGGAGAAACCTCATCATGGAGATTTGTGAGGATTTCTAGATTTGTCAATGTATGTAAGGTCCCGGAATGTTTTTAATTCTTAAAGAGTACCAAATGTTTATCAAACGTAACATACGGAACCCTATACACATTGATTCAAATCTTGGACCTTCAATTCTTAGTTAGGAGAATATTGGAAATCCATTCATGTTCATATTGACCCGATTTTTAATTGTGTCTTTCAAACATCATATCTTATGATTTTGACTTGTCCCGAAAGTATTGGAAAATGTATTTAGCTTTTGTTAACCCGTATATGCCCGTCCCGATACTGATGTGTTTTTGTGCCTACGAGCACCCCGCCCCATTATGTGTATTCATTGTTTTGATTTTCGCATGTTACCTATGAGTCGGCACCACTAAGCTTGGATAACCTTATCGGTTTGATCCACCGGTTTGGATATCCCCCTTCTGTTATACCAGCTGCAGCATGGTTCCCGCCCCGCCCCGCCTCGATATACCCGGTTCGCTACCGTGGTCCCGCAGAGTATTATATGTATTTATTATATAAAAATCGTTGACTCTCCTCACCTCGTGTGACTGAGGTTAACGTCGTTGATTCTCCTCACCTCGTGTGACTGAGGTCAATGTCCCGATGTGCTCTTATTACTTTTGTGAGAGAGGATTTAGCTTTGTGTGGTTGCCATCTTGTTAGTTCCCGAATCATTGGTACCTTTACATGATTTTATCGCATATGTATCTCTTATAAATGATGTATTCTTCTTTTATGAAATTCATGATTTATACAGGTTTCAATGTATTCCCTAAGGTATCATTGTTTAAAATTATTGCTGCCTTTTTACACGGAAATCCCGACTTGCCAAATATACATGTTTTTACATGATTTAAATGATTACATATCTTGTCAAATATTCATGTTTTATACATGCTTTAAAGGAATACATGTCTTGTCAAATATTTATGTTTTATACCTGTTTTATATGAATACAGAATTTTGTCAAATACCATGATTTATCATATGTTTTATTTTTTCAGCACCTGTATTATCTTTTCACCCACCTGCCAGACCGTCGTGTCTGACCCACTACTTTGGTACTCAGGTTTAGATATCTAGCCCGATCAGAGTATACGTGTTGGCTATGGAGCCATGAGCTTGCAGGTTATTTTGTCGGCTATGTCATGTAGACATTGAGCTTGACATCGGAGCTACGTCACATATGGGGTAGAGATTATGAGCTTATTTTGTATGGCTTTGATTAGCCCGTTTATTGGATTGTAATTAATGCACATTGTTATTGTAACTTGAATATATATGGGAATATAATATCTAGATACTGTCAGCTCTGTATTTTATTATGGTTTGTTCCAGTCTGAAATATTCATTGTTAAGATAATTATATGCTTGGGTTGAGTGCGACACGGAATCCGATGGCCACGGACGTCGGGTCGCAACGCCACGAAAGCTTCCGCAAAAATATTCAAGATGTGTTGAAACGGTTATCCTCACACATGCGGATCTTGGGAGAAACATAATCATCACTAAACTCCCAAACAATCAATCATTTCTCACGGCCCCTCGGGTTTTGGGTCGTGACAACGTCCCAAAGATTAAACTAACATACTAACTAAGAAGAAGAAGAACTGGAACATGAAAGAAAAACCCCAAACTGAAAATACCCGATAAAGAGAATCAACAACAGAAGAAGGCAAGACAGGTTCGGATTTGGTGGCTTTATGGATTTACAAATTTGGGATCGGATTCAAGGATTAGGATGTTTAGGGTTAGTGTTTAGGTCTGTTCATTTCGGAAGAAAAAAATTTAGATTTTATTATATGGGCAGATGACTAGAGAGATAGAAAGAGAGTCTTACCAGAGCAGGGGCTTTGAGGAACACCGCAGGTGGAAGAAAATCGAAGGCCAAACAGGTTTCGTTTGTTTACTTTGTGCAATCTTGCATATACGTGGAGCCCATAAGCAAACACCCAGCATCCAAGTGTCCCACAAGCAATAGCTGTCATCTATGTGGGTTCCACAAGAAGTCTTAGAAAACATCCACCCAAAGCTGGAGGGCAGCAGCTTAAAGCAGGAGACTAAACTGCTACTTTTTATTTATGTTATATGGTATAGAAATAAGATCACAAACATTTAGGAGATGGAAACATCCATTAAAAATCCTTCACTCGGGAGCGATGGAATGAAGACATGGAAAGTTTCAACAAAGAAATAGAACTGTAAATCTTTTCGGTAAGTCTTGAATAACTTAAGCTAAAGAAATAGGGGAATCATCCATTTGTTTCTTCCATTTGCTTTTTGTAGTCCTTAAACTTCTTATATGTTGACACCACCTGCCATTAATAAAGCATGAGATATCAAAGGTAAAGAAAAGGCAAGAAAATGCGTTGTGAACAACTCAAATGAGAATCATATTTTAAGAAATTCAGCAAAAGAAAATAAGCCAAGACCTGCTTCAATACCTCGTCAAGCTCTGCCATAGGTTAAACAAGATTTTAATATTCACTGGGATTTGAGACAATGTCAAGACCTGCTAGCTTGACCTACGTAGCGTCAAGCTGCCTCAATCGTGTGCACATATCATCAACAGAAGATCAATGTAATGATCAAGAAATAATTTGTAACCCAATGGCATTCAATGGCATTTTCTTAGATACAGTTGAAAGTCCTTGGGATCCTAACCCTAGAGGGGGGGGGGGGGGGGTGAATAGGGTGAGCTACTAATAGTGACTAACTATGACCAATTTTAATTTTCTATAAACTAACTAGTCACTAGTGATGATGACAAGCACAATGCGGAAGCTAAATACATACAATCACCACAAGAGCATGCACCACAACACAATATTTATAGTGGTTCGGCCAACGTGCCTACATCCACTACCGGCTTGTGATCCAACACCCCACCGGATTTCCACTATTATGCTTTTCAAAAGGCTAAGCAATAACCTCTACAATTATGCTTTCCAAGGATAAGCAATAACCTTACAATGTTGTTTTTCTAGGCTAAACAACAACCTTTACACAATGCTTTTAAATGGCTAAGCAATAACCTTACAAGTAAATATTTCTCTCAAAGAAAGTGTCTTCACAAAACACTCTTATGAGATTACAATTTAAGCTCAATAAAAATTGCCTCTAAGTAGGCGGATAAGAAAATGAAAATCTAACTCACACAACACAATGAAATGCAAAGATGAATGCTTGTGATATGTGTGTGTGGAAAACTTCAATCAAGTTTAAAAAGAAGGCTTAATCAATATATGCTAGAAGCATTTGAAAGTTAAGGCACACAAAGATTTGATTGAAGTTATATGCAAATCACTTGAACAACTACAAACTTGTTAATGATGTGAAAATCAAAAGATCACAATTTGAATGTTTAAGCCTAATCAAGTGATGCATGTGCTATGCTATGTTGTTTTCAAAAACAAAGGTTTAACTTAAGATTCAAATGAATGAAAACAACAAAGATGATTCAAACAAGTTAATGAAACACGTTTATAAAACAAATCAAAGGTTTTAACAAAACATGATTTATAAAGTTTTAACACAAAACTTGGTTTGAATCAAAGTGAGAAATCCATCACAATCTAAAACAAAGATTGAATGAAGGTAATGGATTTAACACATCATAGTTTATATGCTAATAATCATTTACCAATATTTTAGTCAAAGCATAAAACATATGATTAACAAAAGTAAAGCTTACTTGATGATTTAACTTAATGATCCAAGCTTTAGCTTTACTAATGACCCTCTTGGTCTTTCTTAGTTCATCCCCTTTTTCCTTGACTCCAAACTCCTCAAAGATGGCTTGGAAGGTCTAAAATGTTCAACAACTTCCTCACTTTTTCCAAAGGGGATGAAGCCTTTTTATACACAGAAAATAGAGTTTCTGTGTGTCCCCGGTCGACCCCATGACAGGCCCGGTCGACCGACCCTTAACGGTCAGAAAAATGACCGTTGGAGAGCCAACGGCTCTATGCCCAGTCGACCCGCAGTGTACGCGGTCGACCGGGATGTGTACCCGGTCGACCGGGTACACTGGGCCACTTTTCCCATTTGCATACTTTTGCAATTTTCAAAGATTTTTGATGTGGGACTTGTTGGGGCCATTAAATCAAGCTTGAAACATGATTTAAATCAATCTAAGTATTTTTTAAAATCATGAATCATAAAACGCCACAAATCATTTGAAACTTTAAAACTTAGGCTAAGCTTGAATTTTGAAATTCCTTTTACAAAATCAATTGCATCCAAAATTAAAACCAATTCATGCATAAAACATGAGTTTTACCATATTTAAAAACAATGCATGGATAAAATAAGATTTCAATGTTTTCTAAATCAATGCATGTGTGTGAATTCAAATGATGAATAAAATGAATGATGCATCCATCAAATTGCAATAAACAAAAACCTAACAATCTCCCCCTTTGCAATTTGATGGCAAACCTTCAATATGTTGGCAAACCTTGCTCAACACTAAGACTTCACACACAGTCTTCAGCTCCTCCTTGGCTGGACAATTCTTGAAATCTCTTTGGATGCTTCTTCATTTAGCTTGGGCTCTAGCTTCATTCTTCATTCTTCTTGATGCTTGGAGCTTGATCATTCTTCAAGCTTTCTTTTCATCTTCCTTCTTTTAGCTAAGCAACTTCTTTAGCTCCCAAGCTTTCTTCTCTTCATTTCTCCCCTTTGACCATGCACTCTCCTTTTGGCTAGATGTGCATTCTCTCCACCTTTAGCACTTTCTCCCCCTTAATTCTTTCTCCCCTTTTTCATTAAGCTTGAGAACTTTCTCCCCCTTTGCCATTAAATTGCAAAGGTATCAATTGAACAGGGAACCTACACACATGAAACAAGGAAATACCTTTTAGTAGCACCTGTTAACAAAGGAAATAAAAATGTAATATATAACAGGTTATCATGCATGGTTGATAAGCTTATAAGGGTATCAGAGCTAATATAAGGTGAATTTGATCAAAACTAATACTTCCTATGAAGTTTTACTCCCCCTCAATCCATACTCTCCTTTTGTCAAACATTTGACAAGAATATAACTATTTGGTGCAAGAAGATGGTTTAACCAATTGAGGGTTAACTTCAAGTGAAGGATTAGATTCCAAATGACTAATAAGCTCAATATGATCAAATTACCAATATAGAGCAAGGTCAAGGGATATACTAAACATAGCATCAATCAATATAACTATGAAAATCATATGCTATGAATATTTTTGAAATCATTTCATCCAATCATCAAATATGACTATCATGTGCAAGATGAGTGAAATGAAGTTCAAACATGAAGCCTACCTCAACCATTAACCAACCAAGATTATGAATACATAAGTATGGTGGTCATGAGATATACCTATGAGAGCATGTGAGGTGGCAAACATGAAAATTATGATGCTAATAGAATGTGACAATTACAAAATCAAGCATCATAAAAGGATATTCATCACTTTAAATGATATAACTAATGAGCATAGTGACGAATAAGAGAAATTGCATAAAAGATATAACTTAGTAGACTATGCAATTTACAAAAGTGTCTAATCATATGAATTCAACATCTAAGAAATCCAACACACAATAGATATAACTATGAAATACAAGAAATGGATTTCAAAGAGGTTCATATGATTAAGAACACTACTATGAAGTTGAACCATGTATTAGGATGACAACATAAGGAAAATACACATGAATCAACATCATAACCATCCATTAAAAAAATAACTAAAAAGCATAAAGGATGGGTTTTTGAGTTCTAGTATGGTTTTTACAAATGTAAATAAGATCACAACCATACAAGAACCTAATAGACATTTGCATATAAAAAGAATGAAACTAAGAGATGCAAATAGTCTATCACAACATTCATTTCCATTTCTTAGATGATAAAACCAAATGCATAAGGAAATGAAAACATGGAACATGCTTTGAAGAATATAACTAATGATGTTTTAAAACATTTCCATTCATACTATCTTCAAATCATTTAAATAAACAAAATCCAACAATGAGCATAAAGAGAATGAATTGAAGATAACACATTATCAATCATCAATTTGTATTCTAAACAATATAACTACAAAGATTCATACAAATTGATTTAAAAAACTATTCAACTTGCATTTTAAATGATATAACACATAAAAGTTGGTTTTTCAAAAACAATAATTTTCCATATGAAAATATAACTTAGAGATCTATGGAAAATCCAAATTGTTTCAAATCATTTGTTTTTCAAAACACATCTTACTAAGACATCCAAACAAATGATTTTACAATATCAATCGATTATGAAAAATCTAGCTATAAAAGCTTTTGAAATCATAATCAATTGAACATGTAGAAATGCAATACAAATGATATAACTTAATGAGATCAAAAAGCAAATCTAACATGATGAAATTATAATCAAAAGATTTTGAAAACCACGATGTTTAAACTAGTATGGTACATGAAGACAAAATCAATTGATTACTAATAAACATTGCATTCTTAAAAAAAATGTAACTAAGAAAGAACAAAATGCAAATGCAACATGACCAACAAAATGATTTACCTATGAAGGATAGGTTGGTCAATGAGGTCCAAGGCCTTAAGGTTTGTCTAAGTATCTAACTTTGGGAATCCACCTAAGGTCTGAGATGGTTGGACATTGAGGTCTATATTAAAAGTTCCACCAACACTAGGAGATTTGACTTGATAAATTTTTAACTTAGACTTATCACCTTGATATTTAGATTTGACTAAATTTAGCTTAGATTGGTGATTAGTCTTTTGAGGTTGGTGAGTTTTCTTTTTAGGGGATTGATTTCTTTTCTTCTTATTTCCTCCATTTATTTGACTTTTGAATTTAAATTTAACTTTGCAACTTTATTCAAAAGTTCTTTCATTTGTTGAGTTATGGGAGGAAGATTGAGAAGCTTTTTGTTAATAGATTCTTTTAGAGTTGGTTTAACTTGTTTAACCTTTTTATAATCTATTTTAGGAGACTCCTTTTTAATAGGTTAACTTGTTTAATCTTTTTGGAGTCTTCCTTGGTTTTTAGTGTCCTTATCCATCAAAGAGTTTGATTTTACTTCAAAGATGGGTTTAGACACATAGCTTCTTCTTTGTTTGCACTCAAACCTAAAATGTCCTTCAATGCCACAATAATTGCATTTAGTCATGGACAAAGAAGTGTGAGTGCTAGAGAATGAGGACTCACCTTTCACAAATGTGTTGGTGAATTTAGGGTCATGTGTAATATTCCTATCATATCCAAGACCCGTCCTATCTCTTTTAGATTTACCCACTTTCAATAACTTTTCAAATCTTTCTTCACTTTGGGTAAATTTGCACTCATACTTTTGTTTGTAGGTTTCAAGTTGAGTGACTTGTTCTTTAAGGGTTGAATTTTCATTTTTAACTTTTGTAAGTTCATTTTCAATTCCCTTAAATTTGTTTAGCTCTTCATGGGCAAGTTTTAATTCAAATTTAATTTCATTAATAACATTGGATCCAAGTTCTAGAGTGTTTATCTTAATTTGAGCATTAGATAAGTTTTCCTTAGAGATATTCAACTTGGATTCTAGGTTGTTAATGTTTTCATCTTGCCTTTTTAATTGATCTCTTAGTTTTGAATTTTCCTTATTAAGATTATCATAATCTATCTTTGATTCTCTTAGATCATCTTTAATATTAGATAGATTATGCAAAGAGATCATGAACTTAGATTCTGCACAATTTATTAATTCTTCTTTTTCTCTAAGTTCATCTTTTGAAGAGACTAATTCTTGGTTTAGTCTTTTAGATTCTTCTTTTAATCTTCTATTCTTCTTAGAAAGCTCTAAGGATAATGTGCACAAATCCTCATAAGCTTTTTCAATGTCATTATCATTTTCATCATTTTCTTCCTCTTTTAATTCAAATTGAGATTCTTTAAATTCATTGTTTGAATCTCCAATAGTGGGAAGAAGGAGGGGTCTAGAAGAATCTACCAAAGAATCTACAAAGTCTAAACTAGTGGAATCCATTCTTATGATTTTCATGGAGGCACAACACTAGGGTTTTAACTCTAGGTTTTTACACCTAATCAAGAGTTCCAAACACTTGATCCTAATATAGAGCACTTTGCTCTGATACCAATTGAAAGTCCTTGGGATCCTAACCCTAGAGGGGGGGGGGGGGGTGAATAGGGTGAGCTACTAATAGTGACTAACTATGACCAATTTTAATTTTCTATAAACTAACTAGTCACTAGTGATGATGACAAGCACAATGCGGAAGCTAAATACATACAATCACCACAAGAGCATGCACCACAACACAATATTTATAGTGGTTCGGCCAACGTGCCTACATCCACTACCGGCTTGTGATCCAACACCCCACCGGATTTCCACTATTATGCTTTTCAAAAGGCTAAGCAATAACCTCTACAATTATGCTTTCCAAGGATAAGCAATAACCTTACAATGTTGTTTTTCTAGGCTAAACAACAACCTTTACACAATGCTTTTAAATGGCTAAGCAATAACCTTACAAGTAAATATTTCTCTCAAAGAAAGTGTCTTCACAAAACACTCTTATGAGATTACAATTTAAGCTCAATAAAAATTGCCTCTAAGTAGGCGGATAAGAAAATGAAAATCTAACTCACACAACACAATGAAATGCAAAGATGAATGCTTGTGATATGTGTGTGTGGAAAACTTCAATCAAGTTTAAAAAGAAGGCTTAATCAATATATGCTAGAAGCATTTGAAAGTTAAGGCACACAAAGATTTGATTGAAGTTATATGCAAATCACTTGAACAACTACAAACTTGTTAATGATGTGAAAATCAAAAGATCACAATTTGAATGTTTAAGCCTAATCAAGTGATGCATGTGCTATGCTATGTTGTTTTCAAAAACAAAGGTTTAACTTAAGATTCAAATGAATGAAAACAACAAAGATGATTCAAACAAGTTAATGAAACACGTTTATAAAACAAATCAAAGGTTTTAACAAAACATGATTTATAAAGTTTTAACACAAAACTTGGTTTGAATCAAAGTGAGAAATCCATCACAATCTAAAACAAAGATTGAATGAAGGTAATGGATTTAACACATCATAGTTTATATGCTAATAATCATTTACCAATATTTTAGTCAAAGCATAAAACATATGATTAACAAAAGTAAAGCTTACTTGATGATTTAACTTAATGATCCAAGCTTTAGCTTTACTAATGACCCTCTTGGTCTTTCTTAGTTCATCCCCTTTTTCCTTGACTCCAAACTCCTCAAAGATGGCTTGGAAGGTCTAAAATGTTCAACAACTTCCTCACTTTTTCCAAAGGGGATGAAGCCTTTTTATACACAGAAAACAGAGTTTCTGTGTGTCCCCCGGTCGACCCCATGACAGGCCCGGTCGACCGACCCTTAACGGTCAGAAAAATGACCGTTGGAGAGCCAAACGGCTCTATGCCCAGTCGACCCGCAGTGTACGCGGTCGACCGGGATGTGTACCCGGTCGACCGGGTACACTGGGCCCTGGGTCACTTTTCCCATTTTGCATACTTTTGCAATTTTCAAAGATTTTTGATGTGGGACTTGTTGGGGCCATTAAATCAAGCTTGAAACATGATTTAAATCAATCTAAGTATTTTTTAAAATCATGAATCATAAAAAGCCACAAATCATTTGAAACTTTAAAACTTAGGCTAAGCTTGAATTTTGAAATTCTTTTTATAAAATCAATTGCATCCAAAATTAAAACCAATTCATGCATAAAACATGAGTTTTACCATATTTAAAAACAATGCATGGATAAAATAAGATTTCAATGTTTTCTAAATCAATGCATGTGTGTGAATTCAAATGATGAATAAAATGAATGATGCATCCATCAAATTGCAATAAACAAAAACCTAACAATCTCCCCCTTTGCAATTTGATGGCAAACCTTCAATATGTTGGCAAACCTTGCTCAACACTAAGACTTCACACACAGTCTTCAGCTCCTCCTTGGCTGGACAATTCTTGAAATCTCTTTGGATGCTTCTTCATTTAGCTTGGGCTCTAGCTTCATTCTTCATTCTTCTTGATGCTTGGAGCTTGATCATTCTTCAAGCTTTCTTTTCATCTTCCTTCTTTTAGCTAAGCAACTTCTTTAGCTCCCAAGCTTTCTTCTCTTCATTTCTCCCCTTTGACCATGCACTCTCCTTTTGGCAAGATGTGCATTCTCTCCACCTTTAGCACTTTCTCCCCCTTAATTCTTTCTCCCCTTTTTCATTAAGCTTGAGAACTTTCTCCCCCTTTGCCATTAAATTGCAAAGGTATCAATTGAACAGGGGAACCTACACACATGAAACAAGGAAATACCTTTTAGTAGCACCTGTTAACAAAGGAAATAAAAATGTAATATATAACAGGTTATCATGCATGGTTGATAAGCTTATAAGGGTATCAGAGCTAATATAAGGTGAATTTGATCAAAACTAATACTTCCTATGAAGTTTTACTCCCCCTCAATCCATACTCTCCTTTTGTCAAACATTTGACAAGAATATAACTATTTGGTGCAAGAAGATGGTTTAACCAATTGAGGGTTAACTTCAAGTGAAGGATTAGATTCCAAATGACTAATAAGCTCAATATGATCAAATTACCAATATAGAGCAAGGTCAAGGGATATACTAAACATAGCATCAATCAATATAACTATGAAAATCATATGCTATGAATATTTTTGAAATCATTTCATCCAATCATCAAATATGACTATCATGTGCAAGATGAGTGAAATGAAGTTCAAACATGAAGCCTACCTCAACCATTAACCAACCAAGATTATGAATACATAAGTATGGTGGTCATGAGATATACCTATGAGAGCATGTGAGGTGGCAAACATGAAAATTATGATGCTAATAGAATGTGACAATTACAAAATCAAGCATCATAAAAGGATATTCATCACTTTAAATGATATAACTAATGAGCATAGTGACGAACAAGAGAAATTGCATAAAGATATAACTTAGTAGACTATGCAATTTACAAAAGTGTCTAATCATATGAATTCAACATCTAAGAAATCCAACACACAATAGATATAACTATGAAATACAAGAAATGGATTTCAAAGAGGTTCATATGATTAAGAACACTACTATGAAGTTGAACCATGTATTAGGATGACAACATAAGGAAAATACACATGAATCAACATCATAACCATCCATTAAAAAAATAACTAAAAAGCATAAAGGATGGGTTTTTGAGTTCTAGTATGGTTTTTACAAATGTAAATAAGATCACAACCATACAAGAACCTAATAGACATTTGCATATAAAAAGAATGAAACTAAGAGATGCAAATAGTCTATCACAACATTCATTTCCATTTCTTAGATGATAAAACCAAATGCATAAGGAAATGAAAACATGGAACATGCTTTGAAGAATATAACTAATGATGTTTTAAAACATTTCCATTCATACTATCTTCAAATCATTTAAATAAACAAAATCCAACAATGAGCATAAAGAGAATGAATTGAAGATAACACATTATCAATCATCAATTTGTATTCTAAACAATATAACTACAAAGATTCATACAAATTGATTTAAAAAACTATTCAACTTGCATTTTAAATGATATAACACATACAAGTTGGTTTTTCAAAAACAATAATTCTCCATATGAAAATATAACTTAGAGATCTATGGAAAATCCAAATTGTTTCAAATCATTTGTTTTTCAAAACACATCTTACTAAGACATCCAAACAAATGATTTTACAATATCAATCGATTATGAAAAATCTAGCTATAAAAGCTTTTGAAATCATAATCAATTGAACATGTAGAAATGCAATACAAATGATATAACTTAATGAGATCAAAAAGCAAATCTAACATGATGAAATTATAATCAAAAGATTTTGAAAACCACGATGTTTAACTAGTATGGTACATGAAGACAAAATCAATTGATTACTAATAAACATTGCATTCTTAAAAAAAAATGTAACTAAGAAAGAACAAAATGCAAATGCAACATGACCAACAAAATGATTTACCTATGAAGGATAGGTTGGTCAATGAGGTCCAAGGCCTTAAGGTTTGTCTAAGTATCTAACTTTGGGAATCCACCTAAGGTCTTGAGATGGTTGGACATTGAGGTCTATATTAAAAGTTCCACCAACACTAGGAGATTTGACTTGATAAATTTTTAACTTAGACTTATCACCTTGATATTTAGATTTGACTAAATTTAGCTTAGATTGGTGATTAGTCTTTTGGGGTTGGTGAGTTTTCTTTTTAGGGGATTGATTTCTTTTCTTCTTATTTCCTCCATTTATTTGACTTTTGAATTTAAATTTAACTTTGCAACTTTATTCAAAAGTTCTTTCATTTGTTGAGTTATGGGAGGAAGATTGAGAAGCTTTTTGTTAATAGATTCTTTTAGAGTTGGTTTAACTTGTTTAACCTTTTTATAATCTATTTTAGGAGACTCCTTTTTAATAGGTTTAACTTGTTTAATCTTTTTGGAGTCTTCCTTGGTTTTTAGTGTCTTATCCATCAAAGAGTTTGATTTTACTTCAAAGATGGGTTTAGACACATAGCTTCTTCTTTGTTTGCACTCAAACCTAAAATGTCCTTCAATGCCACAATAATTGCATTTAGTCATGGGCAAAGAAGTGTGAGTGCTAGAGAATGAGGACTCACCTTTCACAAATGTGTTGGTGAATTTAGGGTCATGTGTAATATTCCTATCATATCCAAGACCCGTCCTATCTCCTTTTGATTTACCCAATTTAAATAACTTTTCCAATCTTTCTTCACTTTGGGTAAATTTGCACTCATACTTTTGTTTGTAGGTTTCAAGTTGAGTGACTTGTTCTTTAAGGGTTGAATTTTCATTTTTAACTTTTGTAAGTTCTTTTTCAATTCCCTTAAATTTGTTTAGCTCTTCATGGGCAAGTTTTAATTCAAATTTAATTTCATTAATAACATTGGATCCAAGTTCTAGAGTGTTTATCTTAATTTGAGCATTAGATAAGTTTTCCTTAGAGATATTCAACTTGGATTCTAGGTTGTTAATGTTTTCATCTTGCCTTTTTAATTGATCTCTTAGTTTTGAATTTTCCTTATTAAGATTATCATAATCTATCTTTGATTCTCTTAGATCATCTTTAATATTAGATAGATTATGCAAAGAGATCATGAACTTAGATTCTGCACAATTTATTAATTCTTCTTTTTCTCTAAGTTCATCTTTTGAAGAGACTAATTCTTGGTTTAGTCTTTTAGATTCTTCTTTTAATCTTCTATTCTTCTTAGAAAGCTCTAAGGATAATGTGCACAAATCCTCATAAGCTTTTTCAATGTCATTATCATTTTCATCATTTTCTTCCTCTTTTAATTCAAATTGAGATTCTTTAAATTCATTGTTTGAATCTCCAATAGTGGGAAGAAGGAGGGGTCTAGAAGAATCTACCAAAGAATCTACAAAGTCTAAACTAGTGGAATCCATTCTTATGATTTTCATGGAGGCACAACACTAGGGTTTTAACTCTAGGTTTTTACACCTAATCAAGAGTTCCAAACACTTGATCCTAATATAGAGCACTTTGCTCTGATACCAATTGAAAGTCCTTGGGATCCTAACCCTAGAGGGGGGGGGGGGGGGTGAATAGGGTGAGCTACTAATAGTGACTAACTATGACCAATTTTAATTTTCTATAAACTAACTAGTCACTAGTGATGATGACAAGCACAATGCGGAAGCTAAATACATACAATCACCACAAGAGCATGCACCACAACACAATATTTATAGTGGTTCGGCCAACGTGCCTACATCCACTACCGGCTTGTGATCCAACACCCCACCGGATTTCCACTATTATGCTTTTCAAAAGGCTAAGCAATAACCTCTACAATTATGCTTTCCAAGGATAAGCAATAACCTTACAATGTGTTTTTCTAGGCTAAACAACAACCTTACACAATGCTTTTAAATGGCTAAGCAATAACCTTACAAGTAAATATTTCTCTCAAAGAAAGTGTCTTCACAAAACACTCTTATGAGATTACAATTTAAGCTCAATAAAAATTGCCTCTAAGTAGGCGGATAAGAAAATGAAAATCTAACTCACACAACACAATGAAATGCAAAGATGAATGCTTGTGATATGTGTGTGTGGAAAACTTCAATCAAGTTTAAAAAGAAGGCTTAATCAATATATGCTAGAAGCATTTGAAAGTTAAGGCACACAAAGATTTGATTGAAGTTATATGCAAATCACTTGAACAACTACAAACTTGTTAATGATGTGAAAATCAAAAGATCACAATTTGAATGTTTAAGCCTAATCAAGTGATGCATGTGCTATGCTATGTTGTTTTCAAAAACAAAGGTTTAACTTAAGATTCAAATGAATGAAAACAACAAAGATGATTCAAACAAGTTAATGAAACACGTTTATAAAACAAATCAAAGGTTTTAACAAAACATGATTTATAAAGTTTTAACACAAAACTTGGTTTGAATCAAAGTGAGAAATCCATCACAATCTAAAACAAAGATTGAATGAAGGTAATGGATTTAACACATCATAGTTTATATGCTAATAATCATTTACCAATATTTTAGTCAAAGCATAAAACATATGATTAACAAAAGTAAAGCTTACTTGATGATTTAACTTAATGATCCAAGCTTTAGCTTTACTAATGACCCTCTTGGTCTTTCTTAGTTCATCCCCTTTTTCCTTGACTCCAAACTCCTCAAAGATGGCTTGGAAGGTCTAAAATGTTCAACAACTTCCTCACTTTTTTCAAAGGGGATGAAGCCTTTTTATACACAGAAAACAGAGTTTCTGTGTGTCCCCGGTCGACCCCATGACAGGCCCGGTCGACCGACCCTTAACGGTCAGAAAAATGACCGTTGGAGAGCCAAACGGCTCTATGCCCAGTCGACCCGCAGTGTACGCGGTCGACCGGGATGTGTACCCGGTCGACCGGGTACACTGGGCCCTGGGTCACTTTTCCCATTTTGCATACTTTTGCAATTTTCAAAGATTTTTGATGTGGGACTTGTTGGGGCCATTAAATCAAGCTTGAAACATGATTTAAATCAATCTAAGTATTTTTTAAAATCATGAATCATAAAAAGCCACAAATCATTTGAAACTTTAAAACTTAGGCTAAGCTTGAATTTTGAAATTCTTTTTACAAAATCAATTGCATCCACAATTAAAACCAATTCATGCATAAAACATGAGTTTTTACCATATTTAAAAACAATGCATGGATAAATAAGATTTCAATGTTTTCTAAAATAATGCAAGTATGTGAATTCAAATGATGAATAAAATGAATGATGCATCCATCAAATTGCAATAAACAAAAACCTAAATGACCAGCCCGTTGGGAGATGTCGTGGTGGGGTCTCATTAATCGACTGGGAAGCCATGACCAGCCCACGTTATCATAAATGCGCGTCGGGTCAGCCCACGTCGCATTTAATACGCGTCGGTTCAGCCCACGTCACATTTAATGTGCCAGATCGTGTTGAACGCCTTTGGCGATAGGGGATCGTGGGATCTGCCCTTGGGCCTTGCCCTGATGTGGCCTCAGCCGCTGGATGTCGTGTCTGTCCCATTAGCTCGTGCCTTTATCCCTCTACGTGCCTGGTGACGTGGAGGATGAGGGGTGTGAGTGGAGACTCTTTCTGGTTTCGGCTTTCATCCCGGCTTCTTCAGCCGAGGTGGAGCTTTCTGCCGAGATGGCATCCGGGGTGTCCTAGCCGAGGTGGAGCTCCCTGCCGAGATGACGCCTGAGGCGGGCCAGTTCGGCGCTAAAGGCCCGGAGCTGCATGACTTCGGCCGGACCTCCTGTCCTGGTAGCCGGGGTGAGCCTGGTGCCATGTAGATGGCACGCGGATGGCACGTGAGAGTGCTTAGTCTCATCTGATGGCTGTGATTAGCGTAATCCCGTGGTTCTGGAAATCTCCCCACACAATTGCCCCCTAGCCTTTGACCTCTTAAGCGCCCTAGCTTTTAGGGGTTGAAGGCTAGAAAAACTATCTGGGGATACAGCGATCATTGCTTGGTGTCGCTCCGACTCTTTGAAGCAATAAATGCTCTGCCATGTTCGTCTTGGGAACCGAGTTGACGGCTACACGCGTAGCTTCTGCGTTGATTGCATTGTCTCATTGATGGGACGGGCACGGGCTTTGAAGTGTCTCTTCGAATTCGGAGGCGGTACCCAAATGAGGGTTTCCCCTTCTACAAATAGGGCCGTCCCCTTCTTTTTTCTCGCTCCCGATTTCTTTCGCCTTCGCCTTTGCTTTCGATTTCTGCCCTGGTTCCTGAGATCTGTTCGAGGAAGACGATCGTAGAACGCGCCCGGATCTGCTTTTGATCTGCCTCTTTGTCCCTGTAAGTCGTTTTTGTCCTTCTGTCTGGTTCTTCTTGGGGTTTTTCGTTTCTAGGGTTTTTTCTTTGTCGTCACCCCCTTTCAGACATGGGCACCCCTAGATTCAGGGTAGATTCTGATGAGGGCTTAGCTGAGTTTAGAGCTGCCTACAGCATTCCGGAGGGGGTCCGCCTGAAACCGGCGGACCCTGCCGACGCTGCCCTGTATCGCTGCTACGGCGGCTGGATGCCATTCCCTCTGATCTCTGTGATCGAGGGTGGGGTCAGGTTTCCACTGGACCCCTTGCTTAGGGCCTGCCTTATCCTTTGGTCCCTCGCCCCGGGCCAGCTGATGCCCAATGGCTACAAGGTCATCATGGGCACAGCGAAGCTGAACGAGATCTTGGGGACCAACTTAGGCCCTCACGACATTGAGGACGCATATGATATCTGCAAGGCTGGGGAGGGAAGATATTATCTCCGTGTGAAGCCGCAGCGAAGGGGCTTCGTCCTAGCCTTGGAGGACTCAAGTAAGAATGCTGAGGAGGATTTCTTCTGTGTCTCGGGGAACTGGGAGTTCGGCCCGGGTGAAGACAGGAGGCTGTCGGTCCCACGTCGCCCTGGGGAAGTCCCAAGTAATCATCACTGCTTTTCTCCTTTACTGTTTTGCTTACCTTATTGATGCTGAACTGACACCCTTTTTTGCTTGTTGAGCAGAGGCGGGTGCGAGGCGACGCCGAGCTGCTAGCGAAGGTTGGAGGAGGAATACCGACGACATCAACAAGGTCGAACGGTACAAGGGGCACGAGACCAGGTCAGCTTGGAAGCTGCTTGGATACACGCCGAGGTATCGCGGCCACTACCAGAGGACCGGAGTACCTGAGGTGGACGAGATACACCCGGACCGTCCAACCGTATCAGTTGCGGTGTTTAGCGGGGTCCCCTTGACCGATCCCGTTGCCGACCGAACTGAGTCTGGTGCCGAGGCGTCCACTTCCGATCCGGAGCTGCCGGACTTGTCGCAGATTGTGGAAGCTTATCTCTCTGATCGAGAGGACATGGAGGGAAGCTCGAGGGAGCTCGCTGTCAAGGACCTGGCCGCCAAGTTTAAGCGGAGGTCGTCGTCTTCTGGGGCTCCATCGCCTGCCGGTACTCGTGCTGCCTCGGGTCCGGTGGGCGCCGGTACTTCACTCTGCTCCTGCCCCCGCCTCGAGCGGGGGAGCCCGGCAACGTTCGCCGGACCGCTCGAAGGAGGGGTCCCCGCCCAAGAAGAAGTCCAAGGCGGGGGAGAAGAGCTCGAAGGCTGATCTGCAGTCGAGGGGCAAAACTCCTGAACGGGCCCCTGGGGCTAAAGCTCCATCCGAAAAGGGAGGCGAGAAGAGCGCGCCAAAGGAAAAGAGTGCGCCGGCCGAAAAGAGTGCGCCGGTCAGCAAGTCGGCTGTTGGTCCAGCGCGCGAGCCTCTCATCTCGGCGGGGCAAGGGTCCGGATCGGCCTTCGGGCCCCGAACTGCCCCAGCACCGTGGAAGCCGAAAATGGAAACCACTACCGGCAAGCCCCTGAACGTTGAAGACCGATTGCTGGGAAATGTCGAGGTGATCGGGGCTCTCGCCAAGGCCTGTGCTCTGCCAAGAGACATGGAGACGCACGATAGGTTCGAGGATGAGAGCCTGATGGTCTCGGCGATCCAGGATAGTCTTCGGGTTAGTGTTTGCAACGCTTTTCTTCATTCTTCAAGTGTCTTGGTCGAGCCTGACTCTCTGTTTCCATTTGCAGAACGTGCAGAGGCTCCTAACCGTGGTGGGAAGGAGGGATAGGAACGCTGCGAGAGTGACCCGCCTGGAGTCCGAGCGGGAGAAGCTGAAGAAGGAGCTGGACGATCAGAGGAAGGGAATGGAAGAGCTCAGGGTGGCCAGCGCTGGAGAGTCCGCTCGGTTGGCATCAGCTCTGACTGAGAACGCCGAACTTTCGTCCAGGGCCAACCATATGAAAGGCGAACTCTGGATGAAGAACAAGAAGACCGCCGAACTGGAATCTGAGCTGGCCAGATTGAAGTCTGAGTCGACGGCTGAGGTAACAAGGTTGCGGGGGGAGGTCTTGGCTGGTCGCGCTGAGAGGGAGAAGTTGGTGAAGGAAAAGGCCTCTCTTCAGGCCGAGGCCCAGTCCGCCTTCCAGGATGGGGTAGATCGAGCCACTGAGCTGTACGAGAAGCAGGTGGAGGAGATCACCTCCATTCTGTTCGAGGAAGGATGCTTGGCTGCACTGAGACGTGCGGGGGTCCCTGAAGACCACCCTGTCTATCAGGACCTGCCGAAGTATGCGGACCTGGATCCTGAGCCGAGCTCCTCACCTGCAACTGAAAGCGCCCCGGTCGAAGCTCCTGCTGCTGACGACGCTCCAGCTGCCCCGGTCTTGAGCGATGCCCCGGTCACCAGCGATGCTTCGGCCGTGCCTCAAGGTGATGCCTCTTCTGCGCCTGTTTCGGCTGAGGTACCAGTTGAAGCCCCTTCTGGTTCGGCCGAAGCTGCTGGTTCGGCAGATACGGTGATCGACCTGGTCGAGTCGCCGAAACCACAGTAACCAGGCTCCTCTATATTTCTGTCTTCTTTTATGTAAAATTTTTGCTTCTCAGCTTTGTAACACTTTGTCTATTCAATGAAAGTCGAGCTTTTCACTCGTGCATTTTCTCTCTGCATTTCTCTTTCATTCCTGGATGTGCAACAGTATTTCTGTGCTGTTTATGTTTGAGTGCTGGCACTGACCTCGGCCGAAATGGCTGGCCTTGCGCCGAGGTGGACCCATGCCGTGGCCGAAAGCGAGTTCGGCATGGTCTTCTGAGGGGTGTATGAACCCGGGCTTCAGGAAACTGACCTTGGCCGAACTGCCTTGCGCCGAGGTGCGAGGGGTTTATGAACCCGGGCTTTAGGAAAGGCTGAGTGTAGGAACTCCAGGCCATTTCCAAGGCGTAGAGCCTTGATTGTGTCCAAGACACGGGGCTTTAGGAAAGGCTGAGTGTAAGAACTCCATGCCATTTCCAGGGCGTAGAGCCTTGATTGTGTCCAAGACACGGGGCTTTAGGAAAGGCTGAGTGTAAGAACTCCATGCCATTTCCAGGGCGTAGAGCCTTGATTGTGTCCAAGACACGGGGCTTTAGGAAAGGCTGAGTGTAAGAACTCCAGGCCATTTCCAGGGCGTAGAGCCTTGATTGTGTCCAAGACACGGGGCTTTAGGAAAGGCTGAGTGTAAGAACTCCAGGCCATTTCCAGGGCGTAGAGCCTTTGCTGCCGGAGTCGACCAGAGAGAGACGACAGATTGATGACAAGGCAAAAGCTGCTTTTATTGATTCTGAGATTCATTACATCTTTAGAAATAAAATTTCTTCAAGTGGGATGCATTCCACGGTCTCGGCAGTGGCTTGCCTTCCAAGTCTTCGAGCTTGTAGGCTGACTTTCCGGCCAGTGAGACTACTCTGAACGGGCCACGCCAGTTCGGGGCAAGCTTCCCCTCGTTTGGTTCTTTGTCAGCTGGCAGGGTCTTCTTTAAAACGAGCTCTCCCGCGGTGAACCTTCTTTCTTTGGCATTTTGATTGTATGCCCTGGCCAACCGCTGCTGATAGTCGGTCAGTCTCAGGGCTGCTGCTTCTCGTCGCTCGTCTGCCAGCTCCAGCTCCATTGCCAGGTTCGTCTCATTTCGGCCTTGGTCGACCAGCTCTGTCCTCAGGGTAGGAAGGCCGATTTCCAAAGGAATGACTGCCTCCATCCCGTAGGCCAGAGAGAAAGGTGTTGCCGAGGTGGACCTCCTTGGAGTTGTTCTGTATGCCCACAGCACGCTCGGAAGCTCCTCTGTCCATCTGCCTTTTGCCTTGTCCAGTCGCTTCTACAGGCCGTCCAGGATCACTTTGTTGGAGATTTCTGCCTGGCCATTACTCTGTGGATATGCCGGAGTGGAGTAATGATTTCTGATGCCGTGCCCTTGGCAGAAGTCTTTGAAGGACTTGGAGTCGAACTGAGTCCCGTTATCCGAAATCAGGATCCGGGGGATGCCGAACCTCGTAAGGATGTTTTTCCAAACGAAATTCCTGGAGTCCCTGTCCGTGATTGAAGACAACGGTTCAGCCTCTATCCATTTTGTGAAGTAGTCCGTAGCCACTATCAGCCATCTCTTGTTTCCTGGAGCTCGGTGAAGAGGCCCCACAATGTCCAGGCCCCATTGAGCGAAGGGCCATGGGCTAGAGAGAGGACTCAGATCTTGTGCTGGCTGATGGAGGGAATGGGAGAACTTCTGGCACTTCTCGCATTTCCTGGCGTAGACCTGCGCGTCTTTCTGCATGTAGGGCCACCAGTAGCCCTGGCTTATTGCTCTGTAAGCCAGGGATCGACCTCCTATGTGACTGCCGCAGATTCCTTCATGGATCTCATACAGGAAGTCGTCCACCTTGCTTGGATGGACGCATTGGAGGTACGGACCTGTGAAGGACTTCCTGTAGAGTTTGCCTTCGGGAGAGAGCCAGAATCGCGCTGCCTTGAGTCTGATCCTGTGGGCTTCAGTTTTGTCCTCGGGGAGCTGGTCGTCCTTCAAGTAGGCGACAATTGGATCCATCCAGCTCGGGCCGAGGTCAGCACAGAGGACAAGCCGAGATGAATGGAGTTCTAAGCTCGACCTTGATACTGACCCAACCTCGATGGTCCTTTTCTTGCCTGCTTCGACAGCGGAGGCCAGGTTTGCAAGCGCATCTGCGTGCGTGTTAGTATATCGGGATATTTGCCTGACCTCGGTTTTCTGGAAATGAGAGAGCAGTTTTTTCGCAAGGGCCAAGTAGGTCGCCATCCTGTCGTCCCTGGCCTGGTAGTCTCCAGCGAGCTGGCTAGTCACCAGTTGAGAGTCGCTGAAGATCTCCAGGTGCTGGGCTCCGAGGATTTGGGCGCTGTTCAACCCTGCAATCAGTGCTTCGTACTCTGCCTCATTGTTTGTTGCATTGAAGTCGAGGGTGAAAGCCTGCTCTATGACCAGTCCCTCTGGCGATTGGAGAACTATGCCGGCGCCAGCTCTCTTGGAGGTGGACGACCCGTCGACAATGGAGAACCATGCCGAGGTGGGAGCCGAGGTGAGAGCCTGTTCGACCTCATTTTCTATTGGCTCGTGCCCTGTGGCCCCCAGTGCCGTGCCGAGCTGGGTCGGAGCCGGGTTGGGGGAGACGAATTCGACAATGAAGTCTGCCAGGATCTGGGCTTTGATCGCAGTTCTGGGACGGTACTGTATGTCATACTGCCCCAGTTCAACTGCCCACTTTGATATTCGGCCTGAAAAATCAGCTTTCTTGAACACTGAACGGAGTGGATGCTCCGTGATTACCACAATGTTGTGGGATTGGAAATAATGGGAGAGCTTGCGGGAGGCACTAACGAGAGCCAACGCAAGCTTCTCCAATAGAAGGTACCTGGTCTCGGCATCGAGCAGTGTCTTGCTCGTGTAATAGATTGGCTTTTGAACTCCCTCGTCCTCCCTGATGAGGACGGAGCTCACTGCGTTATCCGAGACCGCAAGGTACAAATACAGAATCTCCCCCAAAGTTGGGGTGGAGAGTAATGGTGGTGACATTAAATAGGTTTTGAGTGCGGCCAATGCCTGGTCGCACTCAGGGGTCCACTGGAACTTCAGATTTTTCTTTAAAAGCTGAAAGAAAGGCCTGCACTTATCTGATGACCGGCTGATGAAGCGGTTGAGTGCTGCAGCCATTCCTGTGAGCTTCTGAACTTCCTTCGTGGTAGAGGGGCTCTGGATATTCTGGATCGCGGTGATCTGGTTCGGATTAGCCTCTATCCCTCTCCGCGTTACCAAGCTGCCGAGGAACTTGCCAGAGGCTACGCCGAAGGCGCACTTGGAAGCGTTTAGCTTAAGCTTGTATGCGCGAAGGATGCTGAAGACTTGTCCGAGATCCGCCAGATGGTCGCTGGAGCGCACAGATTTGACGACCATGCCGTCGATATATACCTCTACCGATCGGCCGAGCTGGGCCTTGAACATTTTTGTGACGAGGCGCTGATAGGTCGCCCCCGCGTTCTTCAGCCCGAAGGGCATCACCTTATAGCAGTAAGTGCCGCGGGGGGTGATGAATGATGTTTTCTCCTCATCAGGCTCGTAGAGCGGGATCTGATGATAGCCTCGGTAGGCGTCAAGGAAGCTCATTCGGTCGTGACCAGCGGTGGCGTCGATCAGTTGGTCAATCTTTGGGAGGGGAAAACTGTCTTTAGGGCAAGCCCTGTTCAAGTCGGTGAAGTCCACGCACACCCTCCACTTTCCAGTTTTTTTCTTGACCACCACCGTGTTGGCCAGCCATACCGGGTACTGGACTTCCCGGATGGCTCCTGCCTTCAGCAGGCTGTCGATCTCTTCGACGACCGCATCTGTCTGCTGCAGCCCTGTCCTGCGGGCCCTCTGCACTACCGGCTTGTGGTCGGGGTCCACATTTAGCTTGTGGCATATGACCTCAGGGTCGACCCCAGGCATCTCGCTTGGGCTCCAAGCGAAGACGTCGATGTTCTGCATCAAGAACCGAGAGAGTTCGGCCCTTTCCTCGTCTGGCAGCTAGGTGCCAATCAGGAAGAACCTGTCTGGATCTGCCGGGTTTAGCCTGACCTCGGCCAGGTCCTCGATGCTTTTCTTCTCAGGGTCCCGGCCTATCTCATCGAGGCCTTTCTCGAACTCGGCCAGGTTGACGCGCTCTGGCTCCTTCACTGCTGGGACTGCGGCCAGCATGCACTGCCTGGCCTGCTGCTGGTCTCCCTTCACTGTGATCACTTCCATCTTGCCCTCCTTGTTCTCATGGACGAACTTCAGCTTCTGGTGGAGGGAAGAAGGGACTGCTTCTAATTTGTGGAGCCACGCTCTGCCTAAAATGACGTTGTAGGGAGAAGGGGCATCCACGACCAGGAAGTCGGCTGACACGGAGGCTCCGCCAACTCGGGTCTCCAAGGTGATCCTGCCCTTGGGATAGACTGGCGTGGCGGACAACCCTAGCAGGGGTGCACGGACCTCCGTGAGGTCCGCTTCGGAGAGTTTCATCCTTTTGAAGTAGTCGTAGTAGAGGACCTCGGAGGAGCTGCCGGAGTCGACGAGGATCCTCTTCACTGTGAAGTCTCTCAGCTTCATGGTGAGGAGTAGAGGGTCGTTGTGAGGGAGCTGGATTCCCTCTAGGTCTCTATCCGAGAACGAGATGGCGGGTCGGTCGCGGCGGGCTTTCTTGGATGCCGGGGCGAGCTCGGCTTTTAATACTTCTTTCCCGTGCGAAGCCCGCCTGGCTTCGGCACGGGCCTGGGAGCTGTCCCGGGACGAGGAAGCGGGAACTGAGGATGCCAGATGGATCACATTAATGATCTTCTCTGAATCCTCGCTGTCTGGAGCCTGGGCTGTGCTCTGGTGAATTCGGCCCTCACTACCGCCGGCATCACCTGCCTTAACGAATTCTGGAATGTGGCCCTCTTCGGCCAGCCTCTCCAGGTACCACTGTAAAGTATGGCAGTCCTCGGTCTTGTGCCCGTTACCCCTATGGAAGGAGCAGTAGAGCTGGCTTCGGCCACCGGAGGTGGGCTCATTCAGCATGGGCGGAGGGTACTTGAAGAACGGCTTGGTCCTGATCTTGGGCAGGATGCGGTAGATCGGCTCCTTGAAGACGACGTTGACGCCCTGACTGGCGCTGGAGGGAGGTCTGGGCTTCCAGGTGCCCCCAGACCTGGACGACGAAGGCTTCGCCGAACTGGAGACCCAGGCCTGCTTGGGCTCCTGCTTCTGGGAGGGCCTCCCGCCTCTCTGCCGAGGCTGGCTATTCTTCTGCTCGGGCTCCCGGTGCCTGTCTTGATCCCGGGCTCGGATCTCGTCTTCTTCCTGGGCGATGAAGCGCTTGACCCGGGACATCAACTCCGGCATAGATTCTGGAGGGTTCCCGGCCAAGTCTTTTCGCAAGTCGTTGCCGGGGATCAGGGCATGCTGGAAGGCATAGATCGCCATCTCCTCCCTGGTGCCCTCGATCTGGCTGTAGACCGCCCAGAATCGTTGGGCGAACTTGGCGAGGGTCTCACCCTCTCTCATTCTCAGGGCGAGGAGGTCCCCTTCCTTCTTGGGGACGGCGCTGTAGGCTTGGAACTTTTTCAGGAAGGAGAGCTGGAGCTCCTTCCAACTCGAAATGGACCTCTCTGAGAGAGAACAAAACCATTTCAGGGGGAGGTCACCCAAACTGGAGGAGAAGATTTTGCAGTTTAGGTGACCCCCATCCCCCCAGATGGACATCTTCTGGGAGAAGTGTCGGAGGTGAGCGGATGGGTCGGACAGTCCGTCGTAGGGGACGAACCGCGGGACGGAGAACTTTCTGGGCAAGGGGGTGCGCTCGATCTCTTTTGTGAAGGGCGAGCCCCCAAGATCAGTTTGGCCACAGATCTGCTTCTGGTCCCGCACGTCCAGGTTGCGCTGAAGAGCCAACCTGACGCGCCTGTCAAACTGTTCCTGCTCGTCGTCCTCTTCTGGAGTCCAGGCTCTCGATTTTCGCTTGGAATGGTTTGGGCTGCGATGGCTATGAGTTCGGCCATCGCGGCTATGATGACTTCGGCTGTTGCTCGAGCCTTCGTCATGGATCTGGCTCCGCTTACGATCCAGATGATTTCTGAGGTCCTCGCGGGGAGGCTGGGCTGCCCTGCTGGGGGCGTCCCTCTTCTTCCCCTGAGGCTCAGAGACCTGTCTCAAGGAGGCGGTTTGCGCTGCCCTCAGCTGCTGTTGGAGCTGCTGGAGCTCTCGGACTAACCGCTCCTGCTTCTGGAGAAGAGCGTCTTGGGCTGCGACGTCTACTCCAGCGGCTAGAGGTTGATCGCGGCGCGTTTCCTCTACGGCAATAGCTTTATCTTTGTGGGGACGCCCGCGCCGGTGCTCGTCGCGTCGGGGTGGCACGGTTTCGTCCGCTGAGAGCGAGGCCTCGACTCCCTCTTGGAAGGGGATCTCGACAAAGAGTTGGGAGCCCAGGCAACCCTCGCCTGCGGATATGCCTTGGGCCGTTCGGGACCGTCCCTGAGGAGGGACGTCCGTCGACGGTGCTAGCCGCTCGAGGATTGCCCTCGAGGATTCTCCGCCCTTCTTAGCTTTTGGTGGCATGGCTTCTGAGAGATTTGAGGTTTTGAAGGTTGGGAAGGTTGGGAAGGTTGGGATATTACTTTCCCACAGACGGCGCCAATTGTAGGTGCAGAAAATAATGACCCACAATAAGGAGGTGCCTTAGAGGACTTATCCGATGATGATGATGATTGGGAATGACTGGGTGCCGTCCAAAAGCCTGAAAGAGAAGAGAAAACGATCAAAGGACCCTGGCCTGGGCGGCGCAAGGCTCTCCGATGCCAAAGTCAGTGTGGGAACTGGAACAATGGAAGGAGAGGGAGAAGAGACAGAGTAACGGCTCTGTGAATGAAATTGTACGTACCTTTAATGGTGGTTTGAGTCTCTATTTATAGAGTTTGGGACGTGTCTCTTTGGGAGATATCGTGGTGGGGTCTCATTAATCGACTGGGAAGCCATGACCAGCCCACGTTATCATAAATGCGCGTCTGGTCAGCCCACGTCGCATTTAATACGCGTCGGTTCAGCCCACGTCACATTTAATGTGCCAGATCGTGTTGAACGCCTTTGGCGATAGGGGATCGTGGGATCTGCCCTTGGGCCTTGCCCTGATGTGGCCTCAGCCGCTGGATGTCGTGTCTGTCCCATTAGCTCGTGCCTTTATCCCTCTACGTGCCTGGTGACGTGGAGGATGAGGGGCGTGAGTGGAGACTCTTTCTGGTTTCGGCTTTCATCCCGGCTTCTTCAGCCGAGGTGGAGCTTTCTGCCGAGATGGCATCCGGGGTGGCCTAGCCGAGGTGGAGCTCCCTGCCGAGATGACGCCTCAGGCGGGCCAGTTCGGCGCTAAAGGCCCGGAGCTGCATGACTTCGGCCGGACCTCCTGTCCTGGTAGCCGGGGTGAGCCTGGTGCCATGTAGATGGCACGCGGATGGCACGTGAGAGTGCTTAGTCTCATCTGATGGCTGTGATTAGCGTAATCCTGTGGTTCTGGAAATCTCCCCACACACCGGCTATGATAAATAGTGACAGCCTGAGAATGGGGATTGAAGATGCATGTTGTACTTGTATTCCTTTAGTAGCGACCATTAATATAGACTGTACGGCCAGAGCCATCTCAATAATCCATATAAGTGTCGGGATCTCTCGCACTCAAAAACACATAATACACAATTCAGAGAAATGGCCATCATATGAGTTGAAGAATTAAAGGTGACAAAGGGCATAAGAAAACTTAGTTTGATTACTAGTTTTTGAAGTATATATATGGATACAATCAGTTACCACCATATCCATCCATCACGGCCCATCAATTACTAAAATAAAGTGAGAAAACAATGGCAATTTGAGGCAAAGATTAGGAAGAGCATCTTCGAGGCTCTCCATTGGATAATTCACATTAGAAGATTTGCATCAGTGCACTTTACAATTCACATGAAACGATTTTTCCCGTAAAAACTACATGAGAAAAATTGTGAATTTTGAGAAAATTAATGCGATGATAGGATAATGCAAAAGAATAATTTCATGAAAATCATGCAATTTAATGAAGGGAGGTGCTCTAGTGAGAGGCACTCTCATCCAAGTTGGTGAGAGATTGGTGGGGGCCCTCACATTTAAGTTGGGGGTCCTTACATTTAAGTTGGTGAGAGTGGATATGGAAGTGAAGGCCCCCTCCCATCTCTCATAAACTTGGTGAGAGTGTCTCTCATAGGAGCACCTCCCTTTAATGAATTATGACCAATTATGACTTGAATTCCCACATTGAATGCTCAATTGCATGAATTTATAAAATTCAATGAAATCAAGTTATCCTAAATACGTCCACAAATCTACATGAAATAATGACAATATGATGCAATTTCATGGACTCATCGCACCCTCCAACCAACATTTTACTAATCCCTAGCAAGAGATGTGAAAAGGTGAAGTAAACTAACCTAACCTAATCTAACCTAAAAATACAAAAGAAGACTAATGCATAAAATAAAAGCCACTTTTGCTGGCACTCTCAACTGCATTTAGCGTATGTATGCAGTAAGCCCCTATACCCCTAGCGGACGAATTGTGCTTCGTGAGGTTATCTGCGAATATACCCACAAAACTTTTAAAAAATTAAAAAACTACCAAAAGAAACTCTCTAAAAAATATTTTATAAACATTGGATACTCTCGATTCTCGAAATGGTTAAAGTAAAGACATTCGAAATACGGTTCACCAATCCCATCTTTGGTAAGAAAATTTCAAAATCATGCTAAATATGATAGTGCATGATGAGAAAGTATGTATAAATCAAAACATAAGTGTTAAATGCTCCACTCGAACCCCCCTGAAAATGACTCAATCAAATAATCTTCTCCACCTAGACTTAGCACAAAAAAATAATTTCCTCTCAAGGCAACCATGATGGCTTTCGCACTATTGTTTTTCAAAAGGCCGTAAAATTTTAGCGACAAGCTTCGCTCTTTCCTTTTCGACGGTCCCCAACAATATGCGGCCATTTTCATGTACCCGAATCAAGGCAACCATGATGGCTTTCACACTATTGTTTTTCAAAAGGCCGTGATTCTTTTTTCTTTTCAACGATCCCCAACAATAGGCAGCCCTTTTCATGTACCCGAATCAAAGCAACCATGATGGCTTTCGCACTATTGTTTTCAAAAGGCCGTGATTTTTTTTCCTTTTCAACGGTCCCCAACAATAGGCAGCCATTTTCATGTACCCGAATCAAGGCAACCATGATGGCTTTCACACTATTGTTTTTCAAAAGGCCGTAAAATTTCAGCGACAAGCTTCTCTCTTTCTTCTTTTTTCTTTTCTCCATATTTTTTTCCTTTTCAATGGTCCCCAACAATATGCAGCCCTTTTCATGTACCCGAATCAAGGTAACTATGATGGCTTTCGCACTATTGTTTTTCAAAAGGCCGTGATTTTTTTTCCTTTTCAACGGTCCCTAACAATAGGCAGCCCTTTTCATATACCCGAATCAAGGCAACCATGATGGCTTTCGCACTATTGTTTTTCAAAAGGCCGTGATTTTTTTTCCTTTTCAACGGTCCCCAACAATAGGCAGCCCAGAATCAAGGCAACCATGATGGCTTTCGCACTAATGCTTTTTAAAAGGCAGTGAAATTTCAAGTGACAAGCTTCTCTCTTTCTTCTTTTTTCTCTTCTCTTGTTTTTTTTTTCCTTTTCAACGGTCTCCAACAATAGGTAGCCCTTTTCATGTACTTGATTCAAGGCAACCATGATGGCTTTCACACTATTGTTTTTCAAAAAGGCCGTGATTTTTTTTTCATTTTCAACGGTCCCCAACAATAAGCAACCCTTTTCATGTACCCGAATCAAAGCAACCATGATGGCTTTCGCACTATTGTTTTTCAAAAGGCCGTGGAATTTCAGCGACGAGCTTCTCTCTTTCTTCTTTTTTCTTTTCTCTTGATTTACTTTCCTTTTCAACTGTCCCCAACAATAGGCAGCCATTTTCATGTACCCGAATCAAGGCAAACATGATGGCTTTTGTACTATCGTTTTTTCAAAAGGCCGTGAAATCTCAACGACGAGCTTTTCTCTTTCTTCTTTTTTCTCTTCGCTTGATATTTTTTTCCATTTCAACGGTCTCCAACAATATGCAGCCCTTTTCATGTACCCGAATTAAGGCAACCATGATGGCTTTCGTACTATTGTTTTTCAAAAGGCCGTGTTTTTTTTTTTCCTTTTCAACGGTCCTCAACAATAGGCAGCCATTTTCATGTACCCGAATCAACGCAACCGTGATGGTTTTCGCACTATTGTTTTTTAAGAGGCCGTGATTTTTTTTCCTTTTCAACGGTCCCCAACAATAGGCAGCCCTTTTCATGTACCCGAATCAAGGCAACCATGATGGCTTTCGCACTATTATTTTTCTAAAGGCTATAAAATTTCAGCGACAAGCTTCTCTTTCCTCTTTTTTCTTTTCTCTTGGTTTTTTTTTCCTTTTCAACGGTCCCCAATAATAGGCAGCCCTTTTCATGTACCCGAATCAAGGCAATCGTGATGGCTTTCGCACTATTTCTTTTCAAAAGGCCGTGTTTTTTTTTCCTTTTCAACGGTCCCCAACAATAGGCAGCCCTTTTCATGTACCCGAATCAAGGCAACCGTGATGGCTTTCGCACTATTGCTTTTCAAAAGGCCGTGTTTTTTTTTTCCTTTTCAACGGTCCCCAACAAATAGGCAGCTCTTTTCCTGTACCCGAATCAAGGCAACCATGATAGCTTTCGCACTATTGCTTTTCAAAAGGCCATGTTTTTTCTTTTCTTTTCAACAATCCCCAACAATAGGCATCTCTTTTCATGTACCCGAATCAAGGCAACCATGATGGCTTTCGAACTATTGTTTTTCAAAAGGCTGTGACTTTTTTTCCGTTGCAACAGTCCCCAATAATAGACAGCCATTTTCATGTACTTGAATTAATGCAACCATGATAACTTTCGCACTATTGTTTTTCAAAAGGACGCAAAATTTCAACGCCAAGGTTTTTGCCTTCTTCGTTTTCTTTTCTCTTGATTTTTTTTCCTTTTCAACGATCCCCAACAATAAGCAGCCCTTTTCATGTACCCGACTTAATTCACTAATCTGTGGAAAAATCCACCCAGATAAACCAGGAAACCTATAAAACTAAGGTTTGGTTTTCCTTCATATATTCAATCAAGGTATGGAAATCATTGTTTCACATTTAAAGATTTTGAAAATGTATAGGAACTGTGTAATGTGAAATGATCAAAATTTGGCACTTTTTCAAAAAGATTTCCGCAAACAAAAACTCTCTTTTGTCTAAATTTTGAGAATTCAAAAATTCAAGCTATCTTCCGCTTATTGAAAATTCTCTCAAAAAATTTCTTTCCCTTAAAAAAAAAAACTAAAAAGCCAAAGATAAACAGCAAAAATTCTGAAAAGAAATTTGAAAAACTTCCTAAATATAGAAAATAAAGAAAAAGGTGTGTGAATTTTTTGTCTAAAAGTAGGCAAGTGTGCTTGTCCCCAACCCCTGATCTATGATAAACATCCTCCTCATGTTATGCATGCAATGCAAAAGAATATAAAACATGAGGAATAAAGTAGACAAGGTTAAAGTGAAGACACCGGAAAATGTGAAGCTTTTTCAAACCTTATCAATGATTAGACAAAACCCACAATAACAAACAAAAAGAAAAAGAAGTTACCCTACTAGCAACACAACTTGGAATCCACCCGAATCCTAGAAAAAATTTAGTTGTATGCCCATTGTTACAAAGCTTTGCTGGTTATTTGCCATGCCCATAGCTGTCCAAACCGTGCAATTACCTGATTGAATTAAATAATTCAACTGGAATTGCGATTTTTTTTCAAATGGTGATATTTGCATTAAGTAGAGAGATGATGTACATCAATGGCGCAAAAGCCCAACATCAAAAGGAAAAAAATACAAAAGTACTATCGATCTGGTCTAAAAAGAAGATTCATACTTTAGTGTTTTCAGGTTAGGTCCTCTAAGTAACCGGGAAATGAAAGGGCTGGTTGGTCATTCAACCTCATTACATATGTTATGGTACCTCATGTCTTCAGTCAGTTTCTAGTTTTTGCATAATAAAAACAAAGAAAATATAAATAATAACTTGAAAAATGAAACAACGCTCCATGATGAGAAACAATGATCCGTCACAAAATAATGTTCACACAAGACCCTATAGCAAGCATAATTCTGAATAACCTTATAGAACTGCCATTGAAGATATTAACTTAATAGACCATAAAGAAAAGGCATGCATGCTACAAGTGAAACGGTCAGAGAACAAAGAGTAGTCCATAAATCAAAGGGATCTCGGACATTCAAAGACAGGAAGTACAATAGGAGCACATTCGATACTAGAATGTCAGTACCTTGAGGGAGAACATCAAAATAAAGGCCAAATCAAACAATAAACCACCAGGCGCCGGGCAGACATTTGGGAGCATGCATAAGCAGTCGTTAAATGAGACATGGCAGCAAAAAAGTGCTTGGATCAGAAATTTCCAAGGAAAAAAAAACTAGGTAGGATCACAAAAGTTTTGTCCAAATAAAGACATTATTTCACCAATGCGTTCTACTATGTCTCAATCATATAAAATCAATGTGAACTAGATGTCTTTTATTTTAGAATGTTTTAAAGCTAACAAATGAAGATGAATATCCTCTATAGACAAATGGCATGAGGAGACACCTATTGTAGAGTTCCCTCCAACATCTAGTTTGTCATTCACTCATCCGTCAAGTATGTTACAAAGGAAACGATAGAAAAAAAGAAAGAAAGGATCACACAGTTCAAGGTAGTTTTTTTTATATAATATTTAGCTATAATATACATTAAAATCACTAAAGCCTTACCGCTACCACTTGTACCAACAACAGCAATACTACTTCCCGCTGATATAACATAAGATATTCCTTTAAGTATATTTCGCTCTATTAGGTATCTGAAATAAGAAAAGAAACAAAAGAAATTGTGTTCATAAATCAATAAAACTTGAAACAGGGATAGAAATGGGAATGGAAGTATAATAAAAGCCTGAAATAAAGCCAAGAAAAAAAAACACACTAAAGACTTTTAATTTTTAAAGGATGCCCAACATATAATGTTCCACCAATATAAGATGAACTTTAGCAATAATACATAAAGCATCTAAACCAAAATAACAAACGCTTTTCAAAAGAATCATATTAGAAAATTTAAAGATGTGAATGAACCTAAAGATGTCAAAAGTAACAACAAAAGAAATTAAGAAAATAAAAACCGTTAAACACCAAAATACCGATCAGGAGAACTGATGTAGTAGTTACTCTATAGAATAGCTTGGCAGCATACACAAATCTTAGGTTTATACTACTAGGATCTAGTGTTTCCTAAAAAGAAAAACACATAAACAGCAGTAAGCAAAGACAAGCCCCCAAAAAAAAAAAGGTACTCTGCAGCACCGTTGGAAAATGCCCAACCACTAGGCCATGGGTTTTACTTAAGCTAAAAGTTAAAAAGTTGATCTGATGATCCCAACCATGGACGTTTTCCACCTATGCACACTATGATGATCCCAAGTACTGTTCCTAACCCCAAAGTTGTGAAATGCATGTTCTTCATTAGTCCTATTCCTATCGGAGAGAATTTTAGAGCAAATAAAAAAAAAGAAAAAGAAGAAAATAAAAGACACTTCTTGTTGAAGTGCTACTATCAATAGTCCATACGTATTACATGAAGTGCCCTCATTTAAAACACTAACAGGGGAAGAGAAAAACAAATACAAATGTGCTCCGAATGTACATCACCATTTCCAATCCAAGTATCAAAGTTCTTTGAATTTGGTACTTAAGTAGGCATTCCTACACTCTTTTTTTTATTTAAAAAAAAAGACAGAACAAGAGATGGGAACGCATTCCTACACTTATTACTATCAGATTTAATAAAAAATGCATTTAGTAAATTTAAGTGAAACCAACATCAGAATGTATTAAGTAAATTTATGTCAAAAGACATCCAGTCTGAACCAAGCTCAAAAAAAAAAAAAAAATCAAATAGCAAAGGCATTCAAAGCTTCATTTGATATATAGCTCAAAACTGAAACATTTGTTACTATTGAGTACATGATCAAGTGTTCAAAACTGTGTATGGACAGCATTCCATTTTCTGAATAACTACGGTGTCCAACAATTGAGTTTACCACTTGCAATGGAAAGATGTTGATATTTTTTTTTCTTTTAGAGTATGTGACATTTACTGAGGTCATGGTGAAACTTAATTTATCTTTTACCATCAGATTTATTAATTCCTCGTATGATTTTTCTATAGGTCTAATGTGTTTTTTTTATAGTTTTGTATAGTTCTAATGCTTCTTTTCTTTTTTGAGAAAAAATATGTTCTTCTAAACTTGTTTTATGCGTATATTACATCCATCCCAAATCAAGTTCAACCAAAATCAAATTGCAAAGAAAATCATATTTTCATTTTTATAGCATTCAACACTAGCTTCTAGTAATTACTCAATCTGAGTTTCCAAACAAAATTAGGACCTATTTATAATAGCATCCAATGTTCAACACTGGCTTCTCGTAATTATTCAATCTAAGTTTCCAAACAAACTTAGGACCTATAAACTATAAAGGCATCCAATGTCCAGGTGTTCAAATGTTCAGTAAAATGCAAGTTACAAAAGAGACTCAGCTTTTCATTTTATACTCAGCAATTGGCATACCATTCACACACACACACACACTTGTTCTACACATTACTCAAACCAAGTATCCAAGCAAGGCAATCCACCAATAGTTCAATTGGCGAGGCACCTCCCTTTCAAATAAACAACCAGGATTCAATCCCTGGCTGTGACGCTGCTGGTGAGGATCTTGGGTGAGTGTGTGAGTACTTACCTTTAAAAGAAAATAAATAAATAAAAAGTGTAAAAAAAAAAACTAAGAGACAATAATGGAAGGCATCCACTCTTAATCAAGTTGAAAATGAAATCCAATAGAAAAAACATCCACATTTCAGCTTCATATTTAACACTGTCAACACATAATGTGTAAGTTTGTATTATTGGAATCAAGAGAACTCATGGGAAGAAGAATTCACAAGAACAAAGGGAAACCAATGTGAACCCATCAGCCCCAAAATTTCATGTTTAGTAAGTATATGTTCGAGTTTATCAATCTTATCGGGTCAAATAGAGAAAAAAAACAACATAAATTCAAAACTAGTTCAAAACCACAAAATCATTAAAACCACAGCTAGTTACTTGTGTGATTTTATTTCACCGAATTCACAAGGAATCCAGGTGAAGGAGAGTAGCTTAGCATACACGGATCACTGCCCCTGTCTTTTGAAACATCAAAAAGCTTCACGCAGTCGCCTCCAGAAGTAGGAAAAAGGGCCGTTGATGGATCCGCAAAGTTCATCTAATTCGGCCGTTGATGGATCCGCAAAGTTCATCTAATTCTAGCTATCTTTTTTCCTTATACACACAAGATTTCTGCCCTGAAATGCAACCGACCAATATAACATAAATGATTTAGCTTTAAACCCAACAGACCATTTACTTGTGAAGGAAACGAGGTAGAGAATAGAGAAAATTGACGATAGTACAAAAATCAAGTGTGGGCAGTTTTCTCCACCTTATCTTCTCATCCACAAACACCACATATTTTATACATTACACCCAAGTAGAGTAATCAACTTGTATTAATCCCCCAACAAACAAAAAAAAAAAAATTGAAAACGCCTAATTCAACAAGATCTAAAACTTTAGAGTTTGAATAGTCGTCCTGCATTCAAACATGCCCTAAATACTCCCAAAGACAACATCGAAATCGCTCACTTTCAAAAGGAACATAATAACCTTGAGATCTCAAAAACTCGAAATGCTTAAAAGATAAAAACACCCAAATTTTAGCCAAAAAGTACTAGAGAACTCAAAGCAAATCGATCCAAAAACCCTAATTTTTTTATTTGAAAGCAATGAAACCGATTGGAAATGGTAAAATGGGAACATTATCATCAATTAGGGTTCTAACATTAACTACCTTTGATTCAAATATAAAATCATGATTACACGCATGAATTTTTCCAAGGTTAAAAATACAAATCCAAATGTAGAAACTTTAAAAGGCAGGAATCCTATTAGATAAAAAGGTACGTCAAACCCCAACTATGACAGCGAATGAAATGAATGGTGCAGATAATCCAGCAGCAAGAAGTTAAAGGCAATATCCCATAAGATGCATTTTTTCTTTGCAGTTCCGAAATTTAAGTAGAATGAACAGGAATTTAATTCACCCAAACATCTACTTGCATTTCCGCACATCCAAGTGCACTACAAAGAGACCAAAGATGAGAAGTACTTCCAATAAAAATAAAAATAAAAAAAGATAGCTCACAAAAAGGTTCGATCTTTTTTGCCCAAAAACGAGACCAAAGGTGCTAGCGCTAAGTATCAACCCATTTGATGCCTAATTAACCGGGAAACCTTAATGCCCTTTTCTGGTCTTCCCCATTAGATTGGATTTGGGGAAGAGAGAAAGAAGAAGAATAGAAGATGATGAAAACTACTATTTTCACCTGCGGAGGGTCGATATCAACCCTCGAGAAAAATGGTTTGGTGTGAGGGAAACGAAAATGACCTTTTTGGTCTAGGGTATATCTAAAGTGTTTTTTTTTTAATCCTCAAATAGAAAATAAAAAAGTCTACTTAATAGGTCTCGCAAGTAGCTAGAAGAGAATTGAGATAGTCCCAAAGGAAATCCCATGCAAGCATCCACTTCCCTGGTTTAACTTAACAAATGATCAACCCATATACCACACAAGATAGATAAAAAAGCTCAATTTCATTTCATTGATTCACTCCTTGCCTTGATGACTAATTTGGGGTAAATATATAGAATCTGCCTACGGCCCTACACAGCAAGCTTTCTTTATTTAGTGACTAGACTCTTTCTAACTATAAGACAACACTGATCATTCAGATTTCTCTATTTTAGTTACAAATACTTGTCAATAAAAGTAAACTAAAAATATAAAATGAGTGCTGAAATAAATTCACAAAAATGCTCTGATAAAAAAATGTGCAGATAAAGTCACAAAAATAAGCAGATCAAAAAAATGCTCAAATAAAGTCACAAAACTGCACAGATAAAAAATGTGCAGATAAAGTAATGATGACAAATGTCAAATGCTTCATTAGTAGTTTCCAACATGTGGAATGTACCAAATATGTTTATGTTGAAGCATGTATCTTAAAACGATAAAAGCTATAATAAATTTCAAAAAATAAAATATTAGCAAAGAACAAAAACACGGGTATATATTTTATTATATATGATTTCACTGAATTTCATGTGAAGGGGACTCATTTTACTGGAGGAGCCAGATGAGCTTTGGAGCCGAACATTCTAAAATCGACTTGATAAATGGTTCAAATTCAATGGTGAATGTTCTGCTCTTCCATATTGTGAATTAACATATTACACTTATATTGTTCACACACTCAAATTTAGGCCAACATACAACCACGAGCAGTATATATTCAACATTTGATGCAGGACAATGCAATGCTAACCTATAGAGTTTAATGAGATCAGAAATTAAAGATGCAAAGTTGAGAAGTGAATAAACACATATTTAGTTTAGTTTTATTTTATAAATAAATATATGAGTATGGATTTTAAAAACATATTTCGTTATATTTTCTTTTTTTTCTGTTGTTTACTATTTTCATTTTGGAATCTCATTTCCAAACTATATATCAGGCCCAACTTTGCATGAAGCGGGAATAGATTTCATTTAAGTCTTCATTTAAGTCCACCCCAATGCAGTTATACTATAATCGATAATAGCAATTCCATCTATTAAAAAAGATACAAAGAAGGGTATGTGCCAACAATTAAAAAGGAAAAACCAAAATCTCTGCTACTTCATTTGAGCTTTTGAAAATGTGACAGTAAGAAATTCTCATCATCATATGCACATCTAAAGTCTCTTGTGCCAACTTAACAATCCCCGTGACTCCACCTTTTTTTTTTCCCATCATGTTGCATATTTCGCGTCTCCTTTGATAATAAAGGCAAGCCTCTGCTAACCTTTTCTCAATGAATTTTACCTTTCATAAAAAAAAAAAAAAACATAAAGCCTTTGCAATTCAAATGTTGCCCACACCTCTACTTGATTCTGTTCTTTCGTTCCTAAGAATGTTTTTTTTTCTTTTTTTTTTTTTTTTTTTTTTTTTTTTTTTTTTTTTTTTTTTTTTGCTTTCACACCGGTATCCAGAAGCCCTTTGGGCCCTGACTGTTCCGGCTCGAGCCTCGGTCGGCCCATAATGGGGTACAACTCTCCCAACGCAGGTTTTTTCCATTCACAAGTCTCGAACCCGAGACCTTGCTTAAGGGACAGGCAACTGGTGTCTCAGTGGATGAATGTAGAGGGGGATGGAAAATGATGACAGAGTTCGCACAAAGAAGAGGAGCAAAACCAAGAAGAACTAAGTTAGGAAAAAACAAAAAGGAAAGGGGAGAGGGAACTGAATAGCTTGAGCTGTTCCATTAATTATGAGAGAAGCAAGCACCGACAAATGGAGAAATTAAATACAGCAACAGGAGAACTCAGGGGGACTCATCAGACTTGAAATGAAGGATGTCTCATGGAATGTAAGGGGTTTGTGGGGAGCTCTTCGCAAGATGGCGGTCAAGGAGATGAATAAAAAGGCAAAAGGTGCATATTACATTGATTCAGGAAACCAAGTTAAGAGAGGTAAATGAGAAAACTGTGAAAGAAATTTGGGGCACCAAATATATCGGGTGGGTGGCTGTCGAGCCAAAGGGATTAGCAGGAAGGAATATGATATTATGGGATTCCAGGTCAGTTAAGGTTTTGTAGAGCTGGAGGGATATGTTCTCTATCACATTGGTAGTTGAGGATTTATCCAATAAAAGCAATTGGATGATAACTTCAGTCTATGGCCCAAATGATAGCCAGAGAAGAAAAGATATGTGGAAAGAGTTGGAAGAAATAAGAGGAAGATGGGATGGTGCATGGTGTATTGGAGGCGACTGGAATATAGTTAGGTTTCCTAGTGAAAAATCAGGTGGAGACAGTATGACAGGAGATATGAAGTCCTTCTCGGACTAGTAAATCCACAAGCTCTTGTGGATTTGCAGATGAAAGGAGCTTCCTTCACTTGGTCTAATCACCAGAGCTTGCCAATTTTATCAAGGCTATAGACAGAATCCTGGTCAATATATCCAGAGGTATGTCAACTAGCCCTTCCAAAGACTGCTTCTGATCACTGTCCTATTTTGCTTGATTCTAATCCAAATAGGCGGGGCCCAACCCCGTTTTGTTTTGAGATAATGTGGCTAGAGGAAAAACACTTTCCAGAAAAACTTATTGAGTGGTGGAAAGAAATGAAAACTGAGGGGGGGGGGGGGGGGGTGGGAGGGTGCCTAAAGGTTGGCTACTAAGTTGAAAATCAAAGAGTGGGCCAAGAATAACTTTGGAGTGGTGGGAGTGAGGAAGATGCAATTACTAGAAGAGATACAAAACCTTGAGAGGAAAGAGGAAGCCGGTCAGCTGTCTTTGGAGGAAGAAGCAACAAGATTAACCTAAAAGAAGAATTCCAAAGAAAAGTGAGGGAGGAAGAGATTATGTGGAGACAAAGATCAAGATGTAAATGGCTGAAAGAAGGAGATAAGAACGCTAAGTTCTTTCACAAGATAGCTTCTTCAAAAAAGAGAATAAATAAAATAGTTTCCTTGATGGATGGAAACAGAAGCTTGGAAAGCAAGGAGGAAATAACAAAGCATATTCAGGATTATTTCGTTTCCCTTTACTCCAAGGATGTGTGGGAAAGACCAACCTTGGAGAACTTAGAGTTCGACGGAATAGGAAATGAGAGGGCTCAATGGCTAGAAACGAAATTTGAAGAGGAGGAGGTCCGCCAGGCAATTTTCTCTTATGCTGGGGACAAAGCTCCGGGCCCATATGGCTGGCTACCCATGGCTTTCTTCCAAAGATTTCGGGATTTGCTTAAAGTTGACATCCGAATGGATCATAATTTTTGTTCCATTGTTCCTTTGCTAGTGGTATTAAGATGACCAATTTAGGGTGGATAAGGGATTGTTGGTCTTTGTTTGTTTCTAATCTTTCTCCGGAGGTGACGAGTAAAGATCTCTTTGATGTTTTCCGGGAGGCAGGTCCAGCTTTTGATGTTTTCTTGCCCAAAGATAAATTTTCTGGGAGGAGCAGAGGATTCGGTTCATTGCGTTTCAAGACGGAATGGGATGCTAATTAGGCTATTCATAATTTGAACTGAAGGTTGATTGGTGGAAGATGGATAGTGGTTCAGAAGGCGAAATTTCTTGATAGAAGCAAAAAGACTTTTGGCAGGAGTTCTTCACCAACCGTAAAAGTAAAGTAAACTTTAATATTACTTTGTCTAATGAGAGGGGAGGATCGTGTTCCTATTCCAATGCGGTGAGAAAGGCAAATCATAGAAAATACATGATTTGGATTCAAGAAGAAGGCGACCAAAAGGTTGTTTAGATTGCAGATTTTATAGCTTCGTCTTTGAAAAAAGAAGTTCTTCTTTCTTTGGTCGCAACAGTGCGTGGAATGAAGGCTCTTCTCAGCAATTCAAGCAGAGGTTAAAAGACTCAATTCTCTTTGTTTTTGGGTTCGACCCTTGAAGCAGCATGATTTTTCAAAGACGGTCCAACTGGGCACTATTCTGAATGAAGGTCCTCTTAGAAGACTGGATAGGTGGACAGAGGTCATTGGACCAAAGCTAAGCCTTGTTGGGTTCGACTGGTGGGAATCCCTCTCCATGCATGGGATGTGTCGGTGTTCAAATGCCTTGATGATTGCTTGGGGGTAGTAATGGAGATAGAAGAAAAGGCAATAAAAAAACAAAGGATTGATAGGGTTGGTTTACTCATCTTGCATGATCCTACACGATGCATGCCTGCATTTTTATCTCTGGATGTTGAAGGGGTTAGATTCTCCATCTATGTTCAAGAGGAAGACGAGGTTAGGAGTATGGGGAAGATTCAATCGCCGGATTCTTGTCATCGGGAGCCTGGTGTGTGGGGAGATTTCCAGAACTCCAGGATTACGCTAATCACAGCCATCAGATGAGACTAAGCATTCTCACGTGCCATCCGCGTGCCATCCACGTAGCACCAAACTCACCCCGGCTACCAGGACAAAGGCCTCAACCGAAGTCAAGCAGCTCCGGGCCGCTAGCGCCGAGCTCGGCTACCCCATGTGCCCATCTCGGCTGAGAGCTCCACCTCGGCTGAAGGAGCCGGGACGAAAGTCGAAGCAAGAAAGAACCTCCACTTGCGCCCCTCATCCCCCACGTCATCAGGCACGTGGAGGAATAGGGGCGCGGGCCAGTGGGACAGATGCGACATCCAGCCGTTCACAATCTTCGCCAGATCCCTGACAGGGCGGCATCCAGCGGCTGAGGCCACATCAGGGCGAGGCCCGAGGGCAGATCCTATGGTACTCCTACCGCCAAAGGCGCCCAACACAATCTGGCCCAACAAGACGGGCATTTAATGCGATGTGGGCTGATCCAACTGGCATTAAATGCAGAGTGGGCTGGATTGGACTGCATTAATTACTTTGTGGGCTGATCATGACTTCCAGTCGAGTCATGGGACCCACGCCAGGATATCATCAGAAGATACGATCCAAGCCTCTATAAATAGAGCTTCATACCACCAGCAAGGTACGCACAATCCAACCCACAGAGCCGTTACTCTGCCTCTCTTCTTCCTCTCCTTCCATTGTTCCAGTTCCTTCACTGACTTTGGCATCGGAGAGCCTTGCGCCGCCCAGGCCAGGGTCCTCTGACCGTTTGCTCTTCTCTTTCAGGCTTTCGGACAGTACCTAGTCATCACCATTTTGGATAAGTCCTCTAAGGCTCCCCAGTTATTGTGGGTCATTATTTTCTGCACCTACAATTGGCGCCGTCTGTGGGAAAGTAATATCCCAACCTTCCCAACCTTCTCAACCTCAATCTCCCAGAAATCATGCCTCCGAAAGCTAGGAAGGGCGGAGAATCTTCGAGAGCAGCGCTCGAGCTGCCAGCACCGTCGACGGACTTCCCTCCTCAGGGGCGGTCCCGAACGGTGCATGGCACATCTGCAGGCGAGGGCCGCTTAGGCTCGCAGCTCTACGTCGAGGTCCCCCTCCTAGAGGGACTCGAGGCCTCGCTCTTAGCAGACGAAGTCACGCCACCCCGACGCGACGAGCGTCGGCATGAGCGTCCTCGCAAAGATAAAGCCGTTGCCGTAGAAGAGACGTGCCGCGTTCAACCTCCTGCCGCTGGAGGAGATGTCGCAACTCAAAATGCTCTCCTCCAGAAGCAGGAGCGGTTAATCCGCGAGCTCCAGCAGCAGCTGAGGGCAGCGCAAACTGCCTCGTTGAGGCAGGTCTCTAATCCTCAGGGACAGAGGAGGGACGCCCCGAGCGGGGCAGCCCAGCCTCCTCGTGAGGATCTGAGAAACCATCTGGACCACAAGCGAAGCCAGATCCATGACGAAGGCTCGAGCAACAGCCGAAGTCATCGTAGCCGCGATGGCCGAACCCATAGCCATCACAGCCCGAACCACTCCAAGCGAAAGCCAAGAGCGCAGACTCCGGAGAAGGTCGACGAGCAGGAGCGATTCGACAAACGCGTCAGGTTGGCTCTTCAACACAACCTGGACGTGCGAGACCAGAAACAGATCTGTGGCCACACCGATCTGGGGGCCTCACCCTTCACGAGGGACATCGAGCGCACCCCCTTGCCCAAAAGGTTCTCTGTCCCGCGGTTGGTCCCCTACGACGGACTGTCCGATCCATCCGCTCACCTTTGTCACTTCTCCCAGAAGATGTCCATCTAGGGAAACGAGGGCCACCTCAACTGCAAGATCTTCTCCTCCAGTTTGGGTGACCTCCCTCTGAAGTGATTCTGCGCCCTCTCAGATAAGTCAGTTTCGAGTTGGAAGGAGCTCCAGTTCTCCTTTCTAAAGAAGTTCCAAGCCTACAGCGCCTTCCCCAAGACAGAGGGGGACCTTCTCGCCCTGAGAATGAAGCAGGGTGAGAGCCTCGCCAAGTTCGCCCGACGATTCTGGGCGGTTTACAGCCAGATCGAGGGCACTAGGGAGGAAATAGCGATCTTCACCTTCCAACGTGCCCTGATCCCCGGCCACGACCTCCGGAAGGATTTGGTCGGAGCCCCCCAGAATCCATGCCAGCGCTAATGTCCCGGATAAAGCGCTTTGTCGCCCGGGAGGAAGATGAAATCCAGGCCCGGGAAGAGGACGAAAGACCGGAGCCCGAGCAGAAGAGCAGCCAGCCTTGACAGAGAGGCGGGAGGCCCTTTCAGAAGCAGGAGCCCAAGCAGGCCTAGCCCACTAGTTCGGCGAAGCCTACGTCGTCCCGATCTGGGGGCACCTGGTGGCCCAGACCTCCCACCAACGCCGGTCAGAGCGTCAACGTCGTCTTCAAGGAGCCGATATACCATATCCTGAACAAGATAAAGACCAAGCCGTTCTTCAAGTGGCCTCCGCCCTTGAGGAATGAGCCCACCTCCGGCAGCCGAAGCAAGCTCTACTGCTCCTACCACAAAGGTAACAGGCACAAGACCGAGGACTGCAAGTCTCTGAGGTGGTACCTGGAGAAGCTAGCCAGCGAAGGCCACATTCTAGAGTTCATCAAGGCAGAAGATGCCGGCGGCAGCGAGGGCCGAGTTCACCAGAGCGCGGCTCGGGATCCAGACAGTGAGGATTCCGAAAAGATCATTAACATGATCCATCTGGCGTCCTCAGTTCCCTCTCCCTCGTCTCATGGGGGCTCGCGGGCCCGCGCCGAGGCCAGGCGAGCGTCGCATGGGAAAGAGGTGAAGAAAGCCGAGCTCGAACCGGCATCCAAGAGAGCTCGCCGCGACCGACCCGCGATCTCGTTCTCAGATAAAGATCTAGAGGGAATCCACCTTCCCCACAACGACCCCCTGCTCCTCACAATGAAGCTAAGAGACTTCACCGTGAAGAGGATTCTCGTCGACTCCGGCAGCTCTTCCGAGGTCCTCTACTAAGAGTGCTTCAAGAAAATGAACCTCTCGGAAGCAGACCTCATGGAGGTCCGTGCGCCCTTGCTGGGGTTGTCCGCCACGCCAGTCTATCCGAAGGGAAGGATCACCTTGGAAACCCGAGTCGGCGGAGCTTCCGTGTGGGCCGACTTCCTGGTCGTGGACGCCCCTTCTCCCTACAACGTCATTTTAGACAGAACGTGGCTCCACAAGTTGGAAGCGGTCCCTTCTTCCCTCCACCAGAAGCTGAAGTTCGTCCTCGAGAACAAGGAGGGCAAAATGGAAGTGGTCACGGTGGAGGGAGACCAAGCAGCAAGCTAGGCAGTGCATGCTGGCCGCAGTCCCAGCAGAGAAAGAGCCAGAGCGCGTCAACCTCGCCGAATTCGAGAAAGGCGTAGATGAAATCGGCCGAGACCCCGAGAAGAAAAGCATTGAGGACCTGGCCGAGGTCAGGCTGAACTCGGCAGACCCAGATAGGTTCTTCCTGATCGGCACCCAGCTGCCAGACGAGGAGAGAGCCGAGCTCTCAAGGTTCCTGATGCAAAACGTCGACGTCTTTGCTTGGAGCCCAAGCGAAATGCCTGGGGTCGACCCCAAGGTCATGTGCCACAAGTTAAATGTGGACCCCAACCACAAACCAGTAGTGCAGAGGGCCCGAAGGACAGGTCTGCAGCAGACAGACGCGGTCGTCGAAGAGGTCGACAAACTGCTGAAGGCAGGAGCCATCCGGGAAGTCCAGTACCCGGTCTGGCTGGCTAATACGGTGGTGGTTAAAAAGAAAACTGGTAAATGGAGGGTGTGCGTGGACTTCACAGACTTGAACAGGGCCTGCCCTAAAGATAGTTTCCCCCTTCCGAAGATTGATCAACTGATCGACGCCACCGCTGGCCATGACCGAATGAGTTTCCTCGACGCCTACAGAGGCTACCACAGATTCCTCTACACGAGCCTGACGAGGAGAAAACGTCATTCATAACCCCCCGCGGCACTTACTGCTACAAGGTGATGCCCTTCGGGCTAAAGAACGCGGGGGCGACGTATCAGCGCCTCGTGACAAAGATGTTCCAGGCTCAGCTCGGCCGAACGGTAGAGGTGTACATCGACGACATGGTCATCAAATCAGTGCACTCCAGTGACCACCTGGCAGATCTCGGCCAAGTCTTCGACATCCTTCGCGCGTACAAGCTCAAGCTAAATGTTTCCAAGTGCGCCTTCGGCGTAGCCTCTGGCAAGTTCCTCGGCAGCTTGGTAACGCAGAGGGGGATAGAGGCTAATCCAGACCAGATCACCGCGAATCCAGGGCATTCTGAGCCCGTCTACCACGAAAGAAGTCCAGAAGCTCACAGGAATGGCTGCAGCACTCAATCGCTTCATTAGCCGGTCATCAGATAAGTGCAGGCCTTTCTTTCAGCTTCTAAAAAAAAATTCAAAATTCCAATGGACCCATGAGTGCGACCAGGCATTGGCCGCGCTCAAAACCTATTTGATGTCACCACCCTTACTCTCCACCCCAACTCGGGGGGAGATTTTGTATTTATATCTCGCGGTCTCGGATCACGCAGTGAGCTCCGTCCTCATCAGGGAGGACGAGGGAATTCAAAAACCGATCTATTATACGAGCAAGACCCTGCTCGATGCCGAGACCAGGTACCTTCTATTGGAGAAGCTTGCGTTGGCTCTCGTCAGTGCCTCCCGCAAGCTCTCCCATTATTTCCAATCCCACACCATTGTGGTGATCACGGAGCATCCACTCCGTTCAATATTCAAGAAGGCTGACTTTTCAGGGCGAATATCAAAGTGGGCAGTTGAGCTGGGGCAGTATGATATACAGTACCGTCCCCGAACTGCGATCAAAGCCCAGATTCTAGCGGACTTCATCGTCGAGTTCGTCTCGCCCAACTCGGCTCCGACCCAGCTCGGCACGGCACTGGGGGGCACAGGGCACGAGCCAGAAGTGACCGAGGCCGAACAGTCTCCCGCCTCGGCATGGAAGATCTTTGTCGACGGATCGTCCACCTCTAAGAGAGCTGGCGCCGGCATAGTCCTCCAATCGCCAGAGGGTCTGGTCATAGAGCAGGCTTTCACCTTGGACTTCAAAGCAACAAACAATGAGGCGGAGTACGAAGCACTAATAGCAGGGCTGAATAGCGCCCAGATCCTCGGAGCCCAGCACCTGATGATCTTCAGCGATTCTCAACTGGTAACTAGCCAGCTCGCTGGAGACTACCAGGCTAGGGACGACAGGATGGCGGCCTACTTAGCCCTTGCGAAAAAAACTGCTGTCTCATTTCCAGAAAGCCGAGGTCAGGCAAATATCCCGAGACACCAACACGCACGCAGATGCGCTTGCAAACCTGGCCTCCGCCGTCGAAGCAGGGAAGAAAAGGACTGTCGAGGTCGGGTCGATATCAAGATCAAGCCTAGAGCTCCACTCATCTCGGCTAGTTCTTTGTGCTGATCTCGGCCCGAGCTGGATGGATCCAATCGTCGCCTACTTGAAAGACGATCAGCTCCCCGAGGACAAGACTGAAGCCCACCGAATCAGACTCAAGGCAGCTCGATTCTGGCTCTCTCCCGAAGGCAAACTCTACAGGAAATCCTTCACAGGTCCGTACCTCCATTGCGTCCACCCGAGCAAGGTGGACGACTTCCTGTATGAGATCCACGAAGGAATCTGCGGCAGTCACATAAGAGGTCGATCACTGGCCTACAGAGCAATAAGCCAAGGTTACTGGTGGCCCTATATGCAGAAGGACGCGCAGGTGTACGCCAGGAAATGCGAGAAGTGCCAGAAGTTCTCCCACTCTCTCCATCAGCCAGCGCAAGATCTGAGTCCCCTCTCTAGTCCATGGCCCTTCGCTTAATGGGGCCTAGACATTGTGGGGCCTCTCCACCGAGCTCCGGGGAACAAGAGATGGCTGATAATCGCTACAGACTACTTCACAAAATGGATAGAAGCTGAACCGTTTTCCTCCATCACGGACAGGGACTCCAGGAACTTCGTTTGGAAAAACATCCTAACGAGGTTCGGCATCCCTAGGACTCTGATTTCGGACAACGGGACTTAGTTCGACTCCAAGTCTTTCAAAAACTTCTGCCAAGAACACGGTATCAGAAACCATTACTCTACTCCGGCATATCCGCAGAGTAATGGCCAGGCCGAAATCTCTAACAAAGTGATCCTGGACGGCCTGAAGAAGCGACTGGACAAGGCAAAGGGGAGATGGACAGAAGAGCTTCCGAGCGTGCTATGGGCATACAGAACGACCCCAAGGAGGTCCACCTCGGCGACACCTTTCTCTCTGGCCTACGGGATGGAGGCGGTCATTCCTTTAGAAATCGGTCTTCCCACCCTGAGGACAGAGCTGGTCGACCAAGGCCGAAATGAGACGAACCTGGCAATGGAGCTGGAGCTGGCAGACGAGCGCCGAGAAGCAGCAGCCCTGCGACTGACCGACTATCAGCAGCGGCTGGCCAAGGCATACAATCAAAATGTCAGAGAAAGAAGATTCTCCATGGGAGAGCTGGTTCTAAAGAAGACCCTGCCAGCTGACAAAGAACCAAACGAAGGGAAGCTGGCCCCGAACTGGCATGGCCCGTTCAGGGTAGTCTCACTGGCAGGAAAATCAACCTACAAGCTCGAAGACTTGGAGGGCAAACCGCTGCCGAGACCGTGGAATGCATCCCACTTAAAGAAGTTCTATTTCTAAAGATGTAATGAATCCCAGAATCAATGAAAGCAGCTTTCGCCCTGTCATCAATTTGTCATCTCTCTTTGACTGACTCCGGCAGCTCTGGGTCTACCGCCCTGGAAAAGGCCTCGAGTTCGAACACTCGGTCGTTTCCTAAAGTCCGGGTTTATACCCCCCTCAAGGGTCCACCGCCCTGGAGAAGGCCTCGAGTTCGAACACTCGGTCGTTTCCTAAAATCCGGGTTTATACCCCCCTCAAGGGTCCACCGCCCTGGAAAAGGCCTCGAGTTCGAACACTCGGTCGTTTCCTAAAGTCCGGGTTTATACCCCCCTCAAGGGTCCACCGCCCTGGAAAAGGCCTCGAGTTCGAACACTCGGTCGTTTCCTAAAGTCCGGGTTTATACCCCCCTCAAAGACCATTGCCGAACTCATGCTCACACAGCCGAAACCAACAGGATTCTGGATCCACTTCGGCACAAGGCAGTTCGTCTCGGCCAAAGCTAGCCATTTCGGCCAAGGTCAGTTTTTGAGAAAGAAAGAGCTGTGCAAGCACTGAAGCGCAAAAAAGCAGCACAAAAATACAAGTGTTCCAAAACAGTGCAAGGAAAGTAAAAAAGAATGCAAGAACACAGTACGCAGGTTGAATGATCACAAAACTCTTCCTTTTTATTCATTGTAATTACTTCAGTACAAAGGTTACAGAAAAGAAAACAAAGTACAGAAAGGAGGCTCGCAGTCCTCTAAAAATAGAAAATGAAGTAAAAGCTGGGAGACTCTGATCTTCACCGACTCTTCAGGCTGCAGGCTCGAAGACGCCGGTTCGTTGCCTGGAGGTTCTGAGGGATCCTGAATTTCACAGAGCTTTATAATACGCTTTGGTTGGTCAGACCAAAGCATCCAGGAGCCCCTCCAGTTCTGAGGCCCTGGACCTCGCTGAGCTCTTCAACACCCTCCGGTCAGTGAGACCAAAATTGGAAGAGCCCCCAGGTCCAGCGGGCCTCAATCCCACCCTTAGCTCGGCGATCCTGATATAGCGTAGGGGGCTCGCAGGGAGCTCGGTGCGACACAAGACCCTGCAGGACCGCCAGACGCAAAGGGCGCCACCATCCCACAGTTGCAGAAGACTCCCCTACAACCGGACCAGGGACGGTTGGCCATGAACCCGCGTTCAGAGAGCGCGTGGTCCACGGGGAATTCCTTCAGAGAACGCGCAGACCACGACGGGCTTCCCCCCTTGGAAAAAGCCGTCCTCAGGCGTAGGGGCTCCCCCCGGATCAAATGTTTCTAAAGGTCCACTGCACATGGCTCCTACGTCTATGTAAATTAAGCTATCCTAAGTTCTTTTCTTTTCTTCTCCCATGGCGAGCCTACCACCTCTACTTATAGGAAGAAGAAGGGCTCAGTCTCCGAAGGAAGTTATGGGGCGAAGTCTCCCACGCGTTACATGGGATGCACGTCTTCCTGTCTGTTGACCAGCGATCCCTATGGCGCCACGTGGAGACGTCCGCCCATTTCCCTCATCGGCCGTATCACCATGCTTATTGCTATTTATGGTCTCCAGAATACGGAGAGTCGGCACAGACAGCTATGAAGACCGTTCGACTCTCTCTAACTCGAGGGTCGCGCGTCACATTAAAGGCTTTCAATACCATTCAATATCACATCCAGAAGCGAAAGAGAGAAAAATGTACAGGTAAAGAAGCCCGTTTTTCATTAATAGCAAAGAGTATTACAGGGCTGAAAAAGCATTACATATAAAAGGCCAAAGGTAAAAAGAAGCAAGGCTACTGTGGCTTCGGCGACTCCACCAGGTCGATCACCGTGTCTGATGGACCAGCAGCATCGGCCGCGACCGTAACCTTGCTTGGAGTGTCGCCGGCAGAAGAGGCTTTGACCGGTACCTCACCCGAAGCGGGGGCAGAAGAGGCCGCGCCTCAGCATCGCTGGCAACCGGGGCGTCGCTCGGGGCCGGGGCAGCTGGGGCAACATCCGGAGCGGGAACGATTGCAGGGGCCTCGACCGGGGCGCTTTCGGCCAAAGGAGCGAGGCTCGGCTCAGGAGCCGGGTCCGAATACTTCGGCAAGTCCCGATAGACAGGGTTGTCTTCAGGGACTCCCGCACGCCTCAGTGCGGCCAGGCATCCTTCCTCAAACAGAATGGAGGTGATCTCCTCCACCTGCTTCTCATACAGCTCTGTGGCATGGTCCACCACATTCTGGAAAGCGGATTGGGCCTCGGACAGAAGAGAGGCCTTCTCCTTTTCCAGCTCGGCATTCGCCGTCTTCAACTTCTCTCTTTCAGAGCGCCCGGCCAGCACTTCCCCGCGCAACCTCGTCCCCTCGGCCGCCGATTCAGACTTTGATCTGGCCAGTTCCGACTCCAGCTCAGCAGTCCTCTTGTTCTTCGCCCAGACCTCGCCTTTCAGATGATTAGCTCTCGACGTGAGTTCGGCAACATCAGCCAGAGCCGACGCCAGCTGAGCAATCTCTTCAGCGCTGGCCTTCTTCAGCCCCTCCATTCCCTTCCTCAGCTCTTCTAGCTCCTTCTTCAGCCTTTCCCTCTCAGACTCCAACTGAGTGACCCTCGCGGCGTTCCTGTCACTCCTCCCCACCACGGTCAGGAGCCTTTGCACGTTCTGCAAAGGGAAAAAGTGAATCAAACAGGAGCAGTCGAGCTAAACCACTTGAAGAAGAGCGCTGAAAACACTTACCAGAAGGTTAGCCTGGATCGCCAAGACCATCAGGCTTTCGTTGTCGAACCTCTCGTGCGTCTCCATGTCTCGCGACAGAGCGCAGACTTTGGCGAGAGCTCCGATGACGTCGGCGTTCCCCATCAACCGGTCCTCGACGTTCAGAGGCTTACCGGGTTGCGTCTCCATCCTCGGTCTCCACGGCGCTGGGGCAGTTCGAGATCCGGAAGCCGATCCAGACCCTTGCCCTACCGAGATGGTGAGCTCACGGGTCGCCCCGCCGGTCGACTTGTTGGCCGGTGCATTCTTCTCAGCTGGATCCTTGACTCCGGGGGCCCGCGCAGGAGTTTTACCCTTCGGAGGCTGTTCAGGCCCCGAGTCCTTTTCCCCCGCCTTGGACTTCTTCCTGGGCGGGGACCCCTCCCTCGGGCGCTCCGGCGAGCGTCGCCGCACTCCCTCGCTCGGAGCAGGGGCAGGAGCAGAAGTGGCGCCGGCACCCCCCGAGCCTGAAGCTGCGCGGGTACTGGCAGATGATGGTGTCGCAGGGGAGGAAGACCCCCGCCTGAACTTGGCCGCCAGATCCTTAACAACTGGCGCCCTTGAGCTTCCCTCCATACCTTCTTCCCGATCGGACGAATAAGCGTCCACTATTTGCGTCAGGTTCGGTAACTCCGAACTAGAGGTGGACGCCTCGGCGCCAGACGCAGCTCGGCGCGCAGCAGGGTCGGTCAAAGGGATCCCGGTAGGCACGACAACGGAGACAGTAGGACGATCAGGATGCGCCTCGTCCTCCTCGGCTACTCCGGTTCTCCTGTAGTGGCCGCGGTACCTCGGCGTATACCCGAGCAGCTTCCAAGCCGACCTGGTCTCGTGCCCCTTGTATCTTTCTACCTTATTGATGTCGTCGGCGTTCCTCCTCCAGCCTTCACTTGCAGCTCGGCGTCGCCTCGCGCCCGCCTCTGCACAACAGACAATAAGAGTGTCAGCTCGGCATCATCGAGATCAAGCAAAGCGAGTAAGAGAAAAGAAGCGGTGTTTACTTGGGATAGTCCCGGGGCAACGAGGGACCATCAGCCTCCTGCTCTCGCCAGCGCCGAACTCCCAGTCCCCCAACACATAGAAGAAAGTTTCCTCGGCATTCTTACTCGAATCCTCCAAGGCTAGGACGAAGCCTCTTCATTGCGGCTTCACCCAGAGATAGTATTTCCCTTCCCCAGCCTTGCAGATATCATAGGTATCCTCGATATCGTGGACACCCAGGTCGGTCCCCAAAATCTCATTCAGCTTTGCCATGCCCATGATGACCTTATAGCCATTGGGCATCAGCTGGCACGGGATAATAGACCAGGCACTAAGGCAGGCCCTAAGCAAGGGGCGCAGAGGAAATCTGACCCCGCCCTCGATCACGGAGATCAGAGGGAACGGCATCCAGCTGCAGGACCAGCGAAGCATGGCATAATCGATGGAGTCCGCCGGCTTGAGGAGGACTCCCTCCGGAATATTGAAAGCGGCCCTAAATCTGGCTATGCCCTCTTCAGTATCTAACTCAAACCTAGGGGTGCCCATGTCTAAGAAGGATGACAGCGAAGTTAAACCCTAGAAGTCGCGAAACCCCAAGAAAAACTAGACAGAGGCACGAAGCAACTTACAGAGACGAAGGGGCGAATCAAGAACAAATCCGGGCACATCCTACGGTCGTCCTCGCTAGAGAAATCTCGAGCAGCAGAGCATAAATCAAAGGAGAAGGCAAAGGCAAAAAGAAATCAGAAACGAGAAAGGAAGAAGACGACCCTATTTATGGAAAGGGAACCCTCGATTGAATACCGCTTTCAAATTCGAAAAGGCGGACCTCGCAGCCCGTGCCCGTCCCATCAACGAGACAACGCAATCAGTGCAAAGGCTACGCGTGTAGCCGTCGACTCGCTTCCCAGGACGGACAGGGCAGAGCATTTATTGCTTCAGAAAAGTTGAAACGACACCAGGCAATGATCGCCGCATCCCCAGACGGATTTTCTAGCTTTCGACCACTAAAGGCTAGGACGCTTAAGAGGTCAAAAGCTAGGGGGTAATTGTGTGGGGAGATTTCCAGAACTCCAGGATTACGCTAATCACAGCCATCAGATGAGACTAAGCATTCTCACGTGCCATCCGCGTGCCATCCACGTGGCACCAAACTCACCCCGGCTACCAGGACAGAGGCCTCAGCCGAAGTCAAGCAGCTCCGGGCCGCTAGCGCCGAGCTCGGCTACCCCATGTGCCCATCTCGGCTGAGAGCTCCACCTCGGCTGAAGGAGCCGGGACGAAAGCCGAAGCAAGAAAGAACCTCCACTTGCGCCCCTCATCCCCCACGTCATCAGGCACGTGGAGGAATAGGGGCGCGAGCCAGTGGGACAGATGCGACATCCAGCCGTTCACAATCTTCGCCAGATCCCTGATAGGGCGGCATCCAGCGGCTGAGGCCACATCAGGGCGAGGCCCGAGGGCAGATCCTATGGTACTCCTACCGCCAAAGATGCCCAACACAATCTGGCCTAACAAGACGCGCATTTAATGCGATGTGGGCTGATCCAACTGGCATTAAATGCAGAGTGGGCTGGATTGGACCGCATTAATTACTTTTTGGGCTGATCATGAGTTCCAGTCGAGTCATGGGACCCACGCCAGGATATCATCCGAAGATACCTTCCAAGCCTCTATAAATAGAGCCTCATACCACCAGCAAGGTACGCACAATCCAACCCACAGAGCCGTTACTCTGCCTCTCTTCTTCATCTCCTTCCATTGTTCCAGTTCCTTCACTGACTTTGGCATCGGAGAGCCTTGCGCCGCCCAGGCCTGTGTCCTCTGACCGTTTGCTCTTCTCTTTCAGGCTTTCGGACGGTACCTAGTCATCACCACTTTGGATAAGTCCTCTAAGGCTCCCCAGTTATTGTGGGTCATTATTTTCTGCACCTACACCTGGTATGCCAGAACTTTCAGAGGCCTTCGATGCGGAGTCTAATCGAAGAATCTCAGGTGGATTTTTAGGAGATTTCGACTCTGGTTTGAAATTTCACACCCAAAATAAGGGAGATGATTTCGATGGACAAATGATCACACCCATTGGAGAAAAAACAATAGGAAAGAGGAAGATGTTATTGTAGCATCAAACAAAATCCCTAAGGGCACGTTTGTGTACATGTAACTTCCATGGAAAGAAGAATTTGCCACATCATCAAATTCTATGGTTTTTAAATACCTCGGAAAAGGTTTTCCGGGGAAGTAAAAAAGTCATGTTTGGTGCAAAAAGTTTTTCCTTGATGAATTAGTGGCAATGTTGTTTGGTGCGGCTGCGGATTCCTTCCAAAAAAAACAAGTGTTTACTCTTTGGTAGGAAGTGGGTAGGAAATGGAGTTTATAAAAGGAGGGCCAATTTTCTGTGGAAATAGACTTCCCATACCCCCCCCATGGGAAGTCCATTTCCATGGTAAGGAAGGAAAAAGCTGATGTGGCAAAAAAGTGATTCCGCGGAAAACTACCGCACCAAACGCATGAAAAGTAGGTTTTCCGCGGAAAACCGTCAACTTTTCCGCGGAAATGGGCTACACAAACATGCCTAAAGCTTCAGAGAAGGATCTGGAAAGTCGTCACACACAAGTTGGAGAACAAAAGTTTTCAAGTTGCCCTTCACTTAAAGGTATTTTTGGAAAATTGCGCAAGGACCTAAATACCCCTGATCTGTTTAACAATTCCAAAAATATCCATGCTGAGGAGATGGGAATGATCTTTCAAACACAGTATCGTTCATCACAACAGGGGGGTCAGCAACGTGAGAATTTCTCACAATTCTCCGGTGATCAAACAAATCAAGATGATGATGTGAACTTTAATTCGAAGGAAAATGGTGCTCTTTGGGGAGATCAATGCTCAGATTCTGAACCTTCCTTCAGTGGAGATGATAAGGGGGATGATGTTGATCAATTAAATGATCGAGCTTTGATGGCGGTGGATCCCGTTGAGGAAACAATGGCTATTGCAATGGACAGATACAATTCTGATTGCGATGAGGAAAAAGGTAATAAGATCATTGAAGAAAAGTTAACTGAAATTGCAGGAGTGCTTGGTATTTCCATGGAGGATCGTTTAGGAGACCTGTGGTGTTTCATTCGTAAAATGTTGGAAGAGGAGAAGTATTGGCGTGAAGGACCCCAGAAAAGCAAGAAAAAATCCATAACGCAAAGGAAATTGAATAAATTGGCTTTCTCTGTTAATTATGAACGAGCAACTACTGAAAATCATATGGGTGTGAAATTGTTAGGAACACGACGATAGTCTCCTGGAATATTCGAGGTATGAATTCAGTCAAAAAGAGCTGTGATTAAAGTAGTTAAATCATGTAAAGGAGAATGTTTATTCTTTCAAGAAACAAAAATGGAGGTTCTAGATGCTAACATTACCAGATCTGTTTGTCCTTGGCCCCAATGTCAATTTGTTATGTGTCCTTCAATGGGTGAATCTGGGGGAATTTTAATAGCCTGGAATGAAGTGTATTGGCAAAAGCAGGATGAATTTGTAGGAAGATACTCTGTTTCTGTCCTTTTGAAAGATGCTCGTCATAATACAGAATGGGTGGCTTCATCTATTTATGGGCCTACGAATATTGGTGATACGGCAGACTTTTGGGCAGAACTATCTCATGTGGCAGGTATATGGAATCGTCCTTGGATTCTGGAAGGGGATTTTAATGTCATTAGGTTTCCAAATGAGAAGAAAGGAGGTTATGCTATTAGTCCTGCAATGAGGGATTTCAGTGACTGGATTAGATTTCATGATCTTGTTGATTTACCTTTGAGAGGAGCAGATTTTACCTGGTCTAATATGCAAGCAGATCCAGTGATGTCTAGGCTTGATCGGTTTCTGCTGTCTACAGATTGGTTGGATTTATTTCCTGATTGTTTGCAAAAAGCTTTGACCCGGCCAATATCGGATCACTGCCCTTTGTCACTTGAAACGGTGATGGAAAATTGGGGTCCTCCTCCTTTCAGATTTGAGTTATTTTGGCTTTACGAGAAGGGATTCACAGATAACGTAAAAGATCGGTGAATGTAAAAGGATGGATGGGTTACCAATTAGCTCAGAAGCTGAAATATCTCAAAAAGAAATGCAAGACTGGAAAAGGGTAGTTGTTGGTGACTTAAGGGAGAGGAAGAATCAGCTGTTTGTTGATATTCAAAGAATTGATGCGAAAGCAGAAACTGAAAATCTAGATTAGGATCGAGATCGAAGAAACTCTTAAAAAGCTTTTTCGCAATCTGATTTTACAAGAAGAAATTAAGTGGAAACAGCGTGCAAGAAATAAATGGTTGGATGCAGTTGACCGGAATACAAAATTTTTCCATGATATTGCCAATGCTCGTCGTCGTGTGAATCGGATAAATTCTATTCTTGCTAGAGAAAGAGTGTGGGAGGATAAGAAAGATACATAGAAAGAAGATGTTCATTTTTTCAAGAATTTATATAAAGTCAAAAAGTAACCACATTTATTAACTAAAAGATAAAAAAACTCAATTTTCCATACCAAAAGTCAACATCATTCCATCCCAAAAAACTAAAAACAAAATACTATCATAACCCACTACATATTTTATTCATACTTTTCATTTCACTTCACTCCACTTGACTTTAATAGTAAAATGCCAAACGGGCCCTAAAGAAGAGATCAAGGAAGCTGTTTTTGGTTTGAGTGGGGATCGGGCTCCAGGTCCAGATGGGTTTCCAATAGCCTTTTTTCAAAACTTTTGGAATCTGCTAGAAGAGGATCTTTAAGGGCCCGTTTCTTTACAAGAATTCTTGGAATTCATGTCTGCTGGAATTTACAGAATTCGAGGTGCTAGAATTTTGAAATGCTGCTGAATCCTGATATTCCTGAATTCCCTGTTTCTTTCATACTGGAATTCCTGTCTGAGAATTTCATCCAACCTGAATTCCATAAATTCCCTGTTTCATAACTACTTGAATTTCTAAGTGGATTTCTATATATTTATGCATTATATGTATGCTTATATAAGGCTAAAATATTCATGAATATAACAACCATTATAAATCTCAACCAATATGAGCCAAAGTAACATCCACCATAATGCCAACAAAATAACATCCACCATTATAAATCAAATAACCCAACAAAAGTCCAATCAAATCCAAATTTGAACTTCAAATCTACCTCATAATCAACTACATCCACAACATTAACAAATGACAAAAAGTATGAAATAAGTACCTAGTAGTTCTAACATAGCAACTTCATAGTTTCAAAGCATAATAAGTCCAAAGTAAAAGGTTTTTCAACGATCATTCCTCATCACTAAGCATTGTTTAAACACTTAACAAAATCATAATCAAAATACTACTTATCCATCGATGAACTATGTTTTAAATTCACTAAGCACCACTTGACGATCCTGGTTGAAAATGCATCTCTAGCCATCGCATCTTCTCATCATCATTGAAGCTTAGAAATGTTTCCGCCTTTCTATCATCACTAGCAAGAAAGTCAATGATATGCATTTTCATATTAGATGGTATAAAAGAAAGCGAACGAACAACTCCGGTGATCTTTGGGATTAATATGCTATGATATGGGTTGTTCATGCGCTCTGCAAGCTCACGGACAGCATTTGCAACATCTTTCAATGTTTCTTTCACTTCATCGCTTGTTGTCGACTTACGTTTCTTCCTCGTTCGGCCACTACTACTTTGATGTGCTGGAGCTGGTCCATTCTCTGGTGAGTTCACATTAGTATGAGGCAAGTGAGGCTCGTCAATGTCATCCAATCCAGCTGTCTGGTTGTCAAAAGTGTTGGGGATGATGAAATCTTCTTCTTCTATCATGATTGAGTCAACATTTACTTGGCTTCGTTCATTTCCAGTCATGGCTATATCACCTTCAGCTGTATCGTCAGCAATAAGATCATGTAGTTCATCGTAAAACTTGATGGTAATGTTCTTATATTTAGCCAATTTGCTCTTAGCCTGCATCAAGTTAAATCAACTAGAACATTATTTATTTACCCAAAAATGCAATTAAGTAATGAGTTAAATAAAAGTAATGCTAATTTACCTGCTCCAAAGCTCCCCAAACATCTTCTGGAGCAGTAACCATCTTTGTTGTATCGTCCCATCCAAAACCAGACATAGTAAGAAGTTGTTTTACCTCCCTATATCGTTGACGCCAATTTTTGAACTTATTTTTTGCATTATTTATACTTGGTTCCAACCCTGTTTTTTCCTTCACTTTAGCTATAGCTTGTGCCCAACAAGCAGTGTTGAAGTTTTTTTCAACCTTTCTTCTTGCCAGCTTCATTTCTAGGAGTGTATCCATTAAAACCCTTTCTGCAGTTGGGCTCCATTTGTAATTTTCTTTCCTTTGGGATCCTAATGAAATGTCAATGAAAATTATTTACTAAAAATGGACTGAAAAATTGAGAATGAACTGCAAATTAAATAGATATGAAAGAAATCCAGAATTTTTCATTAAGACAATAAAAAGGATAACCATAACATCATGCCAAATATTCTCCAATAAGACAAAACATGGTGCCAAAAAACATCATGTCAAAAAAGTGATGACAAAAACATCATGTCAAACATAGTAGCAAGGAACATCATGTCAAATTTTCATCCTTGTTGATTTCTTTGTTGTTGCTGTTCATAATCTATCCACATTTGTTCTGCTACGGAATCTCGAAATGCAGGCCAAGTATCTCTATTCCACCTTGGGATAGTTGTTGTATTTCTAGCCCTTGTTAAGGGAGGATCGATCCTGGATGCATTTGTCATGGAAATAGTTTCGAGCATTGGGTCTCCAACACCATGCATAACTATATGGTTGTGTAAAACACAACAAGCAATTACAATGTCCCGTTGGGTGGTCAATGAATATCCATGTGGCATTCTTAGAATTGAAAAACGATTTTTAACCACTCCGAACACCCGTTCTATGGTGGTACGCAATGAGGAGTGTCGCAAATTAAAAAGCTCATGAGAATTTGTTGGCGGACGTTCTTCAAACTCTTTGAGATGGTAGCGCACCCCTCTATATGGTTTTAGGAACCCAGGTGCATTACCATAATCGGCATCGATTAGATAAAATTTACCTACATTTGAAAAGTATAGTGGTAACTACAAATTAGTTTGTAATAAGAAAAAATGTACAACCAAACTAGGCACTTCACATTTGAATGGTTCTATTACCATCCGGAACCGCTAATATATCGCCTCTGTTCAACGCAGAGAAAAGAACAGTAGCATCAGTTGCAGACCCCTCCCATCCTGCAAGCACATACTGGAACTTCATATCAAATCCACTTGCCATGAGATAATTTTGTGATAGTTGGCCATGCCTATTTCGATATTTTGCCTGCTTTGAAAATGGTACATGAGCGGGTACATGTGTACCATCTATTGCCCCTATGCAATCCTATTGAGCGAAAGAGCAAGTTTAGGATCACATCAACATATCACTTAATATAGTAACCATATTAGAGATAAAAACTATATAATACACTAACCTTAAAATATGGGTAGAATCTTGTATTTGTTCTAATCTATTGTGGAGTAGGTGCATTTTCAGGAATTTGAACACAGTTTGGATAAACTTTGCAAATCGCATCTAACACGGTATGAAAATACCGACTAACGGTGGCTCCTGAATGATTGAACCGATTGGCCATGACTCTGTTAGTGACATTATGGGCCAAAATGTGTAAAAGCATGGCTAGCTGCTCATCCACGGACATAATTCTTGTATGTTGAAGGAGTCCTCGTTGCATAAGTGTATCACGCAGTCTCAAAAAACAATCAGGGCTTATACGAAGGTTCTCATGACACTGAGGCCCATCGCTTGACAAAAGTTCTTTCACCCATGTCTTGCCCGACAATGATGAGACACGACGTTTTTTCCTAGACTGCTCCTCTTCTAAAGTTAGCCATAGTGTAGCCAACTTGCAACATGCGGCCACAGCAGAAACAATAGCGCATATGATTTGATTGTCTGATTCTGTTGTTATGTAATTGAACATTTTGTTATATTCAAGCATTTTAAAGTAAAGGAAGTAAAATCATTATATACAAAGAGCTCAAATCGTTCCATAACAATATCATATTAAATTGAATAAACAATTAAGGAAGACTAAATACCTTCCATTGAGAAATAATCCTTCAGATTTAAAATATTGTTGACCTTCTACAGCAAATGAGCACTTTCCAATAGTCGTAGAATTCCGTCTTTACTCTCCTATAATGATATAAAAAAAATGAAACTCTTAAAATGGTGTAAATCCATATGAAAACTTGCTCACATGGAATTATCATGAAAACTTCCAACAGAGATCAACCAAAAAAAAAAAAAAAAAAAGCAAAAGAAATCCCAATGCAATCTTTCTGTACTCAAAGTAGTAGCTTTTGTTTGTCTCTATTGAGAAAGAGCTTCAAAGAAGACTTCTCACGGAAGCAGTGGCGGACCCAGAATTTTTATTTAGGTGGGGCGGACTAGGCAAGACTTATACAAAGAAGGTATAAAAAGACTAAAAAACAAAACAATAAATCAAATTCAAATCAAAACACAGACCCATAGATCATGCACATAGCTTTAGAAAATCATGCATCAACAGGCTCCACTCACCCAAATTTTCATCCGTTTTGGGTTTTTCCTATTGTCTCGATGAGAGTATCAGCTCATGGCCCACCACTTAACTCCATGCCAATATACTATTATTAAATTAAATAGACAACTACTTACTAAATTATCACAAACTCCACAGCCAAATACCCCCCACCAGCTACCTCAATACTCAACACGCCCATCTAATGAGAAAAAAATCCTCCCAAATAAAATCATTTATAATTTATGGTTTCTCATATCAGATCATCAAATCAATGTGATTTCTTTAAGATAGAGATAGATCACAACGAATTCAAAAGAAAGGGAAAAAAAATGCAAATTCATACCTCAAAATAGTTTGTAAATGCTGCTAAAATTATTCCGTCAAAGATGTCTCTACAGATAACAGAGTCTAAAATTCGTTGCACATAAATTAAGTAGCCAAGAAGCATTCCTTGCACATAAATCCGTTGCACATAAAATTAGTATTTTATTTTTAAAATTCAATCCAACTGTGAATAAAAATTCATAAGATGAAAAAAGAAAATTCATAAGATGAAAAAAAAATCGAAGATGAGTGCATCCTGGCCATCTATTTCAATGGACTTTGGAAGAGAGAGAGGTGGGCTCATCAGTGAGAGGTATTTAATGTGCTGGAGGTATTCAGTTGTAAAGCCATTGCACACACACACACACTCTCTCTCTCTCTCTCTCTCTCTCTCTCTCTACGAAATCTCTGCTTCGACACCTTCTTCTCCTCTTCGAAAGGTATGAATTGATTCCGTTACAAAAACCCAACTATTCGCTTATAGTCTCCTTCGCAGATAATATCCCCTAAATCCGATCTGTTTTATTCCATCCGAATCTTCAGAAAGGGGAAAAAATCGGACTTGATATCGGATTCGTCTGTTTCGGTTATTATCTGAAATCTGAACCTCTTTATCCATACAGGTCATTCTCTTCTTTTACATAGACAAGATCAAAAGCCAAACACAAACAAAGATCAAAAGCCACACACGAACACACAAATTAAAAGCAAGAGAACCACAAAAGATGCTAAAATTTTTAAGAAAAGATCATATCATATCATATTAACTTATAAAAACTACACCAGATCAGATATGGTATGATCTGATGCAGATCAAATCAGGCCAAGGCTGGCCATAGGGTTAATGACGAGGATCTCATGCAGTCACGATTCACAAAGGTTGGCCAAAAGAGGTTCCTTCCTCGGAATAACACATGGCCAGAGGAGGTCAGTGGGGAAGAAGATTACTGGATCTCCTTTCCATCAAAACACTTTAGAAAAAAAAAGCATGCAACAAGATGGAAGAAAAATGAAAAAATAAATCAGGTGAGGAAGAGGAGTTCAGAGGAAGAAGATTACCGGATCTGATTTTTGTGCAGTCACATAGAATAGAAGATGACAATCGACCGTTGGGAGAACCGGAGTTCTATCGGAATGCCTAGAGTTGCAAACGAAGTATCCCGGAATGGCTGGATTTCTAAATGCTAGAGTAAAGGCTAGCATTTGGGAATTCCACCTTTTTGAAATTTTAAAATGCCAGTTACCTCAAATGCTGGGAATTCCCATAAATGAACATGGAATTTCTGACTGGAATTCAGGAATTCCCAGACAGCCTGAATTCCTGTCAGAAATTCTTGAAAAGAAACAGGCCCTAAGTGTTCTTCAATGAATTTCATGTTAATGGAGTTATAACAAGTGAGTTGGGAGCTACCTTTATTGCTTTGGTCCCTAAAAAAGATGGTGCTATCCCAATTAAAGACTTTAGGCCCATAAGTTTGATCGGTAGCCTCTACAAAATTCTAGCAAAGCTCTTGCAAATCATTTAAGGAAAGTACTTCCTGAGATTCTTTCAAAAATCCAAGGTGCTTTTGTTGATGGACGTCAAATTCTTGATAGTATCATAGTGGCTCACGAATGTGTTGATTCAAGGAATTGCCAACATCGTCCTGGGTTGATATGTAAGTTGGATTTTGAAAAGGCTTATGACATGGTGGATTGGGATTTCCTCCAATATATGATGAAAAATATGCGTTTTGGAAAAAAGTGGAGAGACTAGATTCACACGTGTGTTTCTTCAGCTAACTTTTCGATCTTAATCAATGGTTCTCCTAATGGTTATTTCAAGAGCTCTAGAGGTCTTTGGTAAGGTGACCCTTTATCTCCTATGCTTTTTGTTATTGTTGCAGAAGCTTTGCATGCTTTAATGGAGAGAGCTAAACAAATTAGGTTGCTCAAGGTTTTGTAATTGAAAATGTTGATTATGAGGTTACTCACCTTCAGTTTGTAGATGATACTATTGTTTTATGTGATGCTTCGGCGAGCCAAGTGGAGACTCTTAAACTCATTTTGAAGAGGTTTGAATTATTATCAGGGTCGAAGATTTTATAATTCTGAAAAATGTGAGTTCTTTGGCATCAAGATGATAGAAAGTCATGTTGCCTCGTTGGCTTCTGGTTCTGGTTGTAGAGTTGGTAAGTTTCCTTCTAAATATTTGGGGCTGCCTTTATGCTTGGGCTTACCAAAGAAACAATTATGGGATTCTGTTATTGAGCGAATTGATAAAAAAATAAATTCTTGGAAGGGAAAGTATTTGTCTCTGGGGGGCCACATAAACTTTACTCAAATCAGCTCTCTCAAGTATTCCTATACATCGGATTGAAAGAATTCAATGAGATTTTCTTTGGAATGATTCCATTGAAAAAAGGTATCATTTGGTTAGGTGGGAGATAGTTTGTAAACATACTGGTCAAGGTGGGTTGGGCATCCGTTCCATTGCTAAGGTTGACAAATCATTACTTGGAAAGTGGCTTTGGAGGTTTGGGGAACCAACTCAAGGTTTGTGGCGTTAGATTCTTAGCCAAAAATATAAGGTGGGGAACGATGGTTGGATGTGCAAGATATCTAATGTGTCAGGCTTTTGGAAGTCTATTATATCTATAAGGAGGACTTCATTCGGCAGATTCATTATAGATTTCATGATGGGCACAGAATCAGTTTCTGGCATGATGAATGGTGTGGGCAGAATGTGCTCTATACTCTTTTTCCTAACCTTTATTTGCTGCTTAGAAGACAAAAGGCTTTTGTTGCAGAAAATTCTCAGTTATTATTGGGTGGCTCTTGGCTTCCGCAGGAATTTAATAGAGAGAAATTTCAGACCTTACTTGTCTGCTTGGCATGTTATCTAAGGTCTACATTTCAGTTGGCAGGAGTGATTCTAGAATTTGGAAGCCTGATGTTAAAGGGAAATTCTTGGTGAAGTCTTTTTTTAATATTTTGTCTAACTCTTCTTATAAAGTGGAAAGTTGGCAGAGTTTCTGGAATAAATCTATTCCGCCGAAAGTGTTGGCTTTTTGTTGGATAGCACGGTGGCATAAAATCCTCACCATTGATAATTTGAGAAGAAGGAAGCATGTTATCGTTAATGGGTGCCCATTATATTTAAAAGGTGAGGAAACAGTTAATCATTTGATGATTCATTGTTTTTTTTGCTAGCAAAATATGGGCATTATTTCTTAATATGTTTGAGGCGCAATGGGTCATGCCACAGTCTATTGATGATCTCTTTTGTCAATGGCATTTGGGGGGCATGTTTATGCGTGGGAAAATTCTATTGAAATCTGTTTTATATGCAACTCTTTGGAAACTGTGGATGGAGAGGAATAATAGACTCCTTAAAAATAGAAGTAAATCTGTGGAGGAAGTGGTAGAGTCTATTGTTTGGTCTGTTTCAGAATGGGCGAGTAGGAAAAAGGAATTAGATGGGGTGCCTCTAGAAGATATTCATAGATCTTGGGCAGCAGTTGTTAAAGGGATTCGACAAGTTAAAAATAAGCGCCAAGCTACTTGGTTGTCTCCTCCTGTGGGGCTCCTTTTGCTTAATTTTGATGGAACTTTTGTCCGGCCAAACCAGGGAGGTATTGGAGGTGTTATAAATGGATTGTAGTGGTACTGTGTTGAGGAGTTTTTCCGGGCCTGTGTTTTGTTAGATGCTAATCATGCAGAGGTTTGTTCTCTTCTAGTAGGATGTCGTGAGTTACGAAGCTTGGGAGGATGTAAAGCAATTATTGAAGGTGATTCTTTCTCAGTTATTCACTGGGGTTCTGGGAATATTTCTCATCCTTGGAGATTGGCAGATTGGGTGGAGGGGATTCAAGATATTTTGATGCAATCGTTGATACGATCGCAAGTGCCGGGGCACAATTAGGGTTCCCAGGGAACAATCACGTAGAAGAAACAGTCTCCAACAATAAACCTTCTATTAACTCAAATCCAATCTGAGATCATTGATCTCGACAATGTCCTATTTATAATAAAAGAAACTTAACCCCTAAGAAAGCATTCCTAATCAAACTAGGAAACAAATAATAATCCTATCCAAATTAGAAATTAGCCCTAATTACAATCATTGCTCAACTTAAACTAATACTAATTAAAAATATTCATGGGTGGACCCCACAAGTGGCCCACGAGTGTAACTGTTCCTTTGGAGCAGAAAATATTTTCTCACAACCACTTCTTCGCAGTAGTTGATGGAGCATCGTTGATGACCATGAGAGATTCACCTTCAACCACATTGTAGATCTCTAATTCTTTTGTCTCAGCCGTAACCTCTTTCTCTTTAGCATCATCCGGTACCTCATTCTCATCACTTTCATTCTCAATGAAGTGGATGCGTTTGGGACATTCCCTTGCACGATGCCCTTGTTGGTGACAAGTAAAGCATGTGATCCTATTTTGATCATCGGGCTTGGTGAAATCTATCTCCGATGAATCACTCGGCTTAGAACTTGCAATTGAAGAATTCTTCTGCATAACTCATTTAGAGGATTAAGTTTCCTGGCTTGATGATGTGCAATCCCCTCAGCTTTGATAGCATGCTGAACAATCTCATCAACATTATCAAAATGCTTGAATGTGAGGGTATCTTGTATGTCAAGTGTAAACTCATTAAAGTATCTGTCAACTAATACATCATCGTATTCATTTGTTGACACCAAAAATGTCACTTTGCCTCTTCAAGATCCAAAAAGCTACATGAAGTCGCAACCTGCCATAAATAGGCAATGCTACTTCCAAAAAATCAAATCTTGTCAGAATCAAACAAAAACTGCAAGATCCTTCAAGACATCCAAAAGAGGAGTACACAAGAAGTTTCGGGCCATTTCAAAATCATTTGGCCTAACTTCGCTTCTCCGACAGCCGAAAAGGAGCTCTCGGCGGCAAAAGCATCGGAGACACCAAATCTTCGATCAGAGCCGATGGATGGTCTCAAAATACTTCCAAAAGGCTCCACGTCAAGTTCCGAGTCAAACCGACAACGTTTGACCCTACATCAACCCTCGAACAGCTAAATCAAGCCTCTCGGCGGCGAGAACCACCGAGGCCATTACTCATCAGATAGAGCACATGGACGGCTTCAAAATGCTTATAAAGGGCTACACCTCAAATTTCAGGTCATTTCCACAACATTTGACCATAGTTTGAAGCTCGGAAACCAAATCAGGCCTCTCGCCGGCAAAAGCTCTCCGGGACCATGGTTTCCAAGACAGAGCCTATGGATCATCTTAAAATGACTCCAATAGGTTCCCTGTCAAATTTCAAGTCAATCGGACATCGGTTGACCGAACATCAAACCGCGACATCTTCATCGCGACAAAAGCAAGTCTACTAGTGATAAGACCCCAAACGGCTTCAAAACTCAAACAAAAGCCTATGGTTGGTCTTATTTATTGCTCGGGAGGCTTCACACCAAATTTCAGGTCATTCCGACATCGTTTGACCCAGTTTCAGCTTCTGACGGAAAATCGGCAGCTCTGCGCGACAAAGTCTTCGGCTTTCTCAGGAAATTGGAAACTTTGCAAAATAAAATGCAAGGATTCTCATCAGGTTTCCTACAAAGAAATCAGGCCAATAAATGGTCAAAATGTCAAGGAAAAGTACAGGAGAAAAAAGAATCGAAAAACAGCAAAACGGACACAAAACGGGACAAAAAGGGGGAAAAACCCCCAGGGTCGCAGACCCCTGCGACCCGGGGCCAGGGTCGCCGGCGACCTTGGAGCCCGGGGTCGCCGGGAAGGCCCTGGAAACCCCGGTTTTCGCCGTTTTTTCGCGATTCGAAGCACCCAGCCTCTGGTACTTTCCAAAATTCATGCTTTTGAGACACCAAATCCTCTGACATCCGTCCAAAACACGGGTCAATCATCAAGAGTATCGAAAACAATATTGATCGCCACCCGGTCAACCAAAAAAAGTGTGCTTTCTACCCGACCGATCGAGAAATTGACAGGACAGATGGCACCGACCCACTGTTGGCAACAAACACCTGAAATTACATGGTCGTCTGATGTCGATCTACATGAAGATCCATCGATGATCATCACCAGAAGAATCCCAAAAGACGCGGCATGGCCTGCGACTCTTCAGTTGCTCGGCGACCACTTAATGCGATTAATTGACTAGCTTTATTACAGTCATTAATCCATTTCTTTGGACGGACCAATCAGAAGCAAGCATCCGGGAGTTACAAGTCAAGAGATTCATGGCATTTAACCCATGAAACTCCTCCCATCATGGCGATTAAAGGCGATTAAATGCCCTCAATCTCCTCCGGCCAATCAGAAGCCAAGAAAAAGGAGTTACAAAATAAAGAACTCAATTTTGTAACTCCTCCCTTTATGTAGCTTTATGACAATCAAGGCTCATAAACCCTCCTAAATGGCTACCTAAAAGCCTATAAATAGGAGAGCTCTCTAAGAAGAAAGAACAGACAGACAACGAAAATCACAGACAGAAGTACAGAAATTCAGAGAAGGGAAAGAGAGAAAACTCTGCGGAAGTTCTACACCGGCCACCGCTACAAGGTGACAAAGTCCCTTGGGGGGTACCCCCCCCCCCCCCAAGGTCCTTGCCTTCTCCTCCTGCCTCCAATGGCTTAGATGTGGCTTTTCAGCCCGTCTACTCGGCTTTTTATTGGACATAGGACCTCCTTTTGGTCTTTGTCCTCTAAAAACCTGATGTTATAGCCAAGCCAAGCGAATCAATAGCATCCTCTGTTCTCATCTGCATGGATGATGGCGAAGCCCACATATGGCTTGCGACCGTCAATCTAAATGAGTCCCCCCACAATCTCCTGAGAAGTTAAATCCTCCTTTTCTTGCTTTTCATTATAGTTTGTATTTTTTCAAAAGAGACAAAAATCACAACTCTTGTCTTTCATTATTGATAAGGATTGTAAATCGGCTATAAACGCCAAAATCGGCTATAAACGCCAAAAATCGGCTATAAATGCCAAAAAAAATCGCCTTTCACGGCAAACCAGGAAAAATGTCTCTTTTCTTAAATTTATGTGCAATGGAAAACTTGAAAGAAGTTGATTTCCTTTTTACTTGCGAAGGTTGATCTCCGGATCACCACTTGCAATTCCAAGTAAAATAGAAAATCTGGCACACCCATAAAAAAAAAAGAAAATGTTGATGCACGCCCCTGCCCCCTGGTTACGAAAGGGTCGGAACCAAACGGACTCCCACGTCCGCCGACCCTCGGTAGGAACCGAGCAGGAGCGCGGTCCATCAAGCCGGCACACCCGGTGGGACTCGTTTATTTGAGAACACGATGCTAGAAATGAAATATTTGCATATCATATATTTTGCTCTATGCTTATATTTCTTTTCTCGATTCCTTGGCTACTTTATAATTGGTGGCCTATGTTGGATTCCGCAAAAAAAAATGAGATGAGATTTTTTGTTTGGAAATTTCTAATTCTTTGAATTTATTTCCAATCTTTCTCTTTTCAAAAAAAAAATCAGATTTTTTTCAGTTTGGATTCAAAATTGAGAAACTTTGATCCTCTCCCTTCTGGGCACTGGCGCTCACGGAAATCGCTGAGACCGTGTTCGGATCGGGGATTGGGCCATCGTTTCTCTTCGATGAGTTCATTAAAGATCTAAAAAAAAATGTAAAAAAAAAATATATTTTTAGATTTCTCATTTTGGATTCAAAATTGAGAAACCTTGATCCGTTCCTATCGTTCATCGCGCTTGCAGAAATGTTGAGCCTGTTCGACTAAGGTTTTGGGCCATGGTTTCTCTTCGATGAGTTCATTAAAAATAAAAAAAAAATAATATATATATATAAAAAAAAAGTAAAAAAAAAAGTAAAAAAAAATTTTAGATTTCTCAATTTGGATTCAAAATTGAGAAACCTTGATCCGTTCCTATCGTTCATCGCGCTTGCAGAAATGTTGAGCCTGTTCGACTAAGGTTTTGGGCCATGGTTTCTCTTCGATGAGTTCATTAAATATATATATATATAAAATTTTAGATTTCTCAATTTGGATTCAAAATTGAGAAACCTTGATCCGTTCCTATCGTTCATCGCGCTTGCAGAAATGTTGAGCCTGTTCGACTAAGGTTTTGGGCCATGGTTTCTCTTCGATGAGTTCATTAAAAAATATATATATATATATAAAAAATTTTAGATTTCTCAATTTGGATTCAAAATTGAGAAACCTTGATCCGTTCCTATCGTTCATTCGCGCTTGCAGAAATGTTGAGCCTGTTCGACTAAGGTTTTGGGCCAACGTTTCTCTTCGATGAGTTCATTAAAAATCCAATATATATATATATATAAAAACAAAAAAAGACATAGACCACTAAGGTTAAACCAACTGTGTTCTTTGATCATGGTTGATTCAAAGAAAAGCCTTGTCCAGAGTGTGGAGACAGTTGACTGTTCTAGGCAAGGGTCCTCCAAACGGGTTCATTAAGTAATCCTACCCTTACCTGGGGGCAATTCTATCAATCAAGATTTCATAAGACCGGGTTAGGAGGCCTATGTGTACTCTCTCGTCTTTTAAATAAATTAAAAAAAATAATAATAAATTTAAAAAAAAAATAAAAAATAAAAAATAAAAAAAATTTTCAAAAAAAAATTCTTAAAATAAAAAAAAATTAAAAAAAAAGATTTTTTTAAAAAAAAAATCTTCAAAATCTTCAAAAAAAAAAACTTCCGTCATTTTGGGTTTAGATTGGAGAAATCTTGGTCTTCTCCTTTCTGAGCACCGGCGCTCGCGGAAATCGCTGAGCCCGTGTTCAGATTGGAGTGCCTTTTGCTCTCTTTGATGAACCCGATATTGGCCTTTCAAAAAAAAATCGTCATTTTTAGATTCAGATCCGAGAAATTATGGTTCATTTCTTTCTGAGCACTGGCGCTCGCAGAAATCGCTGAGCCCGTGTTTAGATTGGAATACCATCGTCTCTCTTGATGAATCCAATTTTGACCTTTCAAAATAGAGAATCTCATCTCATAGATGCGGTCTCAAAACATTTGTGTCTAGCGGTACTAGTACGCCCTTGCAGGGTCTACTGTATTGCGACCGGCACATCTGTAACTCCAACTTTATATTCTTCTTACCTCGAGCAAGCTCTGCTTCTCGATAAGTCGAATTTAAGTTCACAATTGCTTCTAGCAGTTACTTGGATGCCCATTCTGGGCTTACCATACCTGCGATCAGAACAATTGTACCCTCTATGGCGTTTTGCCTTCTTCATGTTGCTTGGGTTATCTTCCTCTAGCAATTTGAAAAGACGAAACCATAGAATTTCCCATTTATGATCATTATATTCTTGTGATTACTAATGGATGTGGTCTTGTTTCAGAAATTTTCGAAAAACTAACAATGGCAGCTTCACTAACCATTACTTTCGATGAAAACAAGCACCAACTCATGCTTCAACAGAAGCAAACCGCGCGCACTTACAAGCGCCCCATCAGCTGCCGAAGCGTCAACTCCCTCGGCAACTCTCTGAACTCCGGGTCGACCTCGACTCCCCGGACTATCATCTTTGGGACGCTGGGACCATTCCCACTTCCTGAGGAACAAACTGCTCCCTCCAAGAAGCAGAAACTCGCCTCTCAACGTGTCACTACCGTGACACCAAAGGCGAGCACCAGAAGGCCTGAAACCCGTGGCAGCCCCACGAAGCCTCGACCAGCAAACGACTGGGTCTATCCCAAGACTTGGTCCCCAAGACCTTCACCAAAGCAAAGAAGGTCCCAAACATCCACTAAGCCAGCATTCCTGGCCCCACTCAAGGAGAATCAGTTCTACCCTCTTGCTTACATGAAAGAGGAGAGACCCATCTCCAACCTGACATTCAAGTCATCCCAGCATGAGTCGGCTTGTTCCTACAGGCCCAAAATCAGATCATGCATCACAAGGCCTCTGCAAGCACCTGCTAAGGCCTACAAAACTGCAGTTCGACCCTTCATCTCTACAGGGGCCGAACTTCAAAAATTCAAAGCTTCGCTGCAACAGGCGAAGGACAGGGTTCGCATCTTGTCCTTGCCCAGCTGCAAAGAAGACAGGCTCAGCTGATGCGCCCGAGGGAGCACATCCTTCATCGTCAAAGCCCAGCCAGAGCTGACCGAAGCTCAAATTGCTCGTCGCATACACCGCCGCGCGTCGTATAGACAAAAGAGACTAGAGAAGCAAAGGACCCAGCCTCCTACACTTCAAGTCTCTCCCAAATGGGTCGAAAAAGAAAGACCCAACCAAGTTGCTGCCGTCCATATGGTTGGAAAAACCAGAAGGCGCCAAAAATCAGCAACAAAAATCCATGTCCGACGTCCGATGACCCGCAGCGTCACAAGGACAAGAAGACATTCAGAAGAATCCCCTGCTCCTTCAAGCAAAGGACAGCAAAGCGATCCTTCCTCAAGCTCTTCTTCAAAAAGAATGAGCCCCAGCTCAGTCACCAGGACAGTTTCTTCGTTCGAATCACGAAGGATGAACGTCTTGGCTACAAATTCTGAGCCACCACCCCGCAATCCACCTCTAGAAGATGCGATCACCCGCATCCAGCAGTTGGAACAGGGCCAGCAGAGGATTGAAACTCTGATGGAAAACCTTATCCTCGCCTTCCAAAATTAGGCGAACAATGAACCTCCTCCGAATCATCAAGACGACGAGGTAAATAGAGAAGAAAATGAGTCACGCGCCCTTACCAAAAAGGACGTAGACAGTATCCTCGCCAAAGCAAAAGAAGAGGATATACTCAAGGAACATGGGATCAAGCCACCATATCCCTTATGGATGAGCTCGATCCCGTTCCCCACCAAATTCAAGCATCCTACTCTCCAAACATATACGGGGAAAGGATCAGCCAGACAGCACGTCATCCACTTCAAGATCCTGACGGGAGCTATCGTGGATCAAGATGCACTCAAGATCCGCCTCTTTGCAAGTACCCTAAAAGGTACGGCCTTCGATTGGTACTCCACTCTGCCGGAGGACTCAATCCAAAACTGGGCCATGCTAGAGACACGCTTCCTGACTCACTTCAAAGGTGAGGATCATCCCGCTACTATGGCTCAGCTGTGCAGCCTAAAACAGGGGGAGAATGAATCAACATACGACTTCATTCACAAGTGGAAAGCAATGGCATACAAATGCTCTGATGTATTGCCACAAGCGTCGCTAGTCGACATCTGCCGAAACAACATGAGAGCCAGAATCCGCTCCATGATCATCAGCAACAAATAAAAAAACCTAGGAGAACTCCTAGAAGCTTCCATGGAGGCTAAAATAGTGATTAAAGACCTTAACAGTCAGAAATCATCAAGAAAAGAGCCAACCGCCATTGGAACCTCTAAACCAAAGAAAAAAGAGGTCCTCAATGTGCAGACCAAGTCAGCTCCTCAGCCACCAAAGAAAGCTGAAAACAAAGCTGCGGGTAAGAGACCTGAACTCTCAGATGCCTTCAAAGAACGAGTAGAAAAGAAATACTCATTTGATGAAGACGTTGATGAAATCTTCGGGGCTCTTGTGGCAAACGGCAAGCTCACCTTGCCTGAACCAAAAAGACCGGGTGATGTTGGCAAAACCAGCTATCCTCGGTACTGTCCATGCCACCAGATGATCTCGCATCCTCTCAATCCATGCTTCATTGTGAGAGAGAAAATAAACGAGATGTGGAAAAACGGAGTCATCACCTTTGACAAAAACTATGGGTCTGCCTCCGTCAACATGGTGACATGTGGACAAACATCAAAATCACCGAAGAAGAAGATCACTACTTCCTTCAAGATGATAAACTCAATCCAAGCGTCCGAGGAACTGGTTCCTTACCCGACACCAGACGGACAACCCATATGGGTACATCCCGATCTCCTGGAAGATGAAAATTGGGAGGTCGTGAAAACAAAGCCTACAGCTCAACAGCGAAGGCAGGCTAGGAAACATCTCCTCAAGCTTAAACGGCAAGAGAAGACCCAGCCGAGACTAGAGGTCAAAGAAAAGGCAGAGGCTTCCTCTACCGCTTCACTGGAGGTAACAAAAACATCCCTTCCAGAGACTTCAAAGGGGGTAAGGAAATTCACTCTCAGTGATTTCATGCCACCTCAATTCAAAGAAGCCATGCAGGAGGCATCATACTCTTGCAATTCGGTAGTTGGATTCTCCATTGATGGATACGAGTCCAGCGACACCGATGATGGATTCGAATCCAACTACACAGATGAGTGGGAGGAGTCCCTTGAAACAGGAGAATATCTCTCCGATGAGGAATGGGTTCCTGAGTCTCATCTTATGCCAGTAATCTGGTATAACCCCCTACAGCCACAAGGATCCTGGTCTGATGATGAAGAAGACCAAGAAGCTGTACAAGAAAATGCGGCTGACCCAGCACCTCTCATTACTCCAGTGGAAATCAACCATGTTGAGCCACAAGGAGTTGATGAAGAAGAAGATCCGGCTCCCATGCCTGATCTTGAAGAATATGCAAGGATCTTGCAGCGACTCGCTCTAGAACAAGAGCAAGAACGCGTCAACGAGCCTCCTCGCAATCCAGAGCCTGAAGTCCCTGAAGACCACCAGGTACATTCTCCCTTAACTCCTGAAAATGGAGAAAATTGCTGGATAGACGATCCTCTTACATCCGAGGATGAGTCTGACTCCGATCAGGCAACGTCTCCCGTCAGAGCTTCCTGTAATGTGATAATTCAGGATTATAGCTCTTCCGAAGCATCGTCTGATGAGAGCACTTACACTCCGGCGACGCCTAGCAATGTATCTTCTGAAGCCACCTCGTCTCATGTGACTTTCACTGAGATGACACCCTCTCAGGTTTCTTCTCCTAAGACTGTGACTTCAAAGTTCACACCCTTCCTGACTGAAGAATTCCCAGCCATTGATGCTTAGGATGATGAATTAGTCAACGAAGAAGAAAGGTTGCTAGATGTTGTTCAGGACTTGTTCCCGGAAAATGCTCCGTGCAACACGATCACTGAGGATGGCAACTCTGCTGCTGATTCATCCTCAGCAAATGAAAAACGACAGCCTCTTGATCCTGAAGACAATCTTCCAAATGAAGACCCTTCTCAAGAAGCTCTCGAAGTTGGTAGAGGCACCCGCTCTGGCCGGGACTACCACAAAAAATTACAACCAATCTTCCTTTACATATGTAAATCCTTCGGGAAAAGATGTTGTAAGCGCCCCTAGTGGCAACAATGATGAACATGCAGGCCCTAAGGAGGCTTTCAAGTATGACTTGATTGAACACTTCAAGCACATACCTGCACGTCTGCATATCCTAGATTTGTTGCGAATGTCTCCGCACACTCGTGATAATCTCATTTCGGAATTACAAAAGCTGAATGAGGATGTCGACAAACATGCCCCGCAAGTCCTCCAAATTGAAATGGATTACCGGGTCGAAAACTCAGAAGCCTCCTCAAAGGGAGAAAAGAAGAAAACTGAGGGATCATGCATTGAATGCCTCTCGGTTAAAAAAGCAGCCAGTGCAACCATCGCCTTCACAAAGGACGACCTCCTACTTGGAGAAACCAGGCATAACCGACCCCTGTACTTCACAGGTTATATCAAGGAAATGCCTATGCACAGAGTTCAGATCGACCCAGGTTCTGCACTCAACCTCAACTCCACATCGGCTCTTGAAGAGTTGGGCATCCCACCTAGCAAGCTGAGCCACACATCTGTATATATCTTTGGATACGATGGGAGTACTCAAAGGCCTATCAGCAAAATCAGGTTCAAGTTGCAGATCGGTGATCTTATTTCTGAGGTCACAGTGTATGTAATAAAGACCCCTTCATGCTACAACATCCTTCTCGGACGCCCTTGGATCCACGAGAATGGTGTTGTCCCTTCAATTCTACATCAATGCATCAAGTTTGTTGGCGACGACGGCATGATACATCGAGTCTTTGCGGACAGAAAACCTTTCAAAGGCAAAGAAGTCCACTTCGCAGACTCACAGATGTATGAAGGTGAAAAAGAAGAAGAGGAGAAGCACACAGCATCCTTTGCCGAAAATCTCCCGAAAGATAAAGGCAAAGCTCCTCAATCACCGGAAGAAAACAAACCATCCGGTAAATCTGAAGAGAGCATTCAAACTCCCTTCATCATTTCCCTCAAATCTTCAAAGCCTTTGGTCATCACAACTAAAGTGAAGAAGGCAAAACAAAAGCCTGGGGGCAAATTTGTTGTCTCTTTCGTGTCTATCATGCAAGACACGGACTCAGATTCAGAGCCAGAAGACGACACATCGTCAAGCCAAGCTGACACTCAGCAAGTTCAGCCTGCTCTCACTCTAATGGAGATAACTTCTGACATAGAAGATCCTACGTCAGCTTCCTTCGTTGTTCCAGCAACTTCAGCAGGGAAAAAACCGATCTTCTTCCATAGATCGGATGCTTCTTCATCAAACTCCATGCTTGAACCTTTCCAAAATGAAGGTATACCTCAACTATCCTTATATAGTCCTGTGGCACAAGCTATTATGAAGAAAATGGTCTCTAGTCACAAAAGGGACTGGAGCGACAAACTGTCTGAAGCTTTGTGGGCCTATCGAACCACTGTTTGAGGACCAACCCATAGCACACCATTCTCCTTGGTCTATGGATGCGAAGCTGTCGTACCTTTGGAAGTAGAAATTCCTTCCTTGAGGGTATCCTTGTAAAATGACATGACTCAAGAAAGCAATGTCAAATTGCGACTCCATGAGCTGGACAATCTCGATGAGAGACGGCTCGAAGCTCAACAAAGCATTGAACTTTACCAAGCACGCATGGCAAGATCTTTCGATAAAAAGGTCAGGCAACGCGCCTACAAAAAGAGTGACTTGGTTCTTGCGGTAAAAAGACCAATGGTCTTCGCTCACAAGTCCAAAGGCAAATTTGAGCCAAAATGGGAGGGACCCTACGTCATCGACAAGGTTTTCTCCAACGGCGCATACGCACTCCTAAACATGGAAGGCGACAGATGTATGCTGCCCATTAACGGCAAGTTCTTAAAGCGGTACTACCCTTGAAGACTTACCCAACTAGGTAAGAGCAATGCTTGTACGGCCAAAACCGGTTTCTAGGTACACGCTCGCTAAACCCACCCTTTTTTTTTAGAATTTTCATATCAAATGTTGAAATTTGTAGAAATTTAAAACAATGCTTACTTTCATCATTTCATTGTTCAAAAAAAAAAATCCAAGTTTAGGAACCTTTCCCTAACTTGAGCAAAATTTTCAACCCTTGAACCCAAAATTCATGGTTTGAAACAAAATCCGGATTTAGGGATTTCCACCCTAGTCCACCCTGCCTTTTATTGCCAAAATGGTTTTAGGTCAAAACTTATGACCCTCGTGTCTTTAAACAAAAAAAAATGGTTTTTCAAAAACCGCGAGGAAGTGACGCTTAGTCGATACTCGCACAAATTGGAAGCATATGAACCATATTTGACACTTCCAAAATCGCAGGGAAGCGACATTTCGTCGATACTTACAAAATCCAAAACTGTGGAGACGCAACATTTCAGTTGATATCCACAACCCAAATTTCAAAGGTTCGAAAAAACCTAAAAAACTGTGGAGACGCAACATTTCAGTTGATATCCACAACTCAAATTTCAAAGGTTCGAAAAAACCTAAAAAAGAAAACCATGGAGACGCAACATTTCAGTTGATATCCATAACCCAAAGGTTCGAAAAAACCAAAAATTTTAAAAATCGTGGGGAAACGACATCAAGTCAGTACCCGCAAAACCAAGATTTTTGAAAAGCAAGGATGCGACATTCCATCGATACTTGCACCCAAATCCGCGAGGATGCGACATTCCATCGATACTCGCAACCGAATGAGCAAGGATACGACATTCCATCGATACCTGCAAGAACATTCAGCAGGGAGGTGACTTTTAGTCGATACTTGCATTTTTTAAAAACCAAACCGGCTATCAATGCCACAAACCGGCTATCAATGCCATCAAAACAGGCTATCAATGCCACCACAAACTGGCTATCAATGCCACCAAAATAAAATCGGCTATCAATGCCACAAACAAAAAAACAGTTGGATTTCAAAAAAAAAAAAACCGGCTATAGATGCCACAAAACAAACCGGCTATCAATGCCACCAAAACTGGCTATAAATGCCACAAAAAAAACCTCGGCTATCAATGCCGCAAGAAAAGCTGGCTCTCATGCCAAAATTGGCTTCCATGCAACAAACAAAAACCTGGCTTCCATGCCAAAACAATCATTTGACAAAAGATTTTCACAAAATGACAACCGTTTGATCAAATCCCATTTAGCAATTACTTTTATCACAAAAAGATTCAAGTGAGCATAGGGATAACAAAAAAAAAGTACCAAAAAAATACATGTGGTACCAAAAAAAAAGAGAGAGAGAAAGTGTTCACAAGCAGTACAAAAAAAAAGTACCAAAAAAATACAAGTGGTACCAAAAAAGAGAGAAGAATGGTTTCTGTAAAAAAAAAAAAAAATACAGGAGCTCAATCAAAAATGGTCTCCAGCCAAGAGTTCAGCTCCTTAAGCAAGCTTTTGGCCTCATCCGTCAAGGATTCCAAGGCACGCTTCTTCAGGAACCTGCCATGAGATGCTGGGGTGGGCTGCAACCCTTCTTTCGCACTAGGAAGCTTCCCTCGAGCGGTTTTCCATTGTTTGTTCTCATCAGACTTCCTTTTGAGAACTCGATCGGTATCCGCAACTCGGTGAATCAGAGCAGTCTCCCTTTCACGAGCCTCTGTTATTTCAGTCCACTTGGCAGCGACTTGTGCCTGCAATTGCTCAAGACGTTTCCTGGCCTCATCGACCTCCCTATCAAAGATGTTAAGGTCATGTGTCAGCCCAATGATGGTTAGCTCTTCTAAGTTCCTCTCTCGGACTGCCTGCTTCCTGCTTTCTGTAGCCTCATCCAGGTTAGATTGAGCCTTATCCGCAGGGTCCAAGAACATCTCCTTGAAGAACTGATCGTCAGGAAAACCCATGGCCTCAAACCACTTGTCACCCAGCTCAATGATCCTATTAACGATCGCCCCTGGCACCTGTGACATCCAGACCAGCCTCTTCGGCATCACTAAGAATCTCCTGCACATGCTGGATCATGCCAAATCCGGCTTCCAAGTGCCCAGAAAAGAGAGTCTCAATCCAAGAGCTCAGAACTCGCACCACCACCTTCTTCGCAAAAAGAATAGATGGCCCAGCTGAAGATTCGCCCAACTTCGTTGGTCGGCTGCTCATATCATCATCCGTTGGAAGAGTAACAAAAGAACTCTTTCCAGCTGAAGCTGCTCCTGCTCGGGAAGGAATCTCAGCACGAGGAATCTCCTCAACATTGTCAGAGCTGGTCCCAAGAGTCTCTACCTCTGAATCAACCTCTGGCATCTCTTGCTCTGGAAGCGACGGATCCTCCTCTGTCACTTCAAAACCTGCCAAAAGAAACACAAAAAGGTATGAATATAATCCTGTTTAAAAATCATTATCAGGGTTATAACTACAAAATACCTTCTTCGACAACTGGCGGAACACTTTCTTCCTCCATGAACTCATCGGAAGCATCATCAACATTTGCGTCCATCGATGGTTCAAAGTCATCGGAATCCTGTGGCATGTCAGCTGGCAAAAAAAAAAATTGTTAGCAAACCGAGTCACAGACACAAAAAAAAAAGCAAGAGAAGTCATACCAATTGGAGACTCTGGAATCACTCCAGAGTCCCTCGGTTCTTCTTCAGGTGCCTCGACAGGATCCGTCACCACCTCATCGACCGGAACCTCAGGCATCATCAAGTCTTCCTCTGCTAAAAAAAAAAAAAAGAAAATAAAAAAGCAGAAACAAGAAGCAAATCATAACATGGAAAAAATTCCATGAAAAGAAATGGAAAGAGAAAAAGGAAGAATCATACCTTCACCGACGGTCTCTTCTTCTCGACTTTTCTTCTCCGGAGGCTCGTCAGCATCCACTGGCACATCCTCATTTATAGTAAGAGGAACTTCCAAGTCAGGAGAGTCCTCATGCTTGCCCCATGCTGCGATGATGACTCCTCCCCCTCTTACCCCGGCGGGCTCGCTTCTTAGAGGAACCTGCCCCGCTGTCAGAGTCAGGTTTCCCAGTTGACTCCTCACTGGATGGTCTACTCTTGCCAGTAGACTCCACGGAAGCTTGCCTCTGTGCCGCTTGCATCCAAGCGCCAAGTTCGGCTTCCTCCTGTTCTAGCTGCTCTAAAGCCTCATCAGGTATTTCTCGAACAGCTTCAGAACCAATGACGCCCTGGTCACCGAGAAAGCCTATCTTGTGCTTCTCTCCAGAAAGGAACGCCCAAACTTCCTCTCGCCGGACGCCATCCGACTTTCCAAGGCCCTTTCCAGATGCCAGCTTCACATCAAGCTCCTTCTTGGAAAGCCCCCGATATGCCGAAAAGCTCTCCGCGAACCACTTCGCAAAGCCGGCAGTCCGGGAAGTCAGCAACGCAGGATAAGAAATCATGGCTGTAGTGTCTTCAGCACTATAGAAAGCCCATGCATTTCTCCCGTCCTATAAGCCTCCAAAGCGCTTCACCATGCTTGAAGGCGCTCCAACAACGCCTTGAGAAAAGCCCAGCTGCAAAGCAAAGCGAGAGGGTACATACGGCTGGATGTCGACAAAAAGATGTCTACGGTACACCATCGTGCCGACACGTATGCCGAAAAGCCACTCTCTCTGCATTCGTCAAGGAATAATGCCTTCCCGACCCTGCCCTGGGAGAGTCTCGGGAGGCACCAAAATCAAAAGCCTTCTTCCGCAACTTCGGAGAAAGCTTCACTGAAGACTGCCCCATCTCGACGTCCCTGTACCGTCGGATCCTCATGCGGGCAAACAAAAGTAATTCAGACACGGCTTTGCCCTTAGCCAGTCGAATCATCAGAGGATCATCATCCTGTGCAGCACCCAGCCGGTGGAAGCCAGGACAGTGGTATACATACCACGAATAAAAGATATGGGCTGAAAATACCCTATTCATGGGAAGCCCAAGCCGAACCAAAAAAGCAGCAGCCTGCAGTTCGATACACAGGTAGGAGTAAAGAGCTGGCACCAAAGCAAGCTGCTCTCCAAACGCCATCTGACAAGCCGGAAAAATACAATGCGGCCTGATGTGCGTTCCATCTCCTCCAGCAAAAATAGCCTCACCAAGCCAAAAAGTGAGGTAAATAGCGAGATCTCTCCGCAGTGCAATGTCAGGACATATGGCGTTTGTACTTGCACAGAAATCTCTCAACTCTTCTTGCATGGCCAAGATCTTCTTTGAACTCGGATCCTGAGCTCCGGCTTCCTGGGTCACTTAGAAGACTCCCTGCTATCAAAAAAGTTGGGGAATGAAGAGCTAAAACTCTTCCAACTGCTGGATCTAACTTTCAAACCCTCCTTCTCCTTCAAAAAATCATAAAAGGCGACGAGCTGAAAGTACAGAAGCCTGAACTCCTCAGACTGCCCCTCAAGGACGCTGTCAATCGGCATAAACTCCTCATAGAGTTTTCCAAGGATAGGCAATCCAGTAATGGCGCTCAGCTCCTTCAAAGAAAAATCAATCTCGCCATTCGTCACAACGAATGTATTGGTTTGTGGGAGGAATGACTCCAACATAGCCATGAAGGCCTCGTCGGAAAAGATCACGGTCTCCCTAAAAGCACGGACCGCATCAAAAATCCCGGCTTCCTTCAAAATGGCGCCACCAATCAGCAGGACGCGATCAGTCCACGACTTCCACTCAGAGTCAGCATTGAAGCGGCCACGAAGTCGGAAAGGCTTGATCCAATTGCTACCGTCACCGCTGAAAATACCAAGGCCCACCGGTCTCAAATCGACCGACGGATAATCAGAGCCCTGGTATCCGCTGGATGGCATCAACAGGTCCATGTCAACAGGCGACCTCTCCGTATATCCAGGAGAACCGCCAACAAAAACCCCGGTCTTGATTACATTTGTCCTTCTCACCCAGCTTGGAGGATCTTCCCTCTTAGGGCACGTGGGGGCAAGGCTCATGATCGAGACGGTGCGATCAAACGTCGACCGGGTAGTAACAGTCTTCTTCTCACCATCTGCTGTGAAAGAAAACTGAAAACATCTCCTCTGGTATGTCATGTCATCAGGGACTGCATCACCAAAGAAGAAGGTAGGCTTGGGCAAAACGCTCTGATCTTCCATCACCCATGGACGACTGCTTACCATGATCTTATAGAATTCCTCTCCCTTGAGAGCGATCAGTCGCTGCCTCATCTCATCTCTGTTGAGGGAGTCGCACTCTTTCAGATTTCTCTCAACATACTGGACCTTCTCAAAAGCCTGCTGAACGGCCGGATTAGAAGATCTAGAAGATCGACGAGGTACGCTTGTAGCTGGCTCTTTACCCTTGTTCGTTTTGGAGGAACCACCTGAAAAGGATGGAAAAGAAAAAGATCAAACATCAAAATGATAGAATCTCGCTAAAAAAAAATCTGGCGAAATTTTGACATGATGACGGGGCAATTCCGAAGAAAAGGAACTATCCCGAAAGAAATAGAAAGCTTGAAGATGGGCTCAACATCGCTGCGAGCTCCGAAACTCCAAACTTTCGAAACCTCAAAATCTCCGCAAAATCAGGAAGGGCTCAACATCGCTGCGAGCTCCAAATTCCCAAAATTGCGAAAACTTTCAGGTATGCTATCACATCATGCTACAAATTTAATTTACAATTGAATGCATGCATGAACATCTAGGTTTGCAAAAAAAAAAAGGGGGCATTATCATGATGAGCAAAAGAAAAAAAAAAGAAAAGAAACTTTCTCAAAAAAAAAAGAGGGGAAAGAAAACAAAAAAAAACAGAAAAGAAGAAAAAAAGGGCTGGCCCACAGGCCGTGGCCCACTGGCCACGTGGCCGTACGGCCAGATCCGTACGGATCTGTCCGTACGGCCCACAAAAAAAAAACAACATGAAAAAAAAAAAAGAAAGAAAAAAAAAACGTGTAAAAAAAAAGAAGGAAAACACATGCAAAAAAAAAGAGAAAAGAAAGAAACAAAAAAAAAAAAGAAGAACTTTTTATCCTACAATGGAGTTTTCTTGAAAAAGGAAACTTACTTGAAGCCATTGATGGAGAAGAAGAAGAAAAGTCTTGAAGATCTTGAAGAAGAAGAACTCTTGGTCTTGAAACCCTCTTGAGATTATTGCAAAAAGAAAGTAATAAGAGCAAGAGATCCAACCTCCTCCTTGCTTTTATAGAGGAGAGCAAACCAAAGAAGGAAAGAAGAAAAAGGTAAGTGTTACCAATTAGTAACCTTACCAAAAGAAAGAGATTAGAAGGATTCTTTTCCAAAAGAAAGATATCTTGAGATATCCTATCCCAAAATAAAGGGAATATGAGAGATTCTCTCCAAGTAAAGATATTCTTAGATATTCTCTATCCAAATGAGATATTTTTGGATATTCTTTACAAAAATGACACCATATGAGATCTAAGCCATTTCAAAAGCTTAAGGTCCCATGGGTTAGCCCATATGAGCCAGGTTTGACCACCTAGGCACTTAAAAAAAAAAAAAAAATTTTGGGCTTTTAGTCAAAGAGAGTCAAAGAGAAATCCCTCTTACCAAGAGCATACAAAAATGGTTCCATGCCTCTTTTGAGTTGATTGGACCATACAAAGAGAATTCCAAGCCCCATGAGCTTCAAAAAATCAAACCATCCAGCCTCATATACCAAATTGAGCCAAAATCTTGAAATTGACATTCCACAAAAATCAAACCAAATCCTGGTCCCCTAACTTGCCACATACAGCTTGTTAGGTCACAAGACCAAAACCAAAAACCAAAACCTGATCCCCCAACATTCCACATACAGCTTGTTGGGTCACACGATCAAAACCAAACCCGACCCCTAACCTGCCACATACAGCCTGTTAGGTCACAAGGTCAAAACCCAAATCCACATCCCTGATGTCATCTTCAAAACTTTACCTCGAGATGGTACGTGATCCCTTTCACTGCCATAAAATTCCCCTGGAAGCTCAAAAGGCTACAAATACAAAAAAAAAAAAAAAGACTGCTCCAAGACTCTGGGTCAAGTCACAGGCTCTCCTTCAAAAATCTCTTCGAGGCACATCGACTACAAAAGTTAAGCAACTCGTCGCTGTACCTCGAGGGGGCATTTGTTGACACCAAAAATGTCACTTTGCCTCTTCAAGATCCAAAGAGCTACATGAAGTCGCAACCTGCCATAAATAGGCAATGCTACTTCCAAAAAATCAAATCTTGTCAGAATCAAACAAAAACTGTAAGATCCTTCAAGACAGCCAAAAGAGGAGTACACAAGAAGTTTCGGGCCATTTCAAAATCATTTGGCCTAACTTCGCTTCTCCGACAGCCGAAAAGGAGCTCTCGGCGGCAAAAGCATCGGAGACACCAAATCTTCGATCAGAGCCGATGGATGGTCTCAAAATACTTCCAAAAGGCTCCACGTCAAGTTCCGAGTCAAACCGACAACGTTTGACCCTACATCAACCCTCGAACAGCTAAATCAAGCCTCTCGGCGGCGAGAACCACCGAGGCCATTACTCATCAGATAGAGCACATGGACGGATTCAAAATGCTTATAAAGGGCTACACGTCAAATTTCAGGTCATTTCCACAACATTTGACCATAGTTTGACGCTCGGAAGCCAAATCAGGCCTCTCGGCGGCAAAAGCTCTCCGGGACCATGATTTCCAAGACAGAGCCTATGGATCATCTTAAAATGACTCCAATAGGTTCCCTGTCAAATTTCAAGTCAATCGGACATCGGTTGACCGCACATCAAACCGCAACATCTTCATCGCGACAAAAGTAAGTCTACTGGTGATAAGACCCCAAACGGCTTCAAAAACTCAAACAAAAGCCTATGGTTGGTCTTATTTATTGCTCAGGAGGCTTCACACCAAATTTCAGGTCATTCCGACATCGTTTGACCCTGTTTCAGCTTCTGACGGAAAATCGGCAGCTCTGCGCGACAAAGTCTTCGGCTTTCTCAGGAAATTGGAAACTTTGCAAAATAAAATGCAAGGATTCTCATCAGGTTTCCTACAAAGAAATCAGGCCAATAAATGGTCAAAATGTCAAGGAAAAGTACAGAAGAAAAAAGAATCGAAAAAACAGCAAAACGGACACAAAACGGGACAAAAAGGGGGGAAAACCCCCCCAGGATCGCAGACCCCTGCGACCCTGGCCCAGGGTCGCCGGCGACCTTGGAGCCCGGGGTAGCCGGGAAGGCCCCGGAAACCCCGGTTTTCACCGTTTTTTCACGATTCGAAGCACCCAGCCTCTGGTACTTTCCAAAATTCATGCTTTTGAGACACCAAATCCTCTGACATCCGTCCAAAACACGGGTCAATCATCAAGAGTATCGAAAAAAATATTGATCGCCACCCGGTCAACCAAAAAAATGTGCTTTCTACCCGACCGATCGAGAAATCGACAGGACAGATGGCACCGACCCGCTGTTGGCAACAAACACCTGAAATTACATGGTCGTCTGATGTCGATCTACATGACGATCCATCGATGATCATCACCAGAAGAATCCCAAAAGACGCGGCACGGCCCGCGACTCTTCAGCTGCTTGGCGACCACTTAATGCGATTAAATGACTAGCTTTATTACAGTCATTAATCCATTTCTTTGGACGGATCAATCAAAAGCAAGCATCCGGGAGTTACAAGTCAAGAGATTCATGGCATTTAACCCATGAAACTCCTCCCATCATTGCGATTAAAGGCGATTAAATGCCCTCAATCTCCTCCGGCCAATCAGAAGCCAAGAAAAAGGAGTTACAAAATAAAGAATTCAATTTTGTAACTCCTCCCTTTATGTAGCTTTATGACAATCAAGGCTCATAAACCCTCCTAAATGGCTACCTAAAAGCCTATAAATAGGAGAGCTCTCCAAGAAGAAAGAACAGACAGACAACGAAAATCACAGACAGAAGTACAGAAATTCAGAGAATGAAAAGAGAGAAAACTCTGCGGAAGTTCTACACCGGCCACCACTACAAGGTGACAAAAGTCCCTTGGGGGGTACCCCCCCAAGGTCCTTGCCTTCTCCTCCTGCCTCCAATGGCTTAGATGTGGCTTTTCAGCCCGTCTACTCGGCTTTTTATTGGACATAGGGCCTCCTTTTGGTCTTTGTCCTCTAAAAACCTGAGGTTATAGCCAAGCCAAGCGAATCAATAGCATCCTCTGTTCTCATCTGCATGGATGATGGCGAAGCCCACATATGGCTTGCGACCGTCAATCTAAACGAGTCCCCCACAATCTCCTGAGAAGTTAGATCCTCCTTTTCTTGCTTTTCATTGTAGTTTGTATTTTTTCAAAAGAGACAAAAATCACAACTCTTGTCTTTCATTATTGATAAGGATTGTAAATCGGCTATAAACGCTAAAATTGGCTATAAATGCCAAAAATCGGCTATAAACGCCAAAATCGGCTATAAATGCCAAAAAAAATCGCCTTTCATGGCAAACCAAGAAAAATGTCTCTTTTCTTAAATATATGTGCAATGGAAAACTTGAAAGAAGTTGATTTCCTTTTTACTTGCGAAGGTTGATCTCCGGATCACCACTTGCAATTCCAAGTAAAATAGAAAATCTGGCACACCCATAAAAAAAAAAGAAAATGTTGATGCACGCCCCTGCCCCCTGGTTACGAAAGGGTTGGAACCAAACGGACTCCCACGTCCGCCGACCCTCGGTAGGAACCGAGCAGGAGCGCGGTCCATCATCATTCAAACCACAACGAGCTTGCATGGTCATAAACTCCTTATAATACTCAACAACTGTCTTAGATCCTTCCTTCAAGTATTGAAAGCGTGAACGCAGATCTTTGGAGTAATTGACAGACAGAAATTTTTGCTTCAGCAGATTTTTCATCTTGGCCCACGTGTCAACAGAGTCAATTTGTTGGTATATTCTCTTCTTTTGAGACTCGGCCCACCATATTGCATCATAATTGCGAAATCGATTTGCCACCAGTGTAATCCTATGACCATCCGTCATTGGCTTATGTGCAAAAATATTTTCAACACACACTAACCAATCCAAGAACTCATCTGTCTTCAATTTCCCATCATATTCAGAAATTACAAGTTTAATACCCAAATCTCGATCAACATTTACTACATGTGGATCTCGTTGATTCCGAACATGTCCTCCATCATCTCGATGATTATCACCACGCCGATTAGTTTCCAAATTGGTTGATCAGGTTTCAATCCTTTCAAGAGTCTCTTGCATTTAAACTTGCATTTGAACCATCGTTGCAGATAGTTGATTAACAGTTACCGATAAAGTCACAACGGTTCCCCTCAAATCATCATTATTGGAGGAAGACTCCACTTCTACATGCTTCTTGGGAGGCATTTTTTTTTGTTTCATGCAAATTTAAAATATTTGACTGACCAGATGTCTAGATCTGCTTTCCACGATCACACTGGCAAAAACGTATCAGAAATCTGATGTTGGATGAGTCTGGTATTGCGAAAATAAGATCCGACCGTCGATCTTGGTCAAACCTGGGCCTCTAATTCTCTACTGATATTAGAAGTGGTGCTGGGTTGAATCTTCAACTGTGATGGGTCGGATCAGAACTGATCTTATCCGAAACTAAGGCCCAATCGGACTATAAGGCAGGCACACGTGTAGAATATGTGCCTCGGTCTTCGTGCTCTTAGAGAAGGAGAAAAAGGATTTCGAAACCCTTTCTGTGTCACTTGTTGATAGAGAGGATGGGGAAGAGAGATGGGTGAGCCCGTCCTCGACGGGAGACAAGGGCGATGAAGATGTTGGCGTTGGCGATGTCTGGCAGCGATAGCTCTGGGTGAAGATGGAAGAGGAGGTAATGACCAGCAACGAGGATGCGCTTGCTGCTGGACAGTCATGGAGCACGGTACACACTTCTTCCCTATTCTCTCTTTTCTCTATTCTTCTTCATTCTTTCTACTCTTTCTTGCTTTTTTTTTAGCGTTTCTGTGCTCAAGATGGGGACACGGAAGGGTGTGGGTGTGTGGGTGTTTTTTTTTTTTGAACGGTTCTGGATCTGGTCGTGGAAGAGGGAGGGGTTTCCTGCGCGATGGGGTGTGCTGTGAATGGGCTTTGGCTGTCTGAGAGAGGTGTTCGGTGAGTGTGCAGGGTGCTGGAAAAGGATATGTAGAGGTTTGTCATGGGGGACTGACGAAGGGCTAGTTCGGTGATGGTTTGGTGATGGGTTTAAGGTTTTGATTTCGGTGGTCTGGGGTGTCGGTAATGGGTTTTGTGGTGGTTTCGGGTGTTGGCTGGAGATGGTGGACGATGGACGAATGTAGGGATGGGATAGGGGTAACACGCCGACAATTAAGAGATCATTCGGCTCTGATACCAATTGATGCAATCGTTGATGCAATCGCAAGTGCCGAGGCATAATTAGGGTTCCCAGGGAACAATCACGTAGAAGAAACAGTCTCCAAGGATAAGCCTTCTATTAACTCAAATCCAATCTGAAATCATTGATCTCTACAATGTCCTATTTATAATAAAAGAAACTTAGGCCCTAAGAAAGCATTCCTAATCAAACTAGGAAACAAATAATAATCCTATCAAAATTAGAAATTAGCCCTAATTACAATCATTGCTAAACTTAAACTAATACTATTTAAAAATATTCATGGGTGGACCCCACATGAGGCCCATGAGTGTATGGCAACCGTGTGCTGCTGCAGCATATTTCCAGATAGTTAGAAACTACTTTTCATCATGTTTTAAGAGAAGAAAATATAGAGGCGGATGATCTAGCGAAGGAGGGAGCTTTTCGATCTTCTATTATTTTTTATGTTTGATTTGTTTGTATTTTAGTAGGTGTTGCATTTTTTTTTTGTTTGTTTCTTTTGTGTTTGTAAGCTTGTTTTGGCTTTGTTTTTGTTTCTCTTTTTGGTAGCAATAAAATTTACCATTATAAAAAAAATCTTGGAGGAGTTTCATGAAAAAATAAAGTTAACAAAGGGCATAGGAGCTTCTGTCATAGCTCTTATTCCGAAAAAGGAAGGGGATATCGGTGTAAAGGACTTCCGGCCCATTAGCTTGATCGGTAGTGTCTACAAGATCCTAGCTATAAGGTGTTGGCAGCGAGACTTCAAGAGCACGTTTGGTAAACGTCCTCAGAGAGGATTTCTCCCATTTTTCTGTGATCCCGTGGAAAACCCACGTTTGGATCAGCGTGGAAAAGCTCTTGGAGGAAGAGAGAAATCCTCATTTGCTAATATTCTGGAAGTCAGACAACCCCCCTCGGATCGGCGGAATCCACGCACGCGCGGAATTGCGGAGCTACAGTGTTCTTGACGTTAATATTGGGGTGACCGGTTTTTGCATTTTTTTGGTTTTTATGGGCCCCACAATCAAGATCTGAACCAGTAGGAGTGTTGACAAGGTCCAAAACGGCTACCATACCAAAAATCAGCCGTTGATTCCATCTATAACTTGAGATATTTGCAAAATAATTCTGACCGTTGATATGCCCCACAGGAAAAAAAAGGGGATTATTTGGCGATACGTTTTTTTCATTTTTCTGATTTTTGTGGGCCTCGAAATCATCATCTGAACCGTGAATAATCTAGAGAAGACCAAATACAACTAGGGGCCCAAATTTCAACCGTAGATCTATCATATATTTTGAGATATTTGTAAAAACGTCCATACTTTAAAATATTATTTTTTTAATTTATGTGGCCCCTTTGCACGATCTGAACCGTTCAGAATATCTGAAGAGACAAAACTGGTTATAAGGTGAAAGATCAGCCCTTGATATTTCATGGATTATGAGAAATTGATTAAAAACTTATGATTGTTGGATTACACAATGCATGGACTCCATGATTCCTCTCTGCTGCCAAACTTGGATCTGTTTTTAGGAAATCCTCCTTGAGGATGGCTTCATTCCAACGGATCAAAGAAAACCTCTGATCAGGGGATTCCTGTCAATTTGCCAAACGTGCCCCAAACGATCTTGTCATGCATCATATCAGAAGAGCAAGGAGCTTTCATAAAAGGAAGACAAATCTTGTATGGAGTCCTCACAGCAAGCGAGTGTGTCCATGCAAGAGACAAGGAAAGAAAACTAGGCTTGATATGCAAGCTAGATTTTGAAAAAGTTTTTGACATAGTGGACTGGGGTTTCTTGCAATACCTTCTGCAAAGGACGAGATTCAGACAAAAATGGAGGAATTGGATCAAGGAATGCATAGCTTCAGCTTCATTCTCTATCATGATTAACGGTATCCCAAAAGGCTTCTTTCATGCTCAAAGAAGGTTGAGGCAAGGAGATCCACTATCACTGTTCCTATTTGTAACTATAGTCGAAGCGTTAAATAGGATGGTGAAAGCGGCTGAAGCCCAAGGCCTCATAACGGGATTCAAAGTGGCTGCCATGGCTCCATCAGTAACCCTCATACGGTTTGCCGACGACTCCCTCATCTTTTGTGAAGCGTCTGAGGACCAAATTAGAAATGCAAAAGCTATCCTTTTCTACTTCAAAGCGGTTTAAGGATTAAAAATAAACTTCTTGAAGAGCGAGTTTATTGGGATAAGAGTCGAGGATTCGACATTATACCAGCTTGCAGTTGTCCTTGGCCGCAAAGTCGGAACTTTCCCAATCAACTACTTGGGCCTTTCCCTATGCCTAGGGGCGACAAAGAAATCGGATTGGAATCCAGTGGTTGAGAGGATGGAAATGAAACTTTCTACTTGGAAAGCCACACCCCTTTCTATGGGAGGCAAAATAACCCTTATAAAAGCAACAATGACCAATCTACACTTTATTACTTTTCAATTCTGTAATGCCCAATATCAGTGATCAATGGGATGGAGAAGCTGTAAAGGGTCTTTCTTTGGCAAGGGAGGTGTGAAGAAAGAAAATTTCACCTAGTGGATTGCTCTTCAGTTTGCTCATCAAAGATAGAAGGAGGATTGGGTAACAAATCCCTTAAGAGGAATGAATGAAGCATTATTGGGAAGTGGCTTTAGAGATTGGGAGACAAATCAGAAGGCCTGTGGAGGAAGGTTTTGTTGGCCAAATACGGCAATCAAAGGGATGGATGGGAGATCAAAGACAGCAGGTATAGATTCTCACCGATATGGAAAGGGATAACTTCTGTGAAGGAGAAGTTTATACAAAACATAAAATATCAAGTTTGTTCGGGGGAGAAGTTTCTCTTTTGGAAAGACACATGGATGGGGGAGATGCCGCTGGCCAAGCTATTCCCATATCTATTTAATTACGTTTTGATAAAGGAAGCAAATGTCAAAAGCTATTTTGATAAAGGCAACAATAATGAGGTTATATGGAGCCCCATATTCCGAAGAAATTTGAGGGACATTGAGGAAACGCAGTTTGTATCCCTACTAAACCTTCTTGCAAACGTGCTTATCCCGGAAGAAGGGGAGGATGAGAACAGGATCTGGATAGCATCAAAAGACAGCTCTTTCTCTGTATCATCATTCTACTCAGCCATTTCCAAAAGGACACAGAGGAGATGGCAGATAAAGAACATTTGGAAGTTCAAGGCCCCGCCAAGAATTGTGGTGTTTGGCTGGTTAGTTCTCCGAGTACCGTTCCTCACTATGGACAATCTTAAACTAAGAGGGAAGATTGTGGTCAATGCATTCCCCGTGTGTTTGGAGAATGAGGAAACAATTGACCACCTACAACTGCAGTGTAACATTGCTGTGAGATTTGGAACACCATAATTAGTTGGTTTGGCTGTAGCTGGGTCTTCCCAAAGCATGTTCAAGACTTGTACATGGCCTGGGGATCTCCAATTGGGTCACAAAAGGGGAAGGAGATGTGGAAGCTCACCTTTCTTGCAGTAATTTGGCAAATATAGAAGGAAAGGAACGCGAGATGTTTTGAAGGAGCCGACACTAATGGTGACTTGATTTATGGAAAGATTAAATTTTCCATGGCTCAATGGGTGTCAATAAAGCCCATTTTCAAAAACAATACTTAGACCAAATTATGTTCAACTAGCGCGAGGTGGCTGTCTTGTAGTAATGTTTTGGGGTTTGTGACTGTCCTGTAGTAATAATTGGGGTCATTCTACGTTGTTTTTGTAGTGTTTATCCTCCTTGTTTCATGCTTTTAGGGGGTCCACTCTATCTGTTCTTTTCTCAGTACAAATCTATTGTACTGTTTTGCACCTCAGTGAATTTAACTGTTAAAAAAAATTACCAATAGAACCCAGCGTGATAGCTCTTCAAGGTATGCATGCCAAAGACGCAATAATATCTAACCAAACTACGCAAATGATATACATTAAAAAAAAAACCCTAAGACAACCCCCAATCTCACCATCATCAATTAATCAAGAAACACAAAAGGACTGTCCACCAACATCCACCAAAACCCTATATTCCACTCCAACAACAAAACCAGGAGAGAAAAATTAAAAACGGAATCAAAGATCACAGACTTAACAACACTTCCAAGAAAAGATCTAACACAAATTTGCCTAATACTACTTTAAGAGATAAAGAACAAACCCTAGAAAAAAGAAACTCAAATCTAATTTCAGTAAAAACCCATGACCATCATAAACCAAGAAACACAAATATGCCCAGCAACGTCCACCAAAAACATAAGTTCCATTCAACTACCAAAAACCCATCAAGAAAACCTGGAAACAGACTGAAAAATTACGAACCCAGGACTTCTTTCTGCAGACCCACGTTAAGAGATTAGATACAAACCCTTAAAAGAAAAAACCCAGTCTAATTCCACAAACAAAAACTCACCATTGTCAACACAAAAAACAGCCAACGTCAATCCACTGAAACCCTAAATTCAGTCAATTACAATAACAGATCAACCAAACCAAGAACACCCTAGAAAAAGTAATCAAAGATTTGGTACAAACCCTTTAAAAAAAACCCAATCTTGTTTCAAATTTTAACTACAACCCATCATCATCACAAATCAAGACCCCCAAATCCAATCAAACCAACACCTCCCCGGAACCATAAACCAAGGGGGATCCATTACCAGGATGGGAAGCACGGCCTGATCGACCTCGACGAACTCTGCATCCCAGGCCCTCCATGGACCGATCATCTTCTTGCAGTCCTCGAAGACCTTGGCGAGGATCTTTCCGGTGACGTTGGAGAGAGGGATCCCACTGTCGGCGCGATCATCTTCGATCATGCGCTCTTAATGGTCTGCGACTGCGGAGCGGCCGCCTCATCGACATCGAATGTCTAACCGTCCGAGCTCTTCAGAGTAATCTTCTTCGTGGGAGGTGTAGATGCTGAAATTTTGGTTGGCCGACTGATGAGCTAAACAGCACTGCTCGGTGATGAATAGTCGAGTAGTGTCTTTGATTTGAGATGAGAATTCCTATATCTACAATGAAAGAATCGTCAGAAGAACACGATCGGATGTTCCGATCGTGTACTCTCCGATGATAAAGTCAGTGAGATTATCATTTATAAAATGATTGTCTCTTTTGTTTTTTCTCCGTTTTTTCATACCTCTTTCTGATCTTCATTTCTCTTTTTATATTATTGTCCTGGTCTTTTCCCCTTCTTTCCTTACATTCTTCTTATTTATTCTCCATGATTTCTTTTCTTTATTTCTTCAAACTGAAACCCCCATGAGGTTCCTATCGTGCGCTGCTTTTAATCCCTTGATTTGCTCTTGTAATTGTCGCTCTTTAATAATGTATAACTGTCATATGATCAGTTTCTGAATATTCATTGGACCTGGATAGAGGTCCAGGTCAGGTCGGCCTTGATTTCGGCTCGACCCGAGGATAAATTCGAATTTTCCCCTCCATAATTGCCCCACAAGCCAGCGTTTTTCTCTCCATTTACTGAGGAAAAGGCGGGCTTGTGATGCCACGCGTCAAGCTAGGGTGAATCCACACGTCAAGGGCCTGTCTCCAGTATCTTTTTATAAAGTTATCCCTATCCTTTCTCTGGTTTCCCTACTTTTCTTCAGTCTTATTTCGCAAGTTCTTCCCCTGTTTTGCTATGCCTTGGCTTTTATCTCTCCAAACATTGCTTCTTCTATTCCGTTCGGTATTTTCTTCCTCCAATCCGTGGTAAGCTTTTTCTCTTTTCATTCTCTTCTAACTTTAAATAGGGAATTTCAAAGATTTGCTCGACACTCCAGAAGGGATTTCTGATTTCAGATAAACGTATCAGATATTCCCAGAAGTTCAGATTCGTGCTCCTCGGACCGATGAAGCTCTTGATTTGGTTCCCAGGATGGAATACCTTTTCCGACCATCGCTATCATGGAGGGTGGTGTTAGATTTCCATTAGAACCCTTGCTGGTTCTCTTCCTTTCTTTGACCAATCTTTTTCCTACCCAATGCTCTCCCAATATTTATCGCATTGTTATGGGGGTATCTGCACTGAATAAGCTGCTTGGCACGAGCCTTGGTGTTTTTGATATTCTGTCTTGCTATATGTTGGTACCTTTAGATAGTAACAAATCTGTGTTTTATTTGAAATCTAGGGGCTTAGACAAGCTTATGGTTCATTATCTTCCTGATTCCAATAAGTCTAGTAAGGGTGATTTCATCATCGTAAGGGAAACTGGGAAACGTCGACCATGTGGGATGGGATTGTTCGAACAATTCCCCGATCCCTAGGGTCCCCAGGTCGGACCCCCTCCTCTTCATGTCTATTTGCTTGATTTCTTCTTCTCCCCCTTTTTGTTATTATTCACTTTTCTCCTTTTATGCAGATGCATCGATTAATAGTGGGTTTTCATCTCTTGTTCGGAGCGAGGAACTAAATCGGGTGTTCGAATATCGCGGTCCTGCTGAGCTTCGTGGTTGGGGCCGAACTGCCCATGTGTTGCTCGGATACGTTCGGACGTACAACCATTTTTCTAGCAGTTCCTTCTTGGCATCAATCACTGGCATCCGACCCTATCAAGTGTAGGAATGATCCTGCCATAAAGCCTTCCAGATCCACAAAAGCAAAAGCTATTTCCAACGTTCAATCTTCTGCTTCTCTTCAATCTCTCATTCCCGTTCAGTCTGTTGAACAGACTTCTTCTGCTCGCAAAACTTCTTCCCGCGAGTCTTCTTCTTCAGCTGATCGACAAGGAACCCCTGTGCTACATATTTCTGACACTTCTTCATCTGATATCAAGACTATTTCTCCGACAATGTCCCGCAAGTCAAAAAATCTTTTTGAAAGCTTGGGTGATCTTCCGATGACTAGGGCCGAAAAAATAAGGAAAGATCTTTTGCTTGGTCCCTCCTCTGTCTTAGGTAAGAGAGCTGCCCCCGAGCCCCATCATGAGCCCCAGATTTTAGAGATTGAAAAAGATTTGGTTAAATCTGGTGAAGCTGCCAACCTATCTTCTTCATGGTTGGGGGATGTTCCTCTTTCATCGTCTCCACAGCTAAGTCTATCGTTTGGTCGGAAGATTTCTCGTGGCGTTTCTCGGGAGAAAGGACCATCTTTAGGTGAAGGGATTTCGGGATCTCCAACATTGGCTATGATTATGAGCAAGTCTGCTCTTCTTCCTTTTGATATGAGTTTGCATCGCACCTTATCGGTGATGAACTGGTTGCTACAGGAGTTCAATAATGTTTTCTGGTAGGTTGGCTTAAGATTATTCGACCTCTTTCCTCTTGAAATCTATAATTCTCTTTATTTTATTTTCAGGGTATGCAAAAATGGTTTGCTGTTTCTGAGCATTTGGGGAAGTTGCAGAGGCATTTGAAGGGTCTGGAAAAAGAATTGGCAGAAGGTAAGACTGTTCGGCACCAAGCTGAATCTAATGCCGACATCCTTCTTAAGACTGCTAAAGCTGCTGAATCCCAGGCTGTTATTGCGAAGAGTCATCTCACTGCAATTGAAATAGAACTTGAAGACATGCGTGCCAAGCAAGCCGAGTTTGAGGAAACAATAGAGAAGGTCAAAGTCGAGACTAGAGAGGCCACGAAGAAGTTTAAGGATAGTCAGTTTGAAGAAACTGAAGCAATCTATTTACAGCAGGTTGAGCAGATCAAAGTTATTGTGTTCAAGCGGGGTTATGATGTGGCTCTTGAAGATGCCGCAGTTCCAGAAGATTCTCCTTTATGGAATAATTATACATCTAAACAAGTTCCTCCTCCATCTTCACCTGCTAAGCCTCAATATCAAATTCAAGCCGATGACGTCAATCTGCCTACTGGAGGAGATGGGGGCGAGGTTTTACTGTTGTCCAGCCACCCTCAGCTTCTATTGTCGAAATGCCTCCTTCAACTTCTGATGCACATAAATATTTTGTTTTAGAAACAATTTTATCTAGCTTTTTGTATCGCAGCTCTGCCAATCTATTTGCTCTGGCTATGAGCGTGAAACTTTTACTTGTGAAAGATCTATTATGCCCGACCTGTGGGCTGATATTATCAATGTCAATGAAATATTTTCTTTTTCTGCGACATTGTATTGCATTTTTTGTGTTGCCACTGTCGGTTCTTTCCGAACTCACTTTTTAGTCTAACGCTCGCATCGTCATGCCTAGCAATTAGCATAAAGGAGATCAGTGCGACACACCTAGTTTGGGTTCTTCCCAGTTAGGTTTTTTATCCTTCGGAATGAAGTAGTGGGTACTACGCTGCCCCTCATTTTTCAGGCCTTGGCCTTTTTTACCTTTGCAAGGTTGGTCCCAATAGGGTTTGTCCCATAATGGGTCCTTAGATGAATTATTCCGTCTGTCCTTATCCTTGGTATAGGAGTTTTGGCGAAGAGATGATAGTATTCCATATTATTACTACCGAAGTCGAGATTCATAAGTCCGAGGTGCATATAACCGAGATGTTTAAGCCATATGTGAAACACAAAATATGTAATATTCAAATTCTTTGGCACATATATTGAAAATTTGAACTATGTACAAGATAATTTTATTCATATACAACGCTTAGAAATAGAATTTTTTCAGATTTGCAATGTTTCATGGCCTTGCCAGAGCTTTTCCTTCTAATTTTTCCAAATGATAAGCTCTTGGTCCTCCGACCGAAGTGACTCTGTATGAACCTTCCCAGTTTGGTCCAAGTTTTCCATGGTTGGGATCTTTTGTATTTGGAAGTACCTTTCTCAAAACTAGGTCGCCAACCTTGAATGTGCGTGTTCGAACATTCTTCTTATAATTTCGAGCTAACCTCTGCTGGTAGGCTGATAATTTGATCAAGGCTTGATCCCTCAGTTCTTCAATCATATCCAGCTGTTTGGCATTCCTCCCTTTGTTGTGTTCATGATCATAAGCCTCTGTCCTCATGGTCGGCAATCCAATTTCTAAGGGAATGACAGCTTCCATTCCATATGCAAGGAAAAAAGGAGTTTTCTTCTGTTGATCTTCTTGAAGTTGTTCTATATGCCCATAGGACACTGGGGAGTTCATTCACCTATCCTCCTTTTGCTTCGTCTACCTCCTTTTAATTCCATCCAATAAAGTTTTATTGGAACTTTCTGCTTGGCCATTACTCTGTGGATAGACTGGGGTTGAGAAATGATGTCTAATACCATATTTTTCACACATGCTTCTGAATAATTTCCCTTCAAATTGTTTTCCATTATCTGTCACCAATGTTTTTGGTATGCCGAATCTAGTGATGATATTTCTCTACACGAACTGCTTGGCGTCGCTTTCTCGAATATGAACAAGGGGTTCGGCTTCTATCCATTTAGTAAAATAATCAGTGGCAACAATTAAGAATTGATGATTACCTGCTGATCTAGGCATAGGTCCCACTATATCAATTCCCCATTTATCAAATGGCCATGGGCTTATGATTGAGTTCAGCAGCTCGGCTAGCTGATGAATATCTTTTCCGAAGTGTTGACATTTATCACATTTTTGTACAAATTTGAGAGCGTCCTTTTGCATATAGGGCCACCAATATCCTTGTAACATTGCTCTATGTGCCAAGCTTCTTCCGCCGATGTGCCCACCGCAGGATCCTTCATGAATTTCCCATAACAGGTCTTCTACCTTGGTTGGACTTACACATTGTAAGTATGGGTCCCGAGTATGATCGTCTGTACAATTGACCTTCTAGTGACATCCAAAACCTAGCAGCTTTTCTTCTGATTTTGTAGCTTTCCTTTCCATCTTCTGGGAGTAATCCATTCTTCAGATACTCGGCTATTTGCGTTATCCAATTTCTGTTTTCTGATTCCTTTTCAACACACATGATCTATTGGATTCCTATGCTTGGTGTTAGCTGGAAATCAATGAGGATTTCTCTCCTTAGCTCGGATCTTATCGCCGTTGCTAGGCTAGCTAAGCTGTCAGCATGTGAATTTTCTTCTCGTCCAATCTGCTTGATTTTTACGTCGCCGATCTGCTGGATAAGGCGTTGTGCTTCTCCAACATATGCAACCATTCGATCATCACGAGCTGCGTATTCTCCATTAGTTGATTGGCAACTAGTTGGGAATCGCAATGAATTATGAGCTTTGTAATTCCAAGATCTTTGCAGCTCGGAGCCCAGACAAGAGGGCTTCATATTCTGCCTCATTATTTGATATAGCAAAGCCAAGGGTCACAGCCCTTTCAATAGCTGCTCATTCTAGCGTGATAAATACCATACCAGCTCCTGAACCCCTGGAATTAGATGCACCATCAACATACAACAGCCAACTCTCATTAGCTTCCAAGCTGGCTTCTTTTTGCCTTAATTCGTCTTTATGAGTAAATTCGGCAATGAATTCTGCTACTATCTGTCCTTTTATGGCATTTCTTGGAGCTATCTTTATATCATGCTCGCCAAGCTCTATTGCCCATTTGACAATACGTCCTGACAGGTCGGCTTTCTGCAAGATGGCTCTTAATGGATGTTCAGTCAGGACCTTAATTGTGTGAGCTTGGAAGTAATGTCTGAGCTTCTGTGCTGCGCTCACCAATGCTAAGGCGAGCTTTTTCAGAGGTAAATATCTTGTTTCAGCATCTAACAAGGTTTTGCCGATAAAAATATACAGGCAAGTGCTGCTTTCCTTGGTCTCTCATCAGGCTGCGCTGACTGCATGCTCAGATACTGCCAGATATAAAATCAACTCTTCTCCTGGACTTGGAATAGAGAGCATAGGTGGGGGGCTCAAATACTGCTTGATCTGTGCTAGGGCTTTGTCACATTGCTCGTCCCATATGTTATCTGCTTTTTTCTTGAGGGCGAGGAATATTGGTCGGCGTTTGTCCGAGCTTTTTGATAAAAAGCGTTTTAAGGCTGCGAGCATACCTGTCAACCTCTGTACCTCCTTTTTTGAGCTTGGTCGATCAATGTTCTGTACGGCTTTGATTTGATCGGGGTTGGCTTCGATTCCTCTCTGGGTTACAATGTAACCTAGGAATTTTCCAGAGCTGACACCAAATGAACATTTCGAAGCATTTAACTTGAGTTTGTATCTTCGAAGAATTTTGAAGACTGAACTTAAATCTTGCTCATATGTAATTCTTTATTTGCTCTTGACTACCATGTCATCAATGTAAGCTTCTACCGTTTTTCCGATCAGGTCTTGAAATATTTTAGCTATCAAATTTTGGTATGTAGCCCCCGCATTCTTGAGGCCAAAGGGCATTCTTTTGTAACAATATGTGCCTTTTGGAGTTATGAATGCTGTCTTTTCTTGGTCGGCGTTCTTCCATTGCAATCTGATGATATCCTCGGCATGCATCTAAGAAGCTCATTCGTTCATGTCCAGCCATAGAATCAAAAAGCTATTCATTTTTTGGTAACGGGAATCTATCTTTTGGACAAGCTTTATTTAGATTTGTGAAGTCTACATATACTCTCCATTTTTTTTATCCTTCTTTGGCACAAGACCGTGTTAGATAACCATTCTGGATAATGGACTTCTCAGATCGCATCTACCTCCAATAACTTATCAACTTCTTCACAGACTGCTGTTCGGCGCTCTGGCGCGAGCTTTCTCTGCTTCTTCATCACCGGCTTTGCGCTTGGATCTGCTCCTAGTTTATTGGCTAATAACTGTCGGGTCGACTCCAGGCATTTCGTATGGAGTCCAAGCAAAAATATCTGAGTTTTGATTAAGAAACTGGATCAGATTCTTATGTTCTTCTTCAGACAGTGCTGTGCTTATCATCCAATATCTGTCTACATCCCTCCTATGTATCGCGATCTTTTTTAGTTCTTCAACTGCTGGGGTGTTCAGGTCGGAAAATAATTTATCTGCCTTGATCCGACCTGAAGTTGATTGCTATTTGAGATTGGTACTCTTGCTTGGACCAACTCCCACATCATCCATATTTCTCGCTTTTCCTTTTATTGCTGTGATCAGACAACTTCTAGAGATAGCTTGGTCTCCTTTGATCTCCATGATTCCCTTCTGTGTTGGGAAACGTAACCTTTGTGTTGACACCCAAAAATGTCACTTTGCCTCTTCAAGATCCAAAGAGCTACATGAAGTCGCAACCTGCCATAAATAGGCAATGCTACTTCCAAAAAATCAAATCTTGTCAGAATCAAACAAAAACTGCAAGATCCTTCAAGACAACCAAAAGAGGAGTACACAAGAAGTTTCGAGCCATTTCAAAATCATTTGGCCTAACTTCACTTCTCCGGCAGTTGAAAAGGAGCTCCCGGCGGCGAAAGCATCGGAGACACCAAATCTTCGATCAGAGCCGATGGATGGTCTCAAAATACATCCAAAAGGCTCCACGTCAAGTTCCGAGTCAAACCGACAACGTTTGACCCTACATCAAACCTCGAACAGCTAAATCAAGCCTCTCGGCGGTGAGAACCACCGAGGCCATCACTTATCAGATAGAGCACATGGACGGCTTCAAAATGCTTACAAAGGGCTACACGTCAAATTTCAGGTCATTTCGACAACATTTGACCATACTTTGACGCTCGGAAGCCAAATCAGGCCTCTCGGCGGCGAAGCTCCCCGGGACCATGGTTTCCAAGACAGAGCCTATAGATCATCTTAAAATGACTCCAATAGGTTCCCTGTCAAATTTCAAGTCAATCGGACATCGGTTGACCGCACATCAAACCGCGACATCTTCATCGCGACAAAAGCAAGTCTACTGTGATAGGACCCCAAACGGCTTCAAAACTCAAACAAAAGCCTACGGTTGGTCTTATTTATTACTCAGGAGGCTTCACCTCAAATTTCAGGTCATTCCGACATCGTTTGACCCAGTTTCAGCGTCTGACGGAAAATCGGCAGCTCTGCGCGACAAAGTCTTCGGCTTTCTCAGAAAATTAGAAACTTTGCAAAATAAAATGCAAGGATTCTCATCAGGTCTTCTACAGAGAAATCAGGACAATAAATGATCAAAAATGTCAAGGAAAAATACAGAATAAAAAAAGAATAAAAAACAGCAAAAACGGACACAAAACGGGACAAAAGGGGGAAAACCCCCCCTGCGACCCTGGGGCCCGGGATCGCCCGGTGGGCCCCAGAAACCCCATTTTCGCCATTTTTTCGCGATTCGAAGCGTCCGGCCTCTGGTATTTTCCAATATTCATACTTTTGAGACACCAACACGAGTTAATCATCAAGAGTATCGAAATCAACACTGATCGCCAACTGGTCAACCAAAAAAAAGTGTGCTATCTATCCGACCGATCGAGAAATCGACAGGACAGATGGCACCGACCCGCTGTTGGCAACTAACACCTGAAGTTGCATTGTCATCTGATGTCGATCTACATGAAGATCGATCGATGATCATCGCCAGAAGAATCCCAAAAGACGCGGCACGGCCCGTGACTCTTCAACTGCTCGGCGCCACTTAATGCGATTAATTGACTAGCTTTATTACAGTCATTAATCCATTTCTTTGGACGGACCAATCAGAAGCAAGCATCCGGGAGTTACAAGTCAAGAGATTCATGGCATTTAACCCATGAAACTCCTCCCATCATGGCGATTAAAGGCGATTAAATGCCCTCAATCTCCTCCGGCCAATCAGAAGCCAAGAAAAAGGAGTTACAAAATAAAGAATTTAATCTTGTAACTCCTCCCTTTATGTAGTTTTATGACAATTAAGGCTCATAAACCCTCCTAAATGGCTACCTAAAAGCCTATAAATAGGAGACCTCTCCAAGAAGAAAGAGGATCACACCGATCACACAGATCATACAGACAGCACAGACAGTAGAGAAAACACACAACAGACTGCTGAAAATCCGGAAAATCAGACAGAAAAAGGCATCAAAGAGAGAAAACTCTGCGGAAATCCTACACCGACCACCGCTACAAGGTGACAAAAGTCCCTTGGGGGTACCTCCCCAAGGTCCTGGCCTTCTCCTTCTGCCTCTAATGGCTTAGACGTGGCTTTTCAGCCCGTCTACTTAGTTTTTATTGGACATAGGACCTCCTCTTGGTCTTTGTCCTCTAAAAACCTGAGGTTATAGCCAAACCAAGCGAATTAATAGCATCCTCTGTTCTCATCTGCATGGATGATGGCGAAGTCCACATAAGGCTTGCGACCGTCAAACGGGTCCCCCACAATCTCCTGAGAAGTTAGATCCTCCTTTTCTTGCTTTTCATTGTAGTTTGTATTTTTTCAAAAGAGACAAAAATCACAACTCTTTCTTTCATTATTGATAAGGATTGTAAATCGGCTATAAACGCCAAAAATTGGCTATAAACGCCAAAATCGGTTATAAATGCCAAAAAATCACCTTTCACGGCAAATCAAGAAAATGTCTCTTTTCTTAAATATATGTGCAATGTAAAACTTGAAAGAAGTTGATTTCCTTTTTACTTGCGAAGGTTGATCTCCGGATCACCACTTGCAATTCCAAGTAAAATAGAAAATCTGGCACACCCACACAAAAAAATGTTGATGCATGCCTCTGCCCCCTTCCCGGTTACGAAAGGGTCAGATCCAACGGACTCCCACGTCCGCCGACCTCGGTAGGACCGAGTGGAAGCGCTGTTCCATCACTTTGATGGAAGGTCGATGGTATTGCTCTCATACGATGAATCCATGTTCGTCCCATGATGGCGTTATATGGGGATGGTACATCCACCACTAGGAATTCCACATCTAGACGAATAGGACCTGCTCCCACCTGAATCGTTATAACTCCAAGAGGATGTACTGCCTGACCACTAAATTCGAACAAAGGAATTGAGGTCAGCTTTAGGTCTGAATGTTTTAGACCGAGCTTTTGAAATAGTTCGGCGTGGATTATTTCTGAGGAGCTTCCAGGATCGATGACCATTCTTCGGACATCAAATTCTTGTATTCGAAGAGTGTGCATGAGGGCATCGTTATGGGGCTGAACCACATCTCGAAGGTCTTCATCGGAGAAAGAAATCTCCGTCTTGCTATGTCCAGATTTGCTGACCAATCTTGGCCCAGTATCTACTTGGTATACCTCCTTCAAATGTGCAACCATCTTTATTTGTACTCGGACAGATTGGATTGTGACTTATGTTGAATTTATTGCCCCATGCACCACATATATTACTCCCATAGGTCGTTCATCATCTGCAGCTTTCTTGAAATCTTTCCGATCTGAGCCTTCTTAACTCTTCTTCGAATTCATCTCCTCTACATATTCTTTTAGGTGACCATCTCTGAATAGATCTTCTAGATGTTGCTTAAGCATCCGACAATTTTCTGTCAAATGACCGTTTTCCCGATGGTAGGAACACCATAAGTTAGGATTCCGGCGTTCGGGGTCGCTGATCATCTTTGGAGGTCTTTTGAAAAATGGCTTATCTTTTATTTGAGTGAGGATTCTTTATATTGGATCTTTGAAGATCGTATATATTCCCTCGTAGGCTGCTTTTGTGGGTTTGGCATGCCCCATCCTCCTATCAGCGACTTCCCTGAACTCTCTTCGTCTCTTCCTTCTGGATCCTTCATCTGCTGCTTGTATCGTTCTTGATTCAGGTGCTCCCATGTCTTCCTCGAGCTTTACAAACTCTTCGATTCTTTCCATCAGATCTCTTTGTGTGACTGGGGATCGCTTAGTCAATGATTGACGGAGCTTGCTTTCTTTTGGCAGTCCCAATTTAAAGGTGGCCACTGCTACCTGCTCATTGCTTCCATCATATACGCCAATAACAAGCGTTGTGCCATGATGGGGTCTCTGATTCGCCAAAGCTCTGCGTATCCAAATACCTTGTTTGGAACATGGTTTCTTGATGGGGTCTCTGATTCGCCAAAGCTTTCTCGATCAGTTCTTGTACGTCTTTCTCGCCAAGTGCCATGAGGCTGCCCTTTTCTTTTTTGGTGCAGTTTTTTTCATATCCCGTGTTTTATATTCAGATTTCTCCTCTCTTCGTGGGTAAAGAGCTTGAGGTCCTGCTTCCTTCATCCCTTGCTCCATGCTTTGATCTGATTCGATGAGATTTTAATTCAGAAAGATGACTCTTGGGCCCTCGCACCTCTGTACTTCCTCGGCGCTCTAATTTTCTATATTTATGAGCAGTTTCTGAATTTACTTGATGGTTCCCCGTGCTCTGAGGTCGTCTTTGAGCATCCTTTACTGCCTCTAATTCTAATAGCAGACAGTTAAATTTCTCTTTCTGCTGCTTCATTCCCTGTGTCAGGTCCCGTACAGCTTCCTTGCAAGATTGTTCCAAGCGGACATGCGCATTCTGTGATGGTACTATAGCTTGGTGTGTGTGGCTCTGCTTCTGGTGGCCACTTTTTTGCAATTTATCCACAAATGGTGAATTTATAGCTTGGTTCGCGCGATGTACTTCTGATTGAATCTGTCCCTTTTTGCCTAGAATAGGATCAGTTTGATCACTGTCCGTGTATGGAACATATTCAACATCATGTCCACCGGGTTGATTGGTCACAGGATCTTTTCCGTGGCGCTTTTGTTGGTCTTGATCTGAGTTGCCTCTATCTGAGATGGAGAATGCCAGATTGATGCTGTGATCCCAGAACATGCTCTTGATCTGCCATATTTTTTAGCTAGAAGAAACGTCAGTGGATGATTTCCTCTTCCGTTCCCACAGACGGCGCTAATTGTAGATGCTGAAATTTTGGTTGGTCGACTGACGAGCTAAACAGCACTGCTCGGCGATGAATAGTCGAGTAGTGTCTTTGATTTGAGATGAGAATTCCTGTATCTACAATAAAAGAATCGTCAGAAGAACACGATCGGATGTTCCGATCGTGTACTCTCCGATGATAAAGTCAGTGAGATTATCATTATAAAATGATTGTCTCTTTTGTTTTTTCTCCATTTTTCATACCTCTTTCTGATCTGCATTTCTCTTTTTATATTATTGTCCTGGTCTTTTCCCTTCTTTCCTTACGTTCTTCTTCTTTATTCTCCATGATTTCTTTTCTTTATTTCTTCAAACTGAAACCCCCATGAGGCTCTATCGTGCGCTGCTTTTAATCCTTGATTTGCTCTTGTAATTGTCGCTCTTTAATAATGTATAACTGTCATATGATCAGTTTCTGAATATTCATTGACCTGGATAGAGGTCCCGGTCAGGTCGGCCTTGATTTCGGCTCGACCCGAGGAATAAATTCGAATTTCTCCTCCACAGGAGGCATGAAGGAGTGAAAGAGAGAGAGAGAGAGAGAGAGAGAGACAGAGAGGTTGAGCAAAGAATAGGAAGAAGAAGAAAGTCAGAAACCCTAATTGCAGAGAGATTGTGATTTCAGAGAGGAGAAGAATTCTCGTTTCTTTGTGCAAAAGAAAAACGTCCGAACTCTGCATACGGTCAGCGTATGCTCGGCTTTAACAATGATATAAGTCCAATGAATTTTTACCAAAAAAAAAGGTCCAGAGATTATTCTAAGAAGCTCAACTGCACAATGGGGCCCACATATACATAGATCTAAACTGGTCAAAGTAGGTTCCCTCCATGTATATAGGGTCATGGAATTTTAACTTTATGGGAGGCTTTTTTTCCTAGTGATTAGTTTGGTTGTTTGATAAAAAAAATGTGATAATCAATATGTATAAGATTGTGTTAGTAACGATTTTATCATACAGCCATTGATCAGTGGAAGATGCTCCCATTAATGTAAATTATCTCCACACCTTCAAATACCTATAGCACATCTATTTGAACGGTTTGGTACTTGGCCCACCTTGTGGGGTTCCGCTCTTTAACCTACGTTTTTTCATTGTTAAATCCTCGTGTTTTAAATTTAGGTGGTGAGCCCCACTTTGGGGTTCCACCCATATAAACCCACCATTGAGGATACCCATTATACCTTTAGGCTGGCCATTTATTTGCAAGAAATATTAGTTGCGGGATTCAAAAGCCTACATGGTCAATAGGTATTTGATATGGGGTTAGGATGGTAGATGCAGAAAGCATATTTTGAGAAAACGATGCCCATATCTTGTTCTCAAAATTATTTTCGGCACATCTTGCTCTCTGACCCTTAACTAATTATAGCCTGACCTTAGATCTGTCTTAGAAAAGTGCATTGTGCCTTGTAATTGGTTGAACAATTTATTTATTTTCAGCAGAGGGTACTTGTTCTTGATCGTTACTTGATTCAACTGCCTGTAATCTATACGAATTCTCAACGAACGGTCCTTATTGATGAAAAAGAATTGGTGCTCCCCACGCGAAATTATCAATAGCCCCAAGTGCAAGGCTGTGATGTAGTGATAACCCAGTGAGTCCGTGGTCGATCTATAGGGAGCGAAAAATAAACAATTAACTCCTATCTGTCCAATGAAAAATCTAAAACCAACTGAAATAAAATTTGTACAAACCTAATCTAATATACTTAAATTTAAATTAAATTACACGAGTTATAGTCTATTAAAAAGTCCTATTAGAAAAACCTAAGCTAAAAATCCTAAACTAATAAAGTGCATCACTATAAGAAGAGTTAGAAAAACCGATTGCATAAAAAATATAAAAAAATCAGTAATTAAATAAATAAACATCAGAATGTGAATCATGTAGTTCAAGAGTCCGAATCAGTTGGTTTTTTATATTAAAAATACAAGCGGTGTCAATTCAAGTTCCTCCCGTTAGGATGAGCCAAGGCGTGTGTTTAAATTGCTAATTAATGAGAGATTTCACATGACTCAAGGCTCCAATCAAGTATTTTCATTACTATAATCATCCCCTAAGTATTTGCTATATATAGGAAAAAATAGTGAATTGCAGAAACATTAGATAATGGAAAAGTAAATTAACAATAAAAACACACCTTTTACTGAAATTAGCTATCCATAGGTTTAAAGAAATATACAACTTCCCTTCTTCTTGAATTATAATGATGAGACACCCCTCCATCTTCATCTTCTACTCTTAAAAAAAATCAAATTTAAGCCTCACAAGAAGAAGAGAGAGAGAGAAGAGACGGGGTGGAAAGAGATTGGGAAGAGACAGTGAGTGTGAGACGTGTGGGATTTTTGGGACTAGATGGTATGGGCGTGCAACCCCTTGGACTCCCTTTTATTATGTCTTAAATTTCTTGCTTCGCAAGAATTTGAATTTGGGAAGGTTCATTTCTTTTATTCTAAGTTGTAGTGTTTTTAGGAAATTTGTCTTCAAAATTTAGAATTTGCTTCTACCTTTGGTTCTTTGACTAGCTCCTTCTAATTTTGAGACTCTTCCTTGCTTGCAAATCTCCACACTTGGGCCCGCTTGATTTCTTGAAATTTTCCAAAATCTGAATTTTCAAAACATTACAATGAAGCTGGGACCCACTTGGGCATGCAACACATGGGAGAACCCATGTTGGACATCCCTTCCATCTTGGAGTTATTTCTTGCTTTCTTTCTTTTCTTTCCCCTCTTTTTCCTTCTCCAACTTTCCTTGCTTCTCAAGTATTTTGGATTCCTTTCCTTATTTATCTTCAATTCGAGTTTTGAGATTTCAAAATCTTAAAATGAGGAGGAAATTTTGAATTCTTGAAAAAAAGGGACCCACCATGGCCGCCCCTGCCTTAGGATTCATGCCTGATGCGAGATCTTGGTTTTTAATTAGAGTAATTAGTCATAACTATCATATTTAGCCTAATTAGTCTTGATTAGTCATTTAATTTGAGATTTTTTATTCTGAATGACCCCTTTGTGATTTCTGGTTTTCAGGGGACTTGCTAGTATTTTGAATAATCCATATGGGGCTTTGTGCAAATTTTGGATAAACTTCACCTCTTAAGTGAAGTTCCAGCAGATTCTCCCTCTCTCTATCTCTCCCGTCTCTCTCCAGCTCTCTCTCAGACGATCGACCAAGCCAGCCTCTACCTCTCCAGCTCTCTTCCTCATATCAGCTATCATCATCAATCCACCATCATCACCATCTCCTTCTTCATCTTCTTCTTTGTTTTTCTTTCTTATTGGAGATTTTGGAAGGGCTTTGTCAAGTGGGTTTGAGGGAATTCTTAGAGAAATCAATAGTGACCTACTTATCTCAGTTTTGAGGCAAGTTTCTGATATGTTAAATATGAATATATGTTTTGAATTAAAAAATTTATACTAAATTTCAAATTATTTCAATTAATTTCCAGATTTTAACTCAGATGATGATTTAGCATATTTACTTAGAAATTATATGTTTTTCTTAGATTAAATGATGGTTCATAAGTGGTTTTGAATACTAGAATATGTATCTCAGTGATTCAGAGAAGGATGATCTGGAACAAACCTCAAGCAGAGAAATCCCGAAATTGGGATTCTTGAAATCCCAGTGTACCCAGTCAACCTGCCACACATGATTCGCAATTAGTTGCAGTTTCTGCAGTTGTAACCCTTCTGTATCGAACTTCCTTTGTACCAGGTCGACAGGATAATAACCAAGTTGACCAGACACATTGCAGGTTGACTATGATGTCGACCAGATACACTGTATTTTCCCAATTTGTTTCCAAACCTAGTTCTATAGCCTGGAGATGTACCCTATGATAGTCCAATGACCCTGAATGATGTATATGACTGACAATGACCTACAATTCTGTTAGATTGCCATTTATCCGAAATATCACCATTAAATATCATTGTGATACCAAAGAGGTTCTGTTTATTGAATTAACCTCCGAAACGCCAACCTATGATACACATTAGTATTTAATGATGATATCCAATATATTTAGACTGATTGATGGACCTTTTAGTTAATTTATTAGATGTATTCAATCCTATCAGACCAGGACCCACTGACAGGAATCCCAAGCCTGGGGTACCGATTGGGGATATGGATTGATGTCCTGATTATCATATTATTATATGGTTTCCTGTATATTACAAGTATGTGGTTTTTGTTTTGCAAGACAAGTTAGTATTTTGTTAGACACTAATATATGTACACGAGTACACACTGATTGGCATCACTTAGCTCGGTCCTTCTGAAACTAGATGTGGTAAAGTTGGATTGTTCTATCCAGATACTAGCTGCAGCATGGTCCCGTATGGTAAGAGTATGATATTCCCAGTACCTCTATATCGGTGTATATTGTTTTATAAAATCTATGCCACCTATTGACATACATGATACCTCATTATGTATTGTTTATTGTAATAACATCTCTTATGAGAGATTCAGTATTCTTTTTATATCAATATTTTGATATTTGAACCTCAGACACATGTTTATTAGAGATTTATCCAGGTAGATTTGAACAATGTATTTTATATTTTTGACTGAATAATCTTGGACAAAGTTAAAAAATATGCATATTAAAAATGAGCATGCATACAAAATTAGATAGCTGAAAAAAGCACTACTAATCTAACAATTTGAAAGGTATATATCATCAATAATTAGTTGATTGACAATAAATGAATCTCTATATAAAGAATGAATCAATACAAGGCAGAAAAAACATAATGCAATAAACTGTCAATGTACATTAGTCATCCATGATATGAAATTTGTCCATAATAATAATAATAATAATAATAAACTCTAAAAAACACTGGTTGCTCACATCAATGAACTAGTTTGCTGGGTTTGGATCTGGTGGAGGTGTTCTACCCTTAATGATCAATTGGATAGTAGGACCCACAACCTGGTCTAGCTTCATTTTCATTGCGGCCAGGCTGGGCTTGTTTTACCCATTTTCAGACCCATTTTAATTGTGCTTTAAAATCATTGCCCAAACCCAGCCCACGGGCTCAAACTTTTTTTAAAAGACCTGTATCTTCGGGCTTGAGACAGGTCAGGCCATACCGGGTACCCATTTTAATGGACCCAATTGACAGGCCTACTGGTTACGCTACGAATCCCAAAATTTTGATTTCCTAGACCTATAGGTTTTACTTGAGTTATTTGATGTTTTAGTGCTTGTATTCCTTTTGAAGTTCCAAAAAACCTAAATTTTCGTTTATAAACCTTGCGTTTTAGTTGAGCAATAAGAATTCATGTTGAGTTTTGGGTTTTTTTTTAGGTCATTTAGTCATTCGTGGTTTTGATGTTTGTATTGATTTTGAAGTTACAAATATCTGATCTTTTTTCAAAAACGCACGAGTTCATGCACAGGGTTCGAAAAAGCTTCACATTCTCCGGTGTCTTCACTTTCCCCTCCTGTACTTTTATTCCTCATGTTTTATATTCTTTTTGCATTGCATGCATAACATGAGGAAGATGTTCATCATAGGTTGGGGGGTGGGGATAAGCACATTTGTCTATGTTTAGACAAAATTCTCACACACCTTTTGCTTTATTTTCTAGATTTAGGATGTTTTTCAAATTTCTTTTCATAATTTTTGTTGTTTATCTTTGGTATTTTATATTTTTTTGAAAAGAGAAAATTTTTGAGAGATTTTCAATCAACGAAAGATAGCTTGAATTTTAGAATTCTCAAAACTCAGACAAAAGAGAGTTTTTGTTTGTGGAAATCTTTTGAAAAAAGTGCTAAATTTTGATCCTTTCACAATACACAGTTCGTATATATTTTCAAAATCTTTAAATGTGAAACTATGATTTCCATTCTTTTTACGACTTGATTGAATATATGAAGGAAAATAAAACCTTAGTTTTATAGGTTTCCTAGTTCATCTGGGTGGGTTTTTCCACAAATTAGTGAATTAATTCGGGTACATCAGAAGAGCTGCCTATTGTCGTGGACCGTTGAAAAGGGAAAAAATCAAGAGAAAAGAAAAAAAAAGGATGCATTACTTTGAAAGTTGGTGAAAATACATGAGATGTGGGTTTGCTCCCCATGTCATATATATTATCTCTGAAAAAGAAGAAAGAGATAAGCTTGTCACTGAAATTTTACAGCCTTTTGAAAAATAATAATGTGAGAACCATCATGGTGGCCTTAATTCGGGTACATGAAAAGAGCTGCCTACTATTAGGGACAGTTGAAAACGAAAAAAAAAATCAAGAGAAAAGAAAAAAGTAGAAAGAGAGAGCTCGTCGCTGAAATCTTATGGCCTTTTGAAAAATAACAGTAAGAAAGCCATCATGGTTGGCTGAATTCGGGTACATGAAAAGGGTTGCCTATTATTGGAAACCGTTAAAAAAGAAAAAAAATCAAGAGAAAAGAAAAAAGAAAGAAGGAGAGAAGCATGTCTTTGAAATTTTAACGGCCTTTTATAAAATAATAGTGCGAGAGCCAACATTGTTGCCTTAATTCGGATATATGAAAAAGGACTGCCTAGTGTTTAGGACCGTTGAAAAGAAAAAAAAATCAAGAGAAATGAAAAAAGAAAGTAGCTTGCCATTGAAATCTTACAGCCTTTTGAAAAATAATAGTGCGAAAGCCATCATGGTTGCTTTAATTCAGGTACACGAAAAAGGGCAGCCTATTGTTAGGAACCGTTGAAAAGGAAAAAAAAAAAAAGGACAAGAGAAGAAAAAAAAAATGGAAGCATTACTTTGAAAGTTGGTGAAAACACATGACATGTGGGTTTTGCTCCCCATGTCATGTATATTATCTCAAAAAAAAAGGAGAAAGAGAAGTTTGTCGCCGAAATTTTATGGCCTTTTTAAAAAACAGCAGTGTGAAAGCCATCATGGTTGCCTTAAAAAGAAAATCCTTTATTTTTGTTAAGCCTAAGTAGACCGGATTATTTGATTTAGTCGTTTTCATGGGAGTTTTAGAGGAGCATTTAACACATTTTTTTTATGTATGCGTACTTTCACATAGTGCACATCATATTTCAGCATGATTTGAAAAAAAAATTCCAAGATGGGAATAGTGAACCGTATTTTGAAATTTTCTTTACTTTGACTATTCCAAAAATCGAGAGTATCCAATGTTTATAAAATTTCTTTTGAAGAGTTTCTTTTGATATCTTTAGTTTTTTAATTTCTTTTTGAGTTTTGTGGGTATATTCACAGCAAAATCATACGAGGCACAATTCGTCAACTAGGGTAACATATGGGTATAAGGGCTTACTGCATACGCTAAATGCAGTCAAGAGTGCCGGCGAAAGTGGCTTTTATTTTTTGCATTAGTCTTTTGTATTTTTAGGTTAGAATAGGTTAGGTTAGTTAACTTCACCTTTTTACATTTTTTGCTAGGGACTAGTAAAATGTTGGTTAGAGGGTGTGATGAGTCATGAAATTGCAACATATTGTTATTATTTCATGTAGATTTATGGACTTATTTAGGATAACTTGCATTGATTTCATTGAATTTTATAAATTCATGCATTCGAGCATTCAATGTCGGAATTCAAGTCATAATTGGTCAAAATTCATTAAATTGCATGATTTTTATGAAATTATTCTTTTGCATTATCTTATTATCGCATTGGTTTTCTCAAAATTTACAATTATACTAATGCAGTTTTTTTGCATCATTGCATTCTACGCGAAAATCGATGAACGTGCAGTGTATTCATATGAATTGTAAAGTGCAGTGGTGCAAATCTTCTAATGCGAATTATCCATGGAGAGTCTCAAAGCTGTTCTTCCAAATCTTTGGCCTCAAATTGCGATTGTTTCCTCACTTTATTTTAGTAATTGATGGGCCATGATGGATGGATATGGTGGTAACTTATTGGAGCCACATATATACTTTAGAAACTAGTGACCAAAAAATGAGAGGGGATATTCAAGCATATGCAACTAAAAACTAAAACCATTGATTGGGCCAACCTACACGCATAGATTTAGGTTCGGCCAACTAGGGCAAAACCATTCCTATGGTTTTGTTTACAATAATAACCTTGATATGAGTTTCAATCAATAAAAAAAAACCAATATTTAGGGTTTAGCGAACCCATAAAAACCAAATTTTTAGGTTCTCCTATAGAGATCTAGTCTCCATATGGGTATTCCATAACATATATTTCATAAACAATGCATCAAAATATGGATTCCAGTATGAAGCTAATAGATCTATACACTTACGGACTGTAGAAAATGATAAATACCACCGAGACAATTACTTCAAGATCTCTATTCACCTTTGTCATGTCCCAAAACTGTGGCCCATTCAGATTCCGGACCATGCCTAATAAGCATCATAAACTAGCATAACTTAAATTCATGACATAAGAATCATTCCGTGCATGTTATTTGAAATAAATAGTAACCATTATTGTTGTTCACAAGTAAAGGGAAACTTATCAAGTTCACAAGTAAGAACATTATTATATAAAACTAAACAAGTCTAGCTGAAATAAAATAAAGTTTATCGAGTTCAAATCTATATAAAATAAAGGAGGCTAGTCCTCAAAATCACTAGTGATGTGCCTCTCAGCTAAGGAAAAAAAACTCAGACTGAGCGACCCAACTCAATCAGGGTCAAGTCTGAGTTGACTTGGGCCAGTTGCATAGGACTCGACCGAGTTGGGCCATGTCCTAATTTAAAAGATAAATAGTTGGCCGAGTCCCAAAAATCGAGTCTGAGTCCCATAGGACCCGACTCATTTAAATATAGAACAACATAAGATCTATGTTCAAGTTTATCACATGGTTAAGATCACATCCGATGACTACCACCAAACTGCTTGGTGGAACAGACCCACAACAATTGCACCCTAAGATGCCATCCGAAACATATGCCTTTTATATGTTAGAAAAAATAAAAACAAGAAGAAACATAAAAGTAAGATCAACCCATTAAGCTATAGCACTCTTTTTTTTCGTAACATGGCTATAAAAAAAATTTATCGGGCATTTTAATTGAACATTAAAAAGAATAACAAAAAAATCATGTAAGTTCCGATCTCCACCAATCCCTTGACAAGCGATAATATAAATAACTTTTTGGAAATTATCAAGACAATGAGCCCTTTTGCATATTGTAATAAAGAGGAGCAAATACAAGAAATTGTCAAGGAAGAAAATCCAACTCAAGAATAATAAATATATATGCCAACCAATATGTAGATAACAGAATTAGTGTAGTTCCCAATCACTTGACAAAGCGGATACTATGCAGTACACTTCGAGGCCTTACCTACATAAGGGATTCTATATACCGACCATGTTCACATGAAGAGGGTTGGGCAGGTAATGAACGAAATGGTCAAACCACTTATACATACTATGGTTGGTGATAATCTGGCCACATAAAAGGTAGGAAAAAGTTGCGGCAACATCCAATGAAGAAGCAGAATGTTTAGAGCTATCACATGGAAATTAAAATGATTTTATAGATAATTATTTCCCAAGACTAAAGTCTTTCTAACTAAGAAAGCCTCAAAGCACCACTAAGATTTCGAGTGAAAATGGAATCCCACATACCCATCACAACTACCATCATTTTTACATGAACATTTTAACGGGGGAGTCTTTTTTACTATAAAAGGTCTTATTTCATAACAAATAGGAAAACACACGTCATTAGAAGTAACCCATACATATCCGGCATCACCATGCCCTGATCTTAGGATTGGAACTCGCCCTCGAGTCCAGCACTACCATGCTGGAAGCTCTCGGAGACTCTCAACTGATTATTGACTAGATGAATCGAAAACATGAAGTCAGGAAGCCTGATTTGTTGCCTTACGACAACAAGGCACAATCTCTTCGGTAAAATTCGACGTCTGTCACATCACCCACATCCTCAGAGGTGAAAACATTCGTGCAGATACCCTAACTGGACTTTCTGCATCAATGGTAGTCTAGGAAGGAGAAAATATGTAAATTACAGTGCGTCAAAGAAGAATCATTCATCCTCTTAACATGCACCAAGCAGTTGTTGATGCCACCGGGTGGTTGGAAGTCGGATCTCCATCCTTAAAACTCCAATCAGTGACTGGAGGGATCCGATGATTGATTACATCGTGTTTCGGAATCTTACCTGAAAATCCAAAAGAACGGATAATCATTCAAAGACTAGCCCCGAATTTTCATTTGGATGTTCCTTAAAAAATATTTCATAAAAAATACTTCTACACTGCTTGTCACAACAGGAGGCCGATGAGACACTCAAAGAAGTTCATGCTGGTCTTTGTAGAGTCCTAATCCTAAACTCTACAATTAGATAAAAAGGTTGGGTTATTATTGGCCTACCATGGTAACCGACGCTATGCAATTTGACAAACACTGCCAGCAATGCTAAGTTCATGGAGATTGTGTTCACCTACCTCCAAAATGGTTACATCCGACAACAATCTAATGGTCTTTCGAAGCCTGGGGGTATGGACATCATTGGTCTCATCTCTGCCCCCGTCAAGCAAAGGTCATCGCTTCATCTTCGCCGCTACAAATTATTTCTCCAACTGGTCAAAAGCTTTTGCACTCAGTGAAATGAAGACCTCATCAGTTATTCAGTTCTTACGCACCAACAACATTTGACGTTTTAGCATACCTAAAAGATTCGTCCATGATAACGGACCTCAATTCCGGAATCACCGATTCTACAGGTCCTACGACAAATATAAAATTCAAAGTTGTCATTCGACTCCGTATAATTTGGCAACAAATGGATTAGCAGAACCCTTCAACAAGACAATCTGCAAAATCCTCAAGAAAATTGTTTCTAGTCACAAAAGAGATTGTAGCGACAAGCTACTTGAATCTTTATGGGCCTATCGGACTATCGTTCGATGACCAACCCAAAGTACACCATTCTCCTTAGTCTATGGATGTGAAGTTGCGGTACCTTTGAAAGTACAAATTCATTCCCTCATAGTGGATTTACAAAATGACATGACTCAAGAAAGCAATGTGAGATTGAGACTCCAAGAACTGGACAATTCCGATAAAAGGTGACTGGAAGCTCGACATTGAGCTTTATCAGGCACGCATGGCAAGATCTTTTGACAAAAAGATCAGGCAACGTGCCTACAAACTTAGTACTTGCTGTAAAAAGACCAATGACTTTCACCAACAAATCCAAAGGAAAATTCGACCCAAAATGGGAGGGACCCTACGTCATTGAGAAGGTTATCTCTAATGGTGCATATGGTCTTCTAAACATGGAAGGTGACAGATGTATGCTACCCATCAACGATAAGTTCTTGAAGCGGTACTACCCTTGAAGACTTCCTTCAGTGGGTTAGAACGATGTCTGCATGGCCAAAGCCTATTTTCAGGTTTTTGCCTATCAAACCCATCTCTCTTAGAATTTCCATCTTTATGTTGAACTTTTCAAAAAAATAAAATCAATGAGATTTCAAGATTTGTAAAAGATCATTTTATGAAATTACCTAAATTATGTCATCCTTTCAAAACAATGTTTACTTTCAATGTTCAAAGTTAAAGAAATAATAATTTCAAAAACCCAAAATTAGGAACTTTTTCCAAACTGGACCAAAATATTCAACCCATGAACCCAAAACTCATAGTTTGAAACATAAATCAGGATTTAGGGATTTCCACCCAAATCTAAATCTGCCCGAAATTAGCAAAAAAAAAAAAATCCCGATTTTTACCACCGAAATGGATTAAGTCAAGAAATTCACGACCCTCGTATCTTAAAAAAAAAAAGGTTTTCGAAATCCATGAGGAAGCGACACTTAGTCGATACTCACAAAATTAAAAAATCAGAAGGATGCGATTTGATCGACACTTATATGTGCAACATTTAACCACAAGACTACGGTGTCATTAAGTAGTAAATGACTAAAGAGTCCAAATTATCGATCCCACGAAGAGATAATGGAACAAGCAATGAATCCAATTAAAGTAGAATTGAACTAAAATATAGCTAATATAGACAATTGAAGTGAACAATTAAAATTAATAAACTTTGTGTGAAAAATAAAATTAAACTAAATGAAATGTAGAATAAAACCAAAATAGCAATTAGACTACTATAATTAATAATCTAAAATAAAAAATTAACAAGATCTAAGTTAATCTAACAAACTATACTCAACTAGTGGATGAATTGTGGTGGAAATGAAAGATTTAAGGTGAAGATGTGGTGTAAAATGTGTAGGATCTTAAAACAAGTGATGTGAAGTGTGGATCTAATAATCTAGAAGTGAAAATAACAAATCAAACAAAGATTTAAATTAACAACAATAAAAATAAGAGATTAGGCAATCCAAGATCCACTAATTATATAATTAATCTAATCAATGCATGTTCTAATTCAACTCTCAAATCTACAATCCAATTAGCAATCTCTTGCTTAATTGGATTGGATGATATAACAATAAAGATTAAGGTAAAGAAAATCAAAAGTTAAGTTCGTAGATCATCATCTAGCTATCTTAACAATAATTCATCAAAATCAAGCTACAAAAGATCAAGATAAGGGCTCTAAAGCATGCTATGTGAGAGAACTTGATCCAACTACAAAGCATCAACTGAGATTATCAAAGCATCAAGTGTAGAGATAGAGCATGAGAAATGAGAGAGATTAGCACAATTAGATCTAAATTTCACTAATCTATCAAGGCACAAGTAGGGAATTTAAACTAAAACATGCATCTAATTGAAGTAATCACATTACTTAGCTGCAAAAGGAGAGCCTAATTCAAGAGCTTTGCCATTAAACATCAAGAAAGAGCTTCAAATCTTCATTAATGGTCTTTAATTACACACTCTCTTTAGATTAGTTACAAAGAAGGTCCTAATTATAATCTAAAAGTAAAAAATAAAATTGCAAGAAGACTAACTTGCCAAAAGATTTTTTTTCCACTCCAATTTATGGAAATATTGAGGACATTTGATTGGCTCATTTATTTTTACAAGGATTGGTTGCAACTTGAAGCTTTTGATTGACTCATTTGCTTTCACATGGAGTGCTTCAATTTGATTTGGAGGCTTTTCATTGGCTCTTTTGCTTTCACATGGATTGCTTTAATTCAAGCTTTGATTTGGGATTTGAACCCATAACTTAAATCATACCAACCCAAGCTCTAACCAGTACACCAATCATTCATTTATATTAGAAAATGACTTCTTTTATTCTTAAAGTCTTCTCCTCTTATTATGAGATTCTTTAACTCTTCCTAAGATTTCTTCAAGTAACTTCTTTATTGAAATCTCTTATTGATGCCTTGGGACACTAGCCGGAAGGTTGGCGTAGTCTCGAGGTCCACCTATGATGGACCGCGCTCCTGCTTGGTTCTACCGAGGTCGGCGGACGTGGGAGTCCGTCGGGTCCGACCCTTTCGTAACCGGGGGGCAAGGGCGTGCATCAACATTTCTTTTTTTGTGGGTGTGCCAGATTTTCTATTTTACTTGGAATTGCAAGTGGTGATCCGGGGATCAACCTTCGCAAGTAAAAAGGAAATCAACTTCTTTCAAGTTTTCCATTGCACATATATTTAAGAAAAGAGACATTTTTCTTAGTTTGCCGTGAAAGGCGATTTTTTTGGCATTTATAGCCGATTTTGGCGTTTATAGCCGATTTTTGGCGTTTATAGCCGATTTTGGCATTTATAGCCGATTTACAATCCTTATCAACAATGAAAGACAAGAATTGTGATTTTTGTCTCTTTTGAAAAAATACAAACTACAATGAAAAGCAAGAAAAGGATGATCTAACTTCTCAGGAGATTGTGGGGGACTCGTTTAGATTGACGGTCGCAAGCCATATGTGGGCTTCGCCATCATCCATGCAGATGAGAACAGAGGATGCTATTGATTCGCTTGGCTTGGCTATAACCTCGGGTTTTTAGAGGACAAAGACCAAAGGAAGGTCCTATGTCCAATAAAAAGCCGAGTAGACGGGCTGAAAAGCCATATCTAAACCATTGGAGGCAGGAGGAGAAGGCAAGGACCTTGGGGGGGGGGGTACCCCCCAAGGGACTTTTGTCACCTTGTTGCGGTGGCCGGTGTAGAACTTCCGCAGAGTTTTCTCTCTTTTTCTTTTCTCTGGATTTCTGACTGCTGTCTGTTGATGTTCGTTGTGTTTTTTCTTCTTGGAGAGCCCTCCTATTTATAGGCTTTTAGGTAGCCTTTTAGGTGGGTTTATGGGCTTTTAATGTCATTAAGCCGCATAATAGGAGGAGTTACAAAATTGAATTGTTTATTTTGTAACTCCTTTTTCTTGGCTTCTGATTGGCCGGAGGAGATTGAGGGCATTTACTCGCCTTTAATCGCCATGATGGGAGGAGTTTCATGGGTTAAATGCCATGAATCTCTTGACTTGTAACTCCCGAATGCTTGCTTCTGATTGGGCCGTCCAAAGAAATGGATTAATGACTGTAATAAAGCTAGTCAATTAATCGCATTAAGTGGTCGCCGAGCAGCTGAAGAGTCGCGGGCCGTGCCACGTCTTTTGAGATTCTTCTGTTGATGATCATCGATGGATCTTCATGTAGATCAACATCAGATGACCATGTAATTTCAGGTGTTTGTTGCCAACAGCGGGTCGGTGCCATCTGTCCTGTCGATTTCTCGATCGGTCGGGTGGAAAGCACACTTTTTTTGGTTGACCGGGTGGCGATCAATACTGTCTTCGATACTCTTGATGATTTACCCGTGTTTTTGGACGGATGTCAGAGGACTTGGTGTCTCAAAAGCATGAATTTTGGAAAGTACCAGAGGCCGGGCTCCTCGAATCGCGAAAAAAACGGCGAAAACCGGGGTTTCTGGGGCTTTCCCGGCGACCCCGGGGTCCAAGGTCGCCGGCGACCCTGGCCCAGGGTCGCAGGGGTCTGCGACCCTAGGGGGGTTTTTGTAAGTCCGAGGGATCCTACCCTAGAGGGGGGTGAATAGGGTGATCTACACTTAATGACTAATTATGACCAATTTTAATTTCTTTACAACTAACTAGTCACATGTGATGATTAACATACAAAATGCGGAAGCTTAACAAATACAATCACCACAAATCAATCACCACTACACAATCATTTATAGTGGTTCGGCCTCAATGCCTACATCCACTACCGGCTTGTGTATCCAACACCCCACCGGGATTTCCACTAAGTATGCTTTTCAATAGGCTAAGCAATAACCTCTACAACTATGCTTTTCTAGGCTAAGCAATAACCTTTACAATGTTGTTTTTCTAGGCTAAACAACAACCTATACACAATGCTTTTATATGGCTAAGCAATAACCTTACAATCAAATGATTTCTCTCAAGAAAGTGTTTTCACAAAACACTCTAAGAGATTACAATTAAAGCTTAAGTAAAATGCCTCTAAGTAGGCGGATATGAAAATGTAAATCTAACTCACACAACACAATGAAATGCAAAGATGAATGCTCATGATATGTGTGTGTGGTAACTTCAATCAAGTTTAAAACATAAGCTCAATTAATGTATGCTTAATGCATTTGAAAGTTTAAAGCACTCAAATATATGATTGAAGTTATATGCAAATCACTTGAACAACTACAAACTTGTGAATGATATGAAAATCTAAATATCACAAGTTGTATGAAAATGATTAAGACTAATCAAGTGATGCATGTGCAATGTTGTTTTCAAAAACTAATTTAACTAAGATTTAAATGTATGAAAACAACAAAGATGATTCAAACAAGTTAATGAAACATGTTTATAAAACAAATCAAAGGTTTTAACAAAACATGATTTATAAAGTTTTAACACAAAACTTGGTTTGAGTCAAAGTGAGAAATCCATCACAATCTAAAACAAAGATTGAATGAAGGTAATGGATTTAACACATCATAGTTTATATGCTACAAATCATTTACCAATAATTTACTCAAGGCATAAAACATATGATTAATAAAAGTAAAGCTTACTTGATGATTTAACTTAATGATCCAAGCTTTAGCTTTACTAATTTACCATTAGCCTTCCTTAGCTTTATCCCCTTTCTTTTGCTTCAAAATGCCTCAAGAAGGGCTTCAAAGATCATCCCTAATGCTTAAGGAATGAGTTTCTTTTTATAGAAAAAGTGGTCCAACGGCTCCTTGTCGGTCGACCCACAGGTTGTTGTCGGTCAACCGACACCTCAACGGTTAGAAACCCAACGGCTTTGATTTTTGAAAAAACTGCTTTTAGCGGCGGCCATAAAGCGCCGGTAAAAGTCCCGTTTGACCGCCGGTAAAAGTCCAGAATTCTCAAAAATGGGATTTTCAAAGTGATTTTCTTGGGGGGACTTTGGGCCAATAAACCAAGCTTGGAAACATGATTTTAAATCTTCTAAGTGCTTTTAAATCATGAAATATTAAAAGCCAAATATAATATGAAACTTTAAAACATGGGTTAGCTTGATTTATAAATTATTTTTCAAAAACAAATGCATCCTATTGTTTAAATCCAAACCATGCACAAATTATAAGATTTGCAATATTTAAAATAATGCATGTTGAAAATCAGATTTCAAGATATTTAACTCAATGCTTGTGTGAAAATTCATGAGATGCTAAAATGATAATGCATCCATCAAATTGCAATACACAAAATCCCTAACAATCTCCCCCTTTGCAATTTGATGGCAAACCTTTTATATGTTGGCAAACTTTGCTCAACACTAAATTTTCACACAGAGTCTTCAGCTCTTCCTTGGCTGGACTAGGCTTGAAATCTCTTTGGATGCTTCTTCATTCAGCTTGGGCTCTAGCTTCATTCTTCTTTCTCCTTGATGCTTGGAGCTTGATAAATCTTCAAGCTTTCTCTTCAACTTCCTTTCTTTAGACCAAGCATCTTCTTTAGCTCCCAAGCTTTCTTCATTCTTCATTTCTTTTCTCCCCCTTTGACCATGCATTCTCTCCAATGCATTCTCTCCCTTTGGGTAGCTTGAATACTCTTTCTCCCCCTTAGTTCTTTCTCCCTTTTTGCCATTAAGGTTGAGAACTTTTTCCCCCTTTGCCATTAAATTACAAAGGTATCAATTGAACAGGGGAACCTACACACATGAAACAAGGAAAATACCTTTTAGTAGCACCTGTTAACAAAAGTAATCGAAAATGAAATATATAACAGGGCATCATGCATGGGTAGATAGGCTATAAGGGTACAAAGCCAATATAAGGGTGAATTTGATCAAAACTAATACTTCCTTAAAAGGTTTACACCCCCTCAATCCATACTCTTCTTTTGTCAAACTTTTGACAATGATTTAACTCATAGGTGCAAGAAGAAGATGGTTTAAACCAATTGAGGGTTAACTTCAAGAGAAGAATTAGATACCAATTGATAATTATAATTGACTATAAAGTTCAAATTGATCAAATTACCAACATAAAGATACCAATTGATGGATAGCTATTGGATAATTAGAGAGCAAGGTCAAAAGGATATACTAAACATAGCACAAATCATTATAACTATGAAAATCATATGCTATGTAAGGTTTTGAATTCATTTCATACAATCATTGGATATAACTAACACGCACAAGATGAATGAAATGAATTTCAATCATGAAGCCTAACCTCACCATTAACCAACCAAGATTATGAAAACATAAACATGGTGGTCATGTGATTTACCTATAAGAGCATGAGAGGTGGCAATCATGAAGAGTATGATGCTAATGGAATGTGACATGGAACAAAAGACATATAACTATCAAGTTCAATCCAATGTTCACAAGGTCTATCACACGCTCAAGATATGATACCAATTGGATATAGATACTAATTGAAAATGATACCAATTGATAAAGAAACACGATTAAGAGCAAGTATGTGACAAACACAAAATTCCAACAAGCATCATAAAATGATATTCATCACTTAGAATAATATAACTAATGAGCATAGTGATGAACAAGAGAAAATTGCATAAAAAGATATAACTTAGTATAACATGCAATTTTCAAAGTGTCAAAATCATATGAATTCAACATCTAAGACATCCATCAAACAATAGATATAACTATGAAATTCAAGGAATGGATTTCAAAGAGGTTCATATGATCAAGCACACTACTATGAAGTTGAAACATGTATAAAGAATGATACCAATAAGAAAAATACACATGAATCAACACCATAACCATCCATTTCAAAAATAAAATGACTAGAAAGCATAAAGGATGGATTTGAGAGTCCTAGTATGGTAATTTCAAATAAAACTAAGATCACAACCATACAAGGAAGTAAATGACATTTGCATATAAAAGTAATGAAACTAAATGAGCAATGATGCAAAATGACATATAACAATTATTTCCTTCTAAAATTTATAATCATTAGCACAAGGAAATAAACTCAAAAGAAAATGTTTGAATGAATATAACTAACAAAGCTTGAAAACATTTTCAATTCATACAATCTTCAAATCATAAGCAAAATCCAACAATGGGCATAAAGAGGATGATATTGAAGATAACACTTTTTCAACTTGCATTTTAAAAGATATAACTTATTTGAAACACATATAAGTTGGTTTTTCAAAACAATAATTTTCCATATTATCATATAACTTAGAAATCTATGGAAAAACTAAATTGTTTCAAATCATTTGTTTTTCAAAACAAATCTTACTAATACATCCAAACAAATGATTTTATAATATCAATTGATTATGAAAGATCTAGCTAATAAAGCTTTGAAACCATAATCAATTGAACATGTATAGAGTTGCAAGAGATATAACTAAATGAACAAGAAGCAAATCTAACATGTTGAAAATATAATCAAATGATTTTGAAAACCATGATATGTAACTAGATAAGTACATGAAGACAAAATCAATTGATTACTAATAAACATTGCATTTTAATAAATGTAACTAAGAAAGAACAAAATGCAAATGCAATATGACCAACAAAAAGATTTACCTATAAAGGATAGGTTGGTCAATGAGGTCCAAGGCCTTAAGGTTTGACTAAGTAAATAACTTTGGAATCCACCTAAGGTCTTGGGAGGTTTGGTCTTTGAGGTCCATCTTAAAAGTCTTACCAACTATTGGAGATTTGACTTGATAAATTTTCAATTTAGACTTATCACCATGATATTTAGATTTAACTAAATTCGGCTTGGGTTGGTGATTAGTCTTTTGAGGTTGGTGACTTTTCTTCTTAGGGGATTGGTTCACTTTTCTTTTCTTCTTATTTCCTCCCTTTATTTGACTTTTGAACTTTAAATTTAACTTAGCAACTTATTCAAAAGTTCTTTCATTTGTTGAGTTATGGAAGGAAGATTGAGAAGCTTTTTGTTAATAGATTCTTTTAGAGTTGGTTTAACTTGTTTAACCTTTTTAGAATCTATTTTAGGAGACTCCTTTTTAATAGGTTTTACTTGTTTATTCTTCTTGGAGTCTTCCTTGGTTTTTAGTGTCTTACCCATCATAGAATTTGATTTAACTTTCTTTGGTTCAAAAATGATTTTAGACACATGGCTTCTTCTTGATTTGCACTCAAAACCTAAAATGTCCTTCAATGCCACAATAATTACATTTAGACATGGGCAAGGAAGTGTGAGTGCTAGAGAATGAGGACTCACCTTTCACAAATGTGTTGGTGAATATAGGGTCATGAGAAATATTCCTATCAAATCCAAGACCCGTCCTATCTCTTTTAGATTTACCCAATTTAAATAACTTTTTAAATTTTTCTTCACTATGGGTAAATTTGCACTCGTATTTTAGTTTATAACTTTCAAGTTGAGTGACTTGGTTTTTAAGGGTTGAATTTTCATTTTTAACTTTTGTTAATTCATTTTCAATTCCCTTAAAGTTGTTTAGCTCTTCATGGGCAAGTTTTAATTCAAATTTAACTTCATTAATCACATTAGAACCAAGTTCTAGAGTTTTTATCTTAATTTGTGCATTAGATAAATTTTCCATATAAATGGTTAACTTGGATTCTAAATTGTTAATGTTTTCATCTTGCCTTTTTAATTGATCTCTTAGTTTTGAATTTTCCTTATTAAGATTATCACAACCTATCTTTGATTCTCTTATGTCATCTTTAATATTAGATAGATTATGTAAAGAGATCATGAACTTAGATTCTATACAATTTATTAATTCATCTTTTTCTTTAAGTTCATTTTTAGAAGAGACTAATTCTTGGTTTAGCCTTTTAGATTCTTCTTTTAATCTTTTATTCTTCTTAGAAAGCTCTAAGGACCATGTGTACAATTCCTCATAAGCTTCATTTTCATCATATTCTTCTTCTTTTAAATTAAATATAGATTCATTAATTTTGATTCTAGAATCTCCAATAGATGGAAGAAGAAGGGGTCTAGAGGAATCTACACTAGAATCTACAAGGTCAAGCATAGTGGAATCCATTCTAATGATTTTCATAGAAAGGCAACACTAGGGTTTTGATCTAGATTAAGGATCTACTCCGGGTGTTTAAGCCCAAAATGGAGTAACCTTGCTCTGATACCACTTGTAAGTCCGAGGGATCCTACCCTAGAGGGGGGTGAATAGGGTGATCTACACTTAATGACTAATTATGACCAATTTTAATTTCTTTACAACTAACTAGTCACATGTGATGATTAACATACAAAATGCGGAAGCTTAACAAATACAATCACCACAAATCAATCACCACTACACAATCATTTATAGTGGTTCGGCCTCAATGCCTACATCCACTACCGGCTTGTGTATCCAACACCCCACCGGATTTCCACTAAGTATGCTTTTCAATAGGCTAAGCAATAACCTCTACAACTATGCTTTTCTAGGCTAAGCAATAACCTTTACCAATGTTGTTTTTCTAGGCTAAACAACAACCTATACACAATGCTTTTATATGGCTAAGCAATAACCTTACAATCAAATGATTTCTCTCAAGAAAGTGTTTTCACAAAACACTCTAAGAGATTACAATTAAAGCTTAAGTAAAATGCCTCTAAGTAGGCGGATATGAAAATGTAAATCTAACTCACACAACACAATGAAATGCAAAGATGAATGCTCATGATATGTGTGTGTGGTAACTTCAATCAAGTTTAAAACATAAGCTCAATTAATGTATGCTTAATGCATTTGAAAGTTTAAAGCACTCAAATATATGATTGAAGTTATATGCAAATCACTTGAACAACTACAAACTTGTGAATGATATGAAAATCTAAATATCACAAGTTGTATGAAAATGATTAAGACTAATCAAGTGATGCATGTGCAATGTTGTTTTCAAAAACTAATTTAACTAAGATTTAAATGTATGAAAACAACAAAGATGATTCAAACAAGTTAATGAAACATGTTTATAAAACAAATCAAAGGTTTAACAAAACATGATTTATAAAGTTTTAACACAAAACTTGGTTTGAGTCAAAGTGAGAAATCCATCACAATCTAAAACAAAGATTGAATGAAGGTAATGGATTTAACACATCATAGTTTATATGCTACAAATCATTTACCAATAATTTACTCAAGGCATAAAACATATGATTAATAAAAGTAAAGCTTACTTGATGATTTAACTTAATGATCCAAGCTTTAGCTTTACTAATTTACCAATAGCCTTCCTTAGCTGATCCCCTTTCTTTGCTTCAAAATGCCTCAAGAAGGGCTTCAAAGATCATCCCTAATGCTTAAGGAATGAGTTTCTTTTTATAGAAAAAGTGGTCCAACGGCTCCTTGTCGGTCGACCCACAGGTTGTTGTCGGTCAACCGACACCTCAACGGTTAGAAACCCAACGGCTTTAATTTTTGAAAAACTGCTTTTAGCGGCGGCCATAAAGCGCCGGTAAAAGTCCCGTTTGACCGCCGGTAAAAGTCCAGAATTCTCAAAAATGGGATTTTCAAAGTGATTTTCTTGGGGGGACTTTGGGCCAATAAACCAAGCTTGGAAACATGATTTTAAATCTTCTAAGTGCTTTCAAAATCATGAAACATTAAAAGCCAAATATAATATGAAACTTTAAAACATGGGTTAGCTTGATTATAAATTCTTTTTCAAAACAAATGCATCCTATTGTTTAAATCCAAACATGCACAAATTATAAGATTTGCAATATTTAAAATAATGCATGTTGAAAATCAGATTTCAAGATATTTAACTCAATGCTTGTGTGAAAATTCATGAGATGCTAAAATGATAATGCATCCATCAAATTGCAATACACAAAATCCCTAACAGTTTTCCCCCCTTTCGTGTCCTGTTTTGCGTCCGTTTTTGCTTTTTTTTTTTTCTTCTGTACTTTTCCTTGACATTTTGACCATTTATTGGCCTGATTTCTTTGTAGGAAACCTGATGAGAATCCTTGCATTTTATTTTGCAAAGTCTTCAATTTCCTGAGAAAGCCGAAGACTTTGTCGCGCAGAGCTGTCGATTTTCCGTCAGAAGCTGAAACTGGGTCAAACGATGTCGGAATGACCTGAAATTTGGTGTGAAGCCTCCTGAGCAATAAATAAGACCAACCATAGGCTTTTGTTTGAGTTTTGAAGCCGTTTGGGATCCTATCACCTGTAGACTTGCTTTTTGTCGCGATGAAGATGTCGCGGTTTGATGTGCGGTCAACCGATGTCCGATTGACTTGAAATTTGACAGGGAACCTATTGGAGTCATTTTAAGATGATCCATAGGCTCTGTCTTGGAACCATGGTCCCGGAGAGCTTTTGCCGCCGAGAGCTCCTTTTCGGCTGTCGGAGAAGCGAAGTTAGGCCAAATGATTTTTGAAATGGCCCGAAACTTCTTGTGTACTCCTCTTTTTGGCTGTCTGGAAGAATCTTGCAGTTTTTTGTTTGATTCTGACAAGATTTGATTTTTGGAAGTAGCATTGCCTATTTATGGCAGGTTGCGACTTCATGTAGCTCTTTGGATCTTGATGAGGCAAAGTGACATTTTTGGTGTCAACAAATGCCCCCTCGAGGTACAGCGGCGAGTTGCTTAACTTTTGTAGTCGATGTGCCTCGAAGAGATTTTTGAAGGAGAGCCTGTGACTTAACTTAGAGTCTTTGAGCAGTCTTTCTTTTTGGTATTTGTAGCCTTTTGAGTTTCCAGGGGAATTTTATGGTAGTGAAAGGGATCACGTACCATCTCGAGGCAAAGTTTTGAAGATGACATCAGGGATGTGGATTTGGGTTTTGACCTTGTGACCTAACAGGCTATATATGGCAGGTTAGGGGGTCGGGTTTGGTTTTGATCGTGTGACCCAACAAGCTGTATGTGGAATGTTGGGGGATCAATTTTGGTTTTGATCTTGTGACCTAACAGGCTATATGTGGCAAGTTAGGGGATCAGGTTTTGGTTTTTGGTTTTGGTCTTGTGACCTAACAGGCTGTATGTGGCAAGTTAGGGGACCAGGATTTGGTTTGATGGAATGTCAATTTCAAGAATTTGGCTCAATTTGGTAGATGAGGCTGGATGGTTTGATTTTTGGAAGCTCATGGGGCTTGGAATTTTCTTTTGTATGGTCCAATCAACTCAAAAGAGGCATGGAACCATTTTTGTATGCTCTTGGTAAGAGGGATTTCTCTTTGACTAAAAGCCCAAAAAATTTTTTTTTTTTTTTTTTTGTTGTTTTTTTTTTTGTGCCTAGGTGGTCAAACCTGGCTCATATGGGCTAACCCATGGGACCTTAAGCTTTTGAAATGGCTTAGATCTCATATGGTGTCATTTTTGTAAAGAATATCCAAAAATATCTCATTTGGATAGAGAATATCTAAGAATATCTTTACTTGGAGAGAATCTCTCATGATCCCTTTATTTTTGGGATAGAATATCTTAAGATATCTTTCTTTTGGGAAAGAATCCGTCATAGATTATATCTTTTAGGAGAAAATCTCTCATTGATTTCTTTTTGGGAGAGAATCCCTCAAGATATCTTTCTTTTGGGAAAGAATCTTTCTAATTTCTTTCTTTTGGTAAGGTTACTAATTAGTGACACTTACCTCTTTCTTCTTTCCTTCTTTGGTTTGCTCTCCTCTATAAAAAGCAAGGAGAAGGTTGGATCTCTTGCTCTTATTACTTTCTTTTGCAATAATCTCAAGAGGGCTTCAAGACCAAGAGATTTCTTCTTCAAGATCTTCAAGAGTTTTCTTCTTCTTCTCCATCAATGGCTTCAAGTAAGTTCTCCCTTTTTTTTTCAAGAAAACTCCATTGTAGGAAAAATAAAGTTCTTTCTTTTTTTTTTGTTTCTTTCTTTTCTTTTCTTCTTTTTTTTCTTTCCACGTTGTTTGCCTCCCATTTTTTTTTCACACGGTTTTTTTTTCTTCTTTCTTTCTTTTTTTTTTCATGTTGTTTTTTTTTTTTTTCTTTTGTGGGCCGTACGGACAGATCCGTAAGGATCTGGCCGTCCGGCCACGTGGCCTGTGGGCAAGCCCCTTTTTTTTTTTTGTTTTCTTTCTCCTCTTTTTTTTTAGAGAAAGTTTCTTTTCTTTTCTTTTTTTCTCTTTCCCATCTTTTTTTTTGAGAAAAGTTTCTTTTTTTTTTTTTTTTTTTTTTTTTTTTTGCTCATCATGATAATGCCCTTCTTTTTTTTTTTGGCAAAGACCTAGAGTTCATGCATGCCTTTTAATTGTAAATTAAATTTTTGTAGCATGATGTGATAGCATACCTGAACGTTTTCGCAAATTGGGATTTGGAGCTAGCAGTGATGTGAGCCCTTCTTGATTTTGCGGAGACTTTTAGGTTTCGAAATAGTTTGGAGTTTCGGAGCTCGCAGCGATGTTGAGCCCATCTTCAAGCTTCTTATTTTCTTTCGGGATAGTTTCATTTTCTTTGGAATTGCCCCGTCATCATGTCAAAATTTCGCTAGATTTTTTTTTTAGCGAGATTCTGTCATTTTGATGTTTGATCTTTTTCTTTTCCATCCTTTTCAGGTGGTTCCTCCAGAGCGAACAAGGGGTAAGAGCCAGCTACAAGCGTACCTCGTCGATCTTCTAGATCTTCTAATCCGGCCGTTCAGCAGGCTTTTGAGAAGGTCCAGTATGTTGAGAGAAATCTGGAAGAGTGCGACTCCCTCAACAGAGATGAGATGAGGCAGCGACTGATCACTCTCAAGGGAGAGGAATTCTATAAGATCATGGTAAGCAGTCGTCCATGGGTGATGGAAGATCAGAGCGTTTTGCCCAAGCCTACCTTCTTATTTGGCGATGCAGTCCCCGATGACATGACATACCAGAGGAGATGTTTTCAGTTTCTTTCACAGCAGAATGGTGAGAAGAAGACTGTTGCTACCCCGGTCGATGTTTGATCGCACCGTCTCGATTCTGAGCCTTGCCCCCACGTGCCCTAAGAGGGAAGATCCTCCAAGCTGGTGAGAAGGACAAATGTAATCAAGACCGGGGTTTTTGTTGGCGGTTCTCCTGGATATACGGAGAGGTCGCCTGTTGACATGGACCTGTTGATGCTATCCAGCGGCTACCAGGGCTCTCTGATTATCCGTCGGTCGATTTGAGACCGGTGGCCTTGGTATTTTCAGTGGTGACGGCAGCAATTGGATCAAGCCTTTTCCGACTCCGTGGCCGCTTCAATGCTGACTCCGAGTGGAAGTCGTGGACTGATCGCGTCCTGCTGATTGGTGGAGCCGTTTTGAAGGAAGCCGGGATTTTGATGCGGTCCGCGCCTTTAGGGAGACCGGATCTTTTTCCGACGAGGCCTTCATGGCTATGCTGGAGTCATTCCTCCCACAAACCAATACCTTCGTTGTGACGAATGGTGAGATTGGTTTTTCTTTGAAGGAGCTGAGCTCTATTACTGGATTGCCCATCCTCGGCAAGCTCTATGAGGAGTTTATGCCGATTTGACAGCGTCCTCGAGGGGCAGTCTGAGGAGTTTAGGCTTCTATACTTTCAGCTCGTCGCCTTCTATGATTTTTTGAAGGAGAAGGGGGGGTTTGAAAGTTAGATCCAGCAGCTGGAAGAGTTTTAGCTCTTCATTCCCTAACTTTTTTATAGTAGGGAGTCTTCTGATAGCATGACCCAGGAAGCCGGAGCTCAGGATTCAAAGAAGATTCTTGGCCATGCAAGAAGAGTTGAGAGATTTCTGTGCAAGTACCAAACACCATATGTCCTGACATTGCACTGCGGAGAGATCTCGCTGTTACCTCACTTACTGGCTTGGTGAGGCTGTTTTTTGCTGGAGGAGATGGAACGCACATCAGGCTGCATTGTATTTTCCCGGCTTGTCAGATGGCGTTTGGAGAGCAGCTTGCTTTGGTGCCAGCTCTTTACTCCTACCTGTGTACCGAACTGCAGGCTGCTGCTTTTCTGGTTCGGCTTGGGCTTCCCATGAATAGGGTATTTTTCAGCCCATATCTTTTATTCATGGTATGTATACCACTGTCCTGGCTTCCATCGGCTGGGTGCTGCACAGGATGATGATCCTCTGATGATTCGACTGGCTAGGGGCAAAGCCGTGTCCGAATCACTTTTGTTTGCCCGCATGAGGATCCGACGGTTCAGGGACGTCGAGATGGGGGCAATCTTCAGTGAAGCTTTCTCCGGAGTTGCGGAAGAAGGCTTTTGATTTTGGTGCCTCCCGAGACTCTACCAGGGCGGGGTCGGGAAGGCATTATTCCTTGACAAATGCAGAGAGAGAGTGGCTTTTCAGCATACGTGTCGGCACGATGGTGTACCGTAGACATCTTTTTCGTCGACATCCAGCCGTATGTACCTTCTCGCTTTGCTTTGCAGCTGGGCTTTCTCAAGGCGTTGTTGGAGCGCCTTCAAGTATGGTGAAGCGCTTTGGAGGCTTACAGGACGGGAGAAATGCATGGGCTTTCTATAGTGCTGAAGACACTACAGCCATGATTTCTTATCCTGTGTTGCTGACTTTCCCGGACTGACCGGCTTTTGCGAAAGTTGGTTCGCGGGAGAGCTTATCGGCATTATCGGGGGGCTTTCCAAGCAGGAGCTTGATGTGAAGCTGGCATCTGGAAAGGCCTTGGAAAGTCGTCGATTGCATTTCCGGGAGAGGAAAGTTTGGGGCCTTCCTTTCTGGAGAGAAAGCAAAAGATAGGCTTTCTCGGTGACCAGGGCGTCATCGGTTCTGAAGCTGTTCGGAGAGATAACTGATGAGGCTTGGAGCAGCTAGAACAGGAGGAAGCCGAACTTGGCGCTTGGATGCAAGCGGGCCAGAGGCAAGCTTCCGTGGAGTCTACTGGCAAGAGCAGACCATCCAGTGAGGAGTCAAGTGGGAAACCCTGACTCTGACAGCGGGGCAGGTTCCTCTAAGAAGCGAGCCCGCAGAGGTAAGAGGAGGAGGAGTCATCATAGCAGCAAGGGGCAGCATGAGGACTCTCCTAACTTGGAAGTTCCTCTTACTATCAATGAGGATGTGCCAGTGGATGCTGACGAGCCTCCAGAGAAGAGAAGCCGAGAAGAAGAGACCGTCGGTGAAGGTATGATTCTTCCTTTTTCTCTTTCCATTTCTTTTCATGGGGTTTTTTCCATGTTATGATTTGCTTCTTGTTTCTGCTTTTCTTCTTCTTTTTTTTTTAGCAGAGGAAGACTTGGTGATGCCTGAGGTCCCAACCGATGAGGTGGTGATGGATCCTGTCGAGGCACCTGAGGAAGAACCGAGGGACTCTGGAGTAAATCCAGAATCTCCAATTGGTACGACTTCTTTTGCCCCCTTTTTTTTGTGACTCGGTTTGCTAACACATTTTTTTTTTTGTCAGCTGACTTGCCACAGGATTCCGATGACTTTGAACCATCGATAGACGCAAATGTTGATGATACTTCCGATGAGTTCATTGGTGGAGGAAAGTGTTCCACCAGTCGTCGAAGAAGGTATTTTGTAGTTATAACTCTGATAATGATTTTCAAACGGGGTCATATTCATACCTTTTTGTGTTTCCTTTGCAAGGTTTGAAGTGGCAGAGGAGGATCCGTCGCTTCCAGAGCAAGAGATGCCAGAGGTGATCCAGAGGTAGAGATTCTCTGGGACCGACTCTGACATATTGAGGAGATTCCTCGCGCTGAGAATTCCTTCCCGAGCAGGAGCAGCTTCAGCTGGAAAGAGGTCTTTTTTACTCTTTCGACAGATGATACATGAGTAGCCGACCAACGGAGTTGGGCGAATCTTCAGCTGGGGCCATCTCTTCTTTTTGGCGAAGAAGGTGGTGGTGCGAGTTCTGAGCTCTTGGAATTGAGACTCTCATTTCTGGGCACTTGGAAGCTGGATTTGGCATGATCCAGCATGTGCAAGGAGATTCTCAGTGATGCTGAAGAAGCTGGTTCTGATGTCACAGGTGCCAGGTAGCGATCGTTGATAGATCATTGCACTGGGTGACAAGTGGTTGAGACCGTGAGGTTTTGGCTGATGACCAGTTCTTCAAGGAGATTGTTCCTGGACCCCTGCTGATAAGGCTAAGTCTGACCTGGATGAGGCTACAGAAAGCAGGAAGCAGGCAGTCCGAAAGAGGAACTTAGAGAGCTAGCCATCATCAGGCTGACGCATGACCTTAGCATCCTTGACAGGGAGGTCGATGAGGCCAGGAAACGTCTTGAGCATTTGCAGGCACAAGTCGCTGCCAAGTGGACTGCCATAATAGAGGCTCGCGACAGGGAGAGTGCCCGATTCACCAGGTTGCAGATGCCGAACGGGTTCTCAAAAGAAATCTGATGAGGATGAACAATGGCAAACTGCTCGAGGTAAGCTTCCTGGTGTGAGAGAAGGGGTTACAGCCCACTCCAGCATCTCATTGGCAAAGTTCCTGAAGACCGCGTGCCTTGGAATCCTTGACGGCTGAGGCTAAAAGTTTGCTTGGGGAGCTGAACTCTTCGCTGGAGACCATTTTTGATTGAGCTCCTGTATATATTTTTTTTTTTTACAGAAACCAATCATTCTTTTTTTTTTGGTACCACTTGTATTTTTTTGGTACTTTTTTTTGTAGTGCTTTGTGAACACTTTCTCTCTTTTTTTTTTGGTAACCACATGTATTTTTTTGGTACTCTTTTCTTTTCTTTTTTTTTTTTCTTTTTTGTTATCCCCTACGCTCACTTGAATCTTTTTGTGATAAAAGTAATGCTAAATGGGATCTCTTCTTTTTTTTTGTTATCCCTACGCTCACTTGAATCTTTTTGTGATAAAAGTATTGCTAAATGGGATTTGATCAAAAGGTTTGTCATTTTGTGAAAATCGTTTGTCAAGTGATTGTTTTGGCGTAAATGCCAGGTTTTTGTTTGTGGCATGGAGCCAATTTTGGCATGAGAGCCAGCTTTTCTTGTGGCATTGATAGCCGAGTTTTTTTTTTGTTTGTGGCATCTATAGCCAGTTTTGGTGGCATTGATAGCCGGTTTGTTTTGTGGCATTTATATGCCGGTTTTTTTGGTGAGCAGTGATAGCCGGTTTTTTTTTTTGAAATCCAAGTTTTTTTTTGTGTGGCATTGATAGCCGGTTTTATTTTGGTGGCATTGATAGCCGGTTTGTGGCATTTATAGCCTGTTTGTGGCATTTATAGCCTGTTTTGATGGCATTTATAGCCTGTTTGTGGCATTTATAGCCGGTTTGGTTTTCAAAAAAATGCAAGTATCGACTAAAAGTCGCCTCCCTGCTGAATGTTCTTGCAAGTATCGATGGAATGTCGCATCCTTGCTCATTCGGTTGCGAGTATCGATGGAATGTCGCATCCTCGCGGATTTGGGTGCAAGTATCGATGGAATGTCGCATCCTTACTTTTCAAAAATTTTGGTTTTGCGGGTACTGACTTGATGTCGTTTCCCCACGATTTTTGAAATTTGTGGTTTTCTCGAACCTTTGGGTTATGGATATCAACTAAAAGTGTGTCTCCACAGTTTTTTAGGTTTTTTTGAACCTTTGAAATTTGGGTTGTGGATATCAACTGAAATGTTGCATCTCCACAGTTTTGGATTTTGCAAGTATCGACGAAATGGTCGCTTCCCTGCGATTTTGGAAGTGTCGAACGTGGTTCGCTTGCTTCCGATTTGTGCGAGTATCGACTAAGCGTCGCTTCCTCGCGGTTTTTGAAAAAACCATGTTTTTATTTTTTTTTTAAAGACACGAGGGTCATAAGTTTTGACCTAAAACCATTTTGGCGGTAAAAAGGCAGGGTGGACTAGGTTGGAAATCCCTGAATCCGGATTTTGTTTCAAACCATGAATTTTGGGTTCAAGGGTTGAACATTTTGGTCAAGTTAGGGAAAGGTTCCTAAACTTGATTTTTTTTTTTTGAACAATGAAACGATGAAAGTAAGCATGTTTTAGATTTCTAGAAATTTCAACATTTGATATGAAAATTCTAAAAAAGGGTGGGTTTAGCGAGCGTGTACCTGGGAAACCGGTTTTGGCCATACAGGCATTGCTCTTACCCAGTTGGGTAAGTCTTCAAGGGTAGTTACCGCTTTAAGAACTTGCCGTTGATGGCAGCATACATCTGTCACCTTCCATGTTTAGGAGTGCGTATGCGCCATTGGAGGAAAACTTTGTCGATGACGTAGGGTCCCTCCCATTTCGCTCAAATTTGCCTTTGGACTTGTGGAGCGAAGACCATTGGTCTTTTTACCGCAAGAACCAAGTCATTCTTTTTGTAGGCGCGTTGCCTGACCTTTTTATCGAAGATCTCTGCCATAACGTGCTTGGTAAAGTTCAATGCTTTGTTTGAGCTTCGAGCCGTCTCTCATCGAGATTGTCCAGCTCATGGAGCCGCAATTTGACATTGCTTTCTTGAGTCATGTCATTTTGCAAGGATACCCTCAAGGAAGGAATTTGTACTTCCAAGGGCACGACAGCTTTCGCATCCATAGACCAAGGAGAATGGTGTGCTATGGGTTGGTCCTCGAACGGTGGTTCGATAGGCCCACAAAGCTTCAGACATTTTGTTCGCTCCAGTCTCTTTTGTGATTAGAGACCATTTTTTGAGGATTTTGCAGAGTGTCCTTGGTTGAAAGCTTCTGCTAACCGTTGCTGCCGGATTGTATGGAGTCGAAGGACAGCTTGGAATTTTGTATTTGTCGCAGAACCTGTAGAATCGATGATCCCGGACTGTGGTCCGTTATCATGGACGAATCTTTTGGGTATGCCGAAACGACAAATGATGTTGGTGCGTAGGAACTGAAGGACTGATGAGGTCTTCATTTCGTTAAACGCAATGGCTTCTGACCACTTGAGAAATAATCCGTAGCGGCGAAGATGAAGCGATGACCTTGCTTGAAGGGGGAGAAATAGGACCTATGATGTCCATACCCCAGGCTTCGAAAGCCATGAGATCGCTGTAGGATGTCAGCCATTCTGGAGGCATGTGAATGTAATCTCCATGAACTTGGCATTGTTGGCATCGCTTAGCAAATTGCATTGCGTCAGCTACCATGGTAGGCCAGTAATATCCTAACATTTTTATCTGATCATAGAGTCTTAGGTCCAGCCTGATGGCTCCACAAAGACCAGCATGAACTTCTTTGAGTGTTTCTTTCAGCCTCTTGTTGTGACAAGCAGCGTAGAAGTACTCCGTTGAAGGATTTCTGTAAAGGATTTTTGAAGGAATATCCAAATGGAAGCTTGGGGTTCGCCTTTGGATGCTTACCCGTTATTTTGGATCTTCAGGTAGGATTCCGAACATAATGTAATCAATGAACGGATCCCTCCAGTCGCCGATTGAAGTTTGAAGGATTGAAATCAGACTTCCGACCACTTGGTGGCATTCACAACTGCTTTGGTGTGTGTTAAGAGGAGGAAGGATTTCTCCTTTCGCACACTATGATTTGCATGCTTTCCCCTTCCTTGGATTGCCATGGATGCGGCAAAGTCCGGCTAGGGCATCTGCACGTATGTTTCACCTCTACGAATTGGGTGATGTGACAGATGTCAAACTTTTGCAGAAAGTGATTGTGCCTTGTTGTAGTAGGGCAGCAAATCTGGCTTCCTGACTTCAAATTTCTGATTCATCTGGTTGACGATCAATTGAGAGTCTCCAAAGACTTCCAGCATGGTGATACCGGATTCGATGGCGAGTTCCATCCTAAGATCAGAGCTTGATATTCAGCTGCATTGTTTGTGCATGGTTCCAGTAGCGAGAAAGCGTGTGGAATCATGTATTTGTCGGGGCTAACAAAGAGGATGCCAACTCCCGAGATCAGCTGTCTTTTTCATTTGTCCTGGTTGCACCGTCAAAGTACATGTCCCAGGAGGCACTTGTTGTGAGAAAGTCTCCACATTGTAGACTGGTTCGTCTGGGGAGATCATCTCTGAGTGGAGAATCTTTAGGCAATGGATGCTCTGCGAGGAAGTCCGCTAGAGCTTGCCCTTTGATTGCTTTTTGTGGTACATACCTAATATCAAATTGTGACAGAAGGATGGACCATTTTGCCAGTCGAGCATTGAGAGAACCTGCCTTTGTGACAAGGACCTTCAAGAGGTTGACCCTCGAGACTAGGTAGACTGTGTTGGAAAGCAAGTAGTGACGCAGCTTTTGTACGGCGAACATCACTGCAAGACATTCTTTTCGACGGAGAGTAGCGATGCTCTGCACCTACTAGCATGCGGCTGAGGTAATATAGAGCAGCTTCTTTCTTGATCATTTCTTGCGCAAGCAGAGCTCCCAAGAGTGACAAGGGCTCTTGTGTACAAGATGAATGGTTTTCCAGTGGTAGGAGCAGCTAACACTGGAGGTTTTGTCAGGTATGACTTGATGTCTTGGAAAGCAGCTTCACAGTCAGCATCCCAGACAAAGTTTACACCTTTTTCATCAACCGGGAAGAATGGAACGGCATTTCCCGAAAGATTGGAGATGAACCGTCTGATGTAGGCCAATCTCCCTTGAAGCCCTTTGAGTTCTCTCAAGGTTCTTGGAGAGGGCATTTCTAGAATGGCTTTGACTTTTATGGGGTCAAGCTCTATTCCAGCTTTCCGAACTAAGAATCCGAGGAACTACCCGACGAGACGCCGAAGAAGCATTTCAATGGATTCATTCGCAGTTTGTGTTTGCAAGCCGGAGGAAGACTTCTCGAAGGTTTTCGAGATGATCTTCTTTTCTTTTGCTTTTGACGGCGAGGTCATCAACGTAACATTCAACCGTCTTGTGCTGCATATCTTGGAATATTTCATCATAGCCCTCTGATATGTGGCACCAGCATTCTTCAGACCAAATGGCATGACAGTGTAACAATACACGCCAAATGGGGTTCGAAAGGATGTATGTTTTCATCCTCAGGATGCATCTTATCTGATTG